>JAMYCR010000011.1:870109-938110 GCA_028830335.1 Eucera pruinosa | reverse complement strand
TAGTCACCAGCTATCGCCTGGTTTCTGACTTTACACACAAACAACCTTCAAGCGCCTGATAGCCATTCGGCTCTAGGTTACCAGACATCGAAGAACAATATCTGGAAAGTCTCACGCACTAAGGGCACTTTCTCTGGTCACACGCAGCGTCAGTTCCAATCATAACTCTTTCAATGCTAAACAATACATTTACCAACGACTCTTGGTCACCTTTGAAAACACGTAGACGTTAATGAGCTATTTTGATAATATTGCGAAATATTATTTCAAGAAATTTATGGTAATGTATAGACGTGGCCAATTATCGATAGTGCTATCGATAGCCATCGATAATTCTCCCTATCAAAAACAATCGACACTTGTCTTTACTATTGGTGGATCATCGATAGCCAAAGTCAGAGGTGCTCCACGTATAGTACAGATGATTGCAGAAAGGAGGTATTTAACTTAAACTGTAGAATGTAGACATACTTATTTCCTGAAATAAAAATGAATGATTATTTTCGTTAAGTACATTTCTTCCTTCCCAATATGCATATATTTTTCTATTTCTTACACCTTTTCGTTAATGTGCTGTCTATTCGCAGATGCTACTAGTGCTTTATCTCTAATTGTAAGAGTCGCGAATATGGAAATCGGTTTTGTAATTAGATAAAGTGCAAATTGTTGTACGTATTTAGTGTTGCATTAGTATACTTCGTAATACGTTTCATTTTAAAAATATTATAAAATTTGACAATTTTCAATGCGACCTTAATATACTATCTTATAAATATTAGTTTTAATATTTAGAAGAGAACAATTAGTACAAATTAGTTATAACAATGACGGTAGAGCGTCTAACTACGACATAAAAGATCTAAGTTCGAACTCGTGTCCAATTTGACTTGTTTTCTAACAGTGAATAAAAATATAAAACACTAACAAATAGGAACGTAAAAATAAACTACTCTATGGTATTACTTATTATTAGATTGAGTGGGCAGGAGCAATGGAACTGTTTTTTATTCTTGAATTTATCCGTATATTTTAATATGAATAAATGTATATATATAGGGTAAATGTACCACGTACTGCCACTTTAAGGTTATCGCGTAACTTTATTGAACTATTTTAGAAATTATTTAACACAAAGATCGTTAATGTTTAGAGCATAATATTGTTCAATGGCTCTTTTATTTATGAACATTTTTTTACATACTCAATATAACAAATTCATTACTACGTGATTGAAAATGTACAACAAAGTTCAATGTCCTTATTACTGTCACTTGAAAACTTTTTATTTAAATAGAAACACGTTTTACATATATTAACACGTCAGTTTGTGTAACAGATAAAAGATATATATTAAACGTATCGCCTTACTGAATTATGACACGTTCCATACTTTATAATTATATTCGTCGCGCTTTGATATTCAACAGCACAGTTATCTCCTAATATTTATTTATAAATATTGAGAGTAAATGAATATACAATGTCTATGTGTTGTTACGTAAACCGAAGTCCAAATTTATTGTGAAATTTTGTTTACTTACAATTCTTCATACATTACTTTGCTATTAACGAAAATAATTCAAGTGGCAATTATAGGAACAGTGACAATAATTGGGTCATTTACTCTATATCTATAAACTTCCCATTTCTGGACGACTGTACTGCACGAGACGATCCAAATGACTAACTTGTCTATTAGCACAAAACATCCGCGGAGTCCCTCTCTCTCTCACACACACACACACACACACACACACACACGCACGCACGCACGCACAACAAGGCTCAACATACAATAATACATACAATAGATGTCGCGATTAGGCTCATTTACACGCACTCGCTATATTTGCCTTCTGGTCCGACACTAATTAATAAACATTGTTTGACACTAGTGGAAATCGTATATTCTGCGACTCTTTAAACTATTGATGAAAACGACTATCGATACTTTTCTACCTTTAATAACATAAATGAATAGGTGGATAAAGTTTCTCCTGTGTATCCAGCTTGTGGAATACTCTTGTGAATAACTGCATATTCCATCTCTATCTATTTCCACTTTACTTATTTATTTTGCAGCCCTCGCTCAACTATTATTTCATACTACCATCGTCCATAGAGAATAAAGATTTTAATCAAACTTGTTCCGATAAATCAATCTCGAGGCAGCAATTTAAAATATCAAATCTTTCCCGACACTCGCGATTCAGAGTTCGTTTGACAAATGAAGTCTCCACCTCTCCTCTTGATTAATTTTCACAAACGAAAAATCAACTATAAGTCCGTGAGGTACTTTACGAATTTAAGGCACTATACTATGGATTATCATGTGTTTATTGGAAACATATATTTTTGTTCGGTGAAACATTTATTCGAATATTTAATTTTGGAACATCCACTTGTTATTACATATATCGGTTAGAAACGTATTATTGTTTCATTAAAATTTCGATTCAGATATTTAAATACTGTTCGTAATATTAAATACTTTTCAGTGAAAATTTAACTTAAAAATTCCAGGTGAGAGGTTTGTGCTGCCATACTGAAGTAATTTAATCCCCAGTGAGGTCTAATTCAGCTTTCGTTACCGAATTCCGCCGCTGTGCTATAAACAATCACTGGTCCTTTCAACCTCAACTGAACACGAAACATTCTCGATCATTCGAGGTTCAGGGGAATTAACTTCTGCCACAAAAATTTATGAGATGGGATATCGATATTGTAATACTTCCTTGACGTACACCGGCAAATTTTATTTGGAAAGTGGTAGATGAAACAAAGAATTGTATTCTTTGAAGCCCTACGAAATATTCTCCGATTCCTGACAGTATACTTAGTGTTAAAATATAATATTAAAAACTTTGTACATGCTTTACCTTCAACATTCTTCTTTAAACTTTATTTCACTCACATTCTATTAAGTCATCTTATAAGTAAACCGAATATTCTTTTTCTTTCTACAAAGACTGAAACAAAATAGTTTAGTTACAGCATACATGATAAGAACATTTCTTTTCTTTATGTAGCAACTTTTCATTTGCTCACTGTTAGGAACGACAAGGGGACGACTTATGATACGGTCATTTATTCGTAGAGTGAGTTTGGACATCCGTTATCTTGTCCTTTTAGTTCATTTTAGCAGGCCGGCCTGCAGCCAACATGCGGCACATAGAAATTTCATTTAGAAACTATTCAATTGTTCAGTTTTTGCTTTAGCAAGGGTATCATAAAGTCACTTTCAGAAGCATCCGTTAGAGTCACAGTTTTCAGTCCCAAGCGTCGGCGATGGGTTTGGGGACCATAACGGCGAGTTCGACCTGGCGGAATTTCTTCGGTGTTGCCAACCATCCGTCCGCCAGCGACCAACTCCATCAGCCTCGCTCCAAAGATGTACTGCGCTATGAACATATTCGAAGGGGGCGATCTGGGGTTGGTCAAATGTACATTCCATGACGTCAGAAACCGCCCTTAAGGCCCTACTCTTATCCACCCCTAATGGTGGGAGTAGGGCTGAGGGGTTGGAGTGAACGAGGCGTGCGAGTCATGCCAGAGCACAAAGAGCCACCAATCGCGATAGTATTTTCTTAATTCAGTCAGTCAGAAATTCAGTTTTTCCCACATCAGTGGATGGTCTTCGGGTTAGACGGCACGAAGTGCAATAGCCAAAGGATAGAACCTTCAAAGTTCGATTCCTTAACAGTTGGAAAGGAAACAACGCCGCCCTCCTTCGTACATAATTAGTACACCATTGTCACTCGTAGTTTTTTTTAAACAGGCACATTATGTAACCAGTAATCTAAATCCAAATGTTGTATGGACAAGAGCAGTAGAAATGTAAAGAGCAGTTTTCTCAGTACTTTGTATTTATAACAATTCACTCACACCTCTCATATTAAACATTACAACACTTACTAATTCATTTTTTTCATTATTAGTATACTTTTTATATCCTAATCGACTTTATCATTCTTTACATTCATCATAGAATAACCTGATGTTACTCCATTTTAATTGGGAGATATGTTATGCATCTTACTTGCTACACAAGTAACATAACATAACATGACATAATCGTTATTGTTTTCCTAAGAGGATTACAATGTAGTTCCGTTTCTTTACATCCTACAACCTTACAATTGATACTAAATACTATATACTAAATAATAATCAATAAAACTAATAAAAACTCACAAAAAGAAAACTCATAAACTCAAAAAGGAAGACAAAAATAAGTAAAAGACAAAATTGAACCAAAATGAAACAACATAAAACGAACTAAAATATAACTTATTTTTATATTGTATTTAACCCTAAAACTATTTTTCACATTTCTTTCTTTCGGAATCTTAATACTATCGATCTAATCTAATATCATCTATTTTCTGTAGCTTCCATCTTTTGCACTTTCCCTCGGTTTTCCTGCCGTTCCCATCTACCTCTCTCGTCCCAGCTGTCCCTCGTCCACCTCTTCTCTTCTCCTCTTTTTCTCCAATCTCTCAATCCATACCTCTCCTTCGCCCTCCCCTCCCAGTATTCTTCTGATATTTCCCTGCCAGCTGCCATCCTCCTTTTCGTCTTTTCTACATATTTCCCAGACGTGTTCCCAGGTTTCTTCTTCGTCCTCGTATAGTCTGCATTTTCTCTCTCGTTCCTTCATCCAGTAAAGTCCCTCTTTCATCTCATTTCCCCGCCTGTACCTTACCAACTACCTTTTTCTTCTTGCTAGCCATCCCGTTTCGATATATATTGGTATTTTCTCCACTCTGATGTGTGTATACCACCTGTTATATCTGAAATTCCTGATTCTCTGCTCCCACTCTTTTTCTTCCTCCTCTTTGTCCATTTGACTTATTCTTCCCATTCTTTTACTTCCTCTTCTTCTTCCTCCCCTACTCGCAAGCATTTTCCCAACCTAAAATCTTCTCCTTCTTTCGACCACCCTTTGCCCCCTCTCCTCTACCTTCCGCTTTCACCCCTCCCCTCCAACTAGCTCTTGCTACCTCTGCTCCTCTTCCATCCTTCAGCTTTCTTTCAAAATTCCAAGCCCTCCTTACCGCTTTAGTTCTCAGCATGTCCTTTTTCTATTCTTCCCTGACTTCATGCCCCGGTGTCCTCCAGTATACTCCCTTAATCCATCTGAGATATCGTTCTCGTAGGGCTTCCACTGTCCTCTTCCCGTTCCACCCCTAAAATTCCGCTCCGCATCCTATTACTGGCCATACTAATGTTTCAAACATCCACATTCTTTTCTTCCATTCCTACCCGAACTTATTTCAATCCCCGGACGTATCGCATCATACCTGCCGCTTTTTTCACTCTGTCCTTTATATGTTTATTGTCCTTCTGTCCCCCTCATCATATACCCTACATATCTGTATTCCTTTACTTCCTCTATTTTACTTCGCCTCCAACTCCAGTTTTCCTGTCTTCTTCTCCTCCCTATAACTCCCAATCTTACAAGTTTCGTCTTTTTCTGGTTCAGCGCTAAACCCATTGTCCTTAAGTATTTTTCTAACCTCCTTAACATATCCTTCATCCCTTCCTCATCCTCCGCTAACAGAACTATGTCGTCCGTGTATGTTATGCAGCAGCATCGTTCTCCCCCTATCCTTACTTCACCCCACAATCCCCTCCGCAGTTCTTTCTCCAAATCTGATAACAAGATGTTAAACGGATGAGGGCTCATTAGGCATCCCTGTCTCAGCTCTCTAGCTGTCCCAAATTTCTCCCTTACCTCTCCACCATCCTTACTCTGCACTTCGTCTCCTTATATACTCTTCCCACTCTTTCAATTAATCATCTGTATATTGCTTTTTTCCTGATCGTCTGTCATAGTATTCCCCTGTCGACTGTGTCGAATGCCGCTCTTATTTCTACGAATGTTGTCACTGCTTTTCCTGTCCTCCCTTCTCCTCTTCTATTAATTAGATGGTTCAGTACGTAAATCCCAACCATTGTCCCTATACCTTCCCTGAGTCGTATCTGTCCTTTATTCAGTTCCTTTTTCCTGTCCATTTCCGTCACTAACATCTCAGCCAAAATGCTTGCATATAATCTATACAACGAGTCGATGGCCGTCACTCCTCCGAAATCGTCTACCCTACTTCCTTCCCCTTTTCTCTTAATTGGTACCATTGCTCCCTCATTCTAACCTTACGGTCAGACCTTTGCGTCCTATATTTCTTTGCATACTTTCCATACCCAGTTCACCATCTCCTTCCCGCCATACTTCAAGCCTACCCTGGGATTCAATTCGGGCCAACCGCCTTACCATTTTTTATCTTTTGTATCTTCTTTGTAATCTCCTCTTCCTCTATGTTATGCCCTTCCTCTATCTCTACCTCTTCTTGCAGCCCTCCATCTCGTCTTATGACTTTTCTTTCCACACAACCTAGCAGCCTCGTGAAGTAATCTTTCCATTGTTTCATTGAAATACCTTTCCTCACTCTATTCCATATCTTTCTTCCCATATTTATTATATTTCATACCTCCCCTTCTTCTTCCGCCTCCTCCACCTTCTTCCTCGCTCTATTTCATTCATCTCCCCTCTTCTTCTTGCATAGTTCCTTATATTCTAATCTTTCCTATATTCTTCTCTATTCTCTTCCGTTCCTCTATCTCCGCAACCTCTTTTTGAGTTCTTCTCTCTTTTCTTGGCATTCCCCATCCCACCACCTAAACTTCAACCCCACTTCTTCTTCTCCTTTTCCTCGCCCTTCAGAGCTTTTTTAATCTTTCTGACATCCTCCTCGAACCTCTCCTCCGTAAAGTCCTTCCTCTTTCCAAAATCTCGCAGCCTCTTCCTGAACTCTTCCCTTCCTTCCTCTGACTAATCTCCTATATCTGCTTGATTCGCTATCCGTTCTTTCTTCCTCCACCATCCTTACTCTCTTCCTTTAATTTTTACAATTAGCGGAAATTGGTCCGAATCTAGTCTCTCCCCACCTCCATTCGCTCAATTTCCTCCCTTCCTTCTTCGTCTGCAATGGCATACTCTATGGCTGTGTCTCCTTTAGGTCACGAATAGGTCACTTCTCCTTCTTGATCACCCTTTATGTTGTTATCTAATATTGTAAGACCTGTCACTTCTATGAATTCCACCAGTTTCGGTCCGTCTTCATTTACTTTCATATTTTTCGAGTTTCAACTATCCACTGTCTCCTCGTCTTCCTGCACCCATCTATACGCCCCTCCCATTTCTCCGGACCTCGCGTTGAAATCGCCTCCGATTAAAATTTTCCTTTCCTCCTCATCCATTTCCACCCAATCTCTCACTTCTTTTAATTTTTCTTCATATTTCCTTGCACGTATACGCCCACAATTTTCCAACGATGTTTTTGTATTTTCACCTTCATCATTACTATTCCTTCCTTACTTTCTATCTGCATTTCTTTTTCGCCTAGCCAATCCTCTCTCACCCTCAAAATTCTTCCCATCGCTCTCCCTTTCCTATACCTACTTCCTGCAAATTGCCTTATCCATTCATATCCTTTTGGAATCTTGTTTCTGATCCTCTCCCATCCCTTCCCTTCCATCCACATCTCCACCAAGATCATCATTTCCCATTGCCCCAACTTCTTCCGGAAGTCTGCATCCTTATTCATCAAATGCGCCATATTCCAGAACGCTATCCTCCACTGTTCCTCTCTCGTACCTTCCTCCTTTCCATGCATCTTTCCTAGTTATTCTTCCTTCATTTCTTTCTCTGCCTCTTCTCCCATCCTTTTCTTCATTCTAATAGATTTCAAATTCTCCTCCTCCTCGTCCCACCTCTACCAATCTTCCTCTATTCGAATTTTTCCATACCCTACTCTTACTTTTTTTCTCTCCCTCTTCTTCTCTTCTGCTATCCCTCTTAATTTGTACTGTCTTCTTCTTTCCGTCTCTGTCCAGACATCATTTAACCTTTCCGCTTCTCCTTTCAACTCAAATTTTTCCCCATTATTTTCTTTTTCTGTCCTAAACTCCAAGCTTTAAATATTGTAGGAATTATTATAATTATGTTGATTAGCTTCGTATTTTAACTGATCTAAACTTGTACCAGCAGGCATGCTTGGAACCGCGTAACCGAAAGAGGTATATTTAGACTTCTGCACATTTGGTGCGTACCGTTACTTCTATGCATTTGTACCCGCGCACCCGCGGTTCCTACTCCTAGTTCTTTGCCTTGACCATTTTTATTGCATGGGTCTGTTTTTGAACTCGGCACTGCGCGGCCATGCAAACATTTTAACCTTACTTGTCTGTGAACCATCAGCGAGTGCACATCGTCACTCTCAGAAATCAGTTTTTACTTTTGTATCCTTGTTAAACTATACGCTTTCATTTTTTCTCATAAAGTTGTACTAGGAAGAAACTGACCAACAAATTAAATCTCACGTGGATGATTTCAAGGCACGGGGAGGTAAAAAAAGTCTCTTTTAACAATAAATAACATTGTTTATTAATAACAAAATAACCATAACGCATAATCTCACAGAAAGCTCTAGCTCGACTCAAAACGTCTTATCACTCTGGAAACTCGCTCTGCACTCTGGCACCCACGCTTTCCACGCATTCCCTACCCTTGTATGCATTCATTCTCCCTCATTCTGTCTCTCTGCTTCTCTCACTGATCTCAGGCATTCCTAAGACCCAGTCAATCACGTTCACCCGAAATCTTGCGCGACAACGCACCCTACGTTCACACGACAACTCAATCGCTCTGTCCTAAAGACTTTTCATTCGTGTCTCAGCCAATCTTAACTAAATATACATACGCCGATCGCTCAGCAACCACTCTAGTCCAAAAACAATTGAACGACATTTTGTCTCCCACAATATTAGCATATCTTTTCTACCTCCTAGGTTTCTGATTCCATCTACTCCCACCGTTTCTTCTATTTTTTCCAAGATCCTCTTCACCACCTTTTCTTTTTCCTTCAGCCCCTGCTTCACTCCCTTCACTATCACATTCAACCACATTGACATACTTCCCTTCCCTTATATTTGCCTTTCAATCCTCTTTACACTTGCTCCCTACTCATCTTGCCTGTCTATCGTTTTCTCTTCTGCCTTACTCTCCCTTCCACTTCACTTCTCCATCTTCTCTTCTACTCTTTCCATTCTTCTGCGAGTTTCCTCTCTCTCTTCCTTCGTTTCCATCCGTATTGTTTTTATTTCTTCTTTTATTACTTCCACCTCTTTGTCCCTTCTCTCTACTTCCTACTTAAACATTTTTTTTCATCTCCCTTATCTCCTTCATCACACTTTCATTCTGTTCCTCATTTCTTGCAACAACATGTTTGCTATCCTTTCGATTCCACTCCCCTTCCCTCTACTTTCCCTTTCGTACCGAGTCGCTGCTTTCTTTCCGTTTCCCTCCTTTCCCGTTTGCTACTCCCCTTTCGTTACTTTTTCTACTCATCTTCTGCACCAGCTGTCTAAATTTCTCTACTTATCTTTAACACCCTCCTCTATCTCTTTCTTGTCCTTCTCCTTATCCCTCAACATTCCCACTTCCCCTCCGTCTCTGACTATATTTCTCATTTTCCTTTTTGTCTCACTCGCCCTGGTCATTACACTTTCTTTCTTTATCCCCAGATGGCCTGTCTCTCGCAGCTACCTGTCCGTTTTTCCCTACCACCTTTGTCACCATTGACCTTCCTTTCTCCTTACCCCGCCACTCTACTCACTATCGGCTCTCCCGCCGCTGACCGTCCTAACCTCACTCCCTACGACAGCTACCTCATGCCATTCTTATTCTTCTGTACGCCCTTTTCCCGCGCTTCTTATTTATTCTTCGTATTTGTCGCTCTCCCTCTACCACCTTTATCCACCAGCTACATCTTATCCACCGTTCTTTTGCTGACAAAATCTATCTTTCTCTCCTGCGTACACTCCCTGTCCTACACAGCCCACATCGGAACTGCTACATTAGTAATGAAACCAATACACAGATTTTTAGTCAATTTTCTTCAATTTACGCAAGCACACAGTATCTTTTTGCAATATGTCGTTCTCTCCATACATAGAAATATAAAATATTTCTTAATATCCCACATAGATAACCAAGTATAATAATGTTTAATTGTCCAAAATACATACGAATCTAACCCTATAAAGCAACTACCACAATTTCGATCACATACCTACAAAATATTCTCAAACAATGAAACGCACAAAGCAAAATCAATGTTAGATTAAATGCTACTTCTCTATATAGCATGTCTCATGTTCTTCATGGTAAATCACTCGCCTGATTTCTAATAAAGTCCATAACGATTTAATTCCTTTATAACTTTCATTTTCTTCAAATCACTATGGTACAACCGTTTAGAGCGAAAGCGGGAGTAACAGAAATGGACTCAAATGAAGTTAGATACGGAGCATACATTATTTATACAGCTGCGCATTTGATATTCCGCTTTAGTCCCTATTACCAAGTCATCAGTTAAATGCGTTGATCAACTGATCCGATAATCTGATTGCCGGAATCCTAAAGCTGGTTCGAATTGAAGATTTTGATGCGACAACCGATGAGCTCGACTTTTGGTGAAAATTGATTTCTTACGAAGATATAATACTGATCACATTCTGCATCGTTAATTGCAAGTAATAGACAAGTTTAATATTCAAATATCGGGTTACTGTAGTTTTTTAAATATAAAACCAATTTGCTCTGGAGTTAGTTGAAAACATCCAGAGCTCTACATAAACAAAAAAAAGTTAAATTGAGTTTTCATTATTAAGTCAGAAACTAATACTAAATAATCATTACTGATTAAATAAAAAAAATTAGATGATATTCTTTCCATTGCCAAAAAGTATTCCCTAAATAATGCTTTTTGGTACTCAGGCTTGATAACCAATTTTGCTAATCTTGAATTACTTTTGGAAACAAATATGAACAATGATAGTTGAATACTAGGTATAAGGAGTGTATAGTGTTTGTCAGATTTATATGTATTAATAAAGGAGGCTTTATTTAGAGATTTTGGTGTGTTGAATTCTAGTTTTACGGTGAGAAACATACGGTAAGAATCCTATTCAAGGAAAGAAGAGTGTTAGTGCAATTATCACTAACAGTCAAACCATTTTTGCGTATGAATGTATTAATAATATTATTGCATCCTTAGGACAAATTTTTCATTAAGCGCATCCTCATTTGAAAAACTAAAGCATTATCTTACACCTTCACTATTATTCCCTTCAAACCAAATAACAATACAGTTTATTGAGGATGCAAACAGTAAACACCTAATTAATATGTCGTACTACACTTATAAAAATACAACTGTAATGACATTTCCTTAATTTTCTGGGGAATGGGGTACCATGCACACCTGTCCCAGCTTACCTACCCAAAATTAGGCTCGCGCATTCTTCCTCTACGATCGCCATGAGCACCTCTCTATTCGCACACCTTCGCACCTCTCCCCTCTTACAATTGTGAGCGGCTGGTTTAAATTCTAACCAGCCAATCATCAATATTCTTAACTACTCCTATTACAAAATCATGTTCCACCAATCACATTCCGGTTTGGCTTTCTCAATAATATTGTTACGAGCCACGGCCACGAGTAGCGCGAGAGGCCGGCGGTGTTACTTTTAGGAAAACGGTACTAATTTGTTAGTTAGAGGAGCGCGAACGAGCCTGACGCGAAACCAGGGAATCGCTATGATTATTGACAGCGAGGACGAACCCGATGCGAAATCGGGAAGCTGCTACGAGGTTGGTACAAAGTCACAGACGAACTCGATGCGAAATCGAGGAGCTGTTGGGAGGTTGGTATATTTACAGACGAACGGAGCTGTAGGATGCGGACGAAACTAATGCAAAATCAAAGAGCTGCTTGTATTGGCGAGTTAGCGTGAAGAAACCCGATACGAAATCGGGAAGCCACTGAGGTACGAATGAGTTTTAATTTCGATAGCGTGTGTTGCGGACGAACCTGGTGCGAAATCAGGGAGTCGCAGGTATTATGTCAAGGTATCGTAACTAGTTATTATTTGAATATATCGATACAGTTTGTGCGGTAAAGTTGTATTATGTGGGATTTTTGCTTCTGTTAGGATTATAAGATCGAAACTTGCACTTAATTAACCATTCTCAAATTTGCCACGGGAAATAAACAATATATATTACAGAATTGTGTCTTTACAATTGGTAATGTCGTGGGAAATGAAGTGATGAAATGTTATGTTATATTACCTAAGCATGCTTAGTGTTGACCCACTGGCAATGCGGAGGTTGATTCAAAAGACAAGTGTAATGAATGCCGTAATAGAATTTATGCCGACTCGCGGACTCTATATAGTTGAACGTCGATCAAAAGGGGAACTTGAGACCGATCTTACTGGAGACAAACGACACTCGAATGTATGCAAAACAGGGTAACGGTCTGATTCCTTGCTTGGTACTGTCCACGATGCTTAGATTTTCAGGGTTTATACACTCTGAAAAATGAGTGGGAGATTCATAAAAATTTCCATATTAGGAAATGTTCATAGGGTTAGACGTTGAGTTAGTCTTGGTTCCAGTGATTCGAGGTTAAGCTCTTGTGTTCAAATGGAGATAAAACTATAAACAGTGCATTCTTTCGTTTTTCTATCCAGGCGTGAGCTTCCAGTGAACGAAATAATATTTTTGAAATATTATCCATACGTAAAAATATAAATGAAACGTCACGCGCACATTTAGTCAAATACAAGATTTGAATCAAGATCCAAGTGATTAGATTGAATTCGATATGAGATCCACGAGATTCAACATTCGATGCAACATGCAGATTCGATTATCAAGATTCGATCCAGTCTATTATCATCATTTCAGTAGAGTCTATTAAGAAGCTACAACAAACGTCTATCGGCCGCACAATTTGTACATACATTGTTAATAACCCAGATTACCTATACGTCATTAAGTTGAGGTACAACGTACCAAACCATGGTCGCATTGTAACTTATAACCCAATAATTTCCCTAGGAATCGCGATGCTTGGATACGACACATCATTTTCATATATTTACACGAGTTTTGTAACAAATTTTGCATGATGTACTTTACTAGGCAGTTTTTCATTCATATTTCGAAGTTTCAAATAATGGAGTTGATTGTTTTTTGCGGCAAACCTCTTAACTGTAAATCGTCTTGCGACTGTCTATCGTGTCTCTGCTTGTCGTATTTCATTCTTTTTACAGTCTGTTCTAGAAATATATGCAGCATAGGGAATGGAACGTGGCACACTCGTAATTAACAGCTGTTATCCGTCACGTGGAAAGAAATATGGAAGAAGGAAACGAGCTGTTGGGAAAATTCAAAGCTCGACCTGCTGCTGGAAATTTGCTTGAAACTATATGGCTCCTTATGTTCCATTTACTGCAATCACGAACGAATTATGAATTATATAGAATCGTCGACGTGATTTGACCACCTTAACTATTTTCGCTATTTCAAGAAAAATGCAAAAATTTGATATAAAAAATATGTGGGGTATTAATCAGGTCATAATTTGCAAGTTGACACCTAACACCAGGCAATAGTCATATATGTGAAATCAAAAACAGTTATAGTTCGGTAATATCATGAAAACTAAAAAAATCAGTAAAGAACAGAGGAAAAATTGAAAAAGAAGACTAGGAAGGTCAGTGATAAATAAATCAATAATATAATCATGATATCAAAAATAAGTAAAACTAGACCACTGGTATTGAAGAATACAAACAACACAAGGGTATACGTGGTTTGCTTAGAGATTTATAAGGAAAATTGGATTCAATGTTCAAATTGCTTGAAATGTTATTCTAATTGCCATGCATAACACTGTATGGAAATTAAGGGGAAAATATAAAATTTTCAGGATTTAAATGGAAATTTGCTTAATGTACTATCTTCGTGGTTTAGGATTCGTGTTATTTAGAAAACTCGTTGACTTGATGTTATTTATTTTGCAAATGGTTTGTATTAATGATTCGGAAAAGTCGTTAAGACAGTTCGTTTACATACTACTTAGCGCTCTTTAAAAACACTATAAATGCAAATAACTAATGCTATTTGGCTCATACGAAATTTATGGTTTTCTCAGAAAGCAAATCGATAGCCTGACACATCACACATGACTGAACTTACCAGGCATAGCTATACACCGATGGCCAATAAGTCCAAGTCACGTAGATATCGATTGTTAGGAAGTTTTTTGGTGAAATACTGAATATCAAGAGATTTCTAGTAAGAAATTCCGAACAGAATTAAGTTGTTTGTAAAAATTCTAACCACGAAACGAATACAATCAGAGTATATCTTCGGACCTCTACATTTGCGGTATCTATGAATTAGGGTAGTTTAAAGAATTATTCAATCGCACATATGTTAAGGTTAAAGGATCTTTCTAGTTTAACCACCGAAAAATTACATGATTTTGGGAAATTATTTTCAACAAAAACTGTAAACATATTAATTTAAAATTTCGTGATTTTGTTTATCACAGTTTGAATGAATATAAACATGAAGAATAATTAAGTTTATTTGTAATTAATATACTTATATAATACCTCTGATTAACTGAGATTACAATATAGATTTTACACTATAAGAACACGCGTGTGCGGCCGCACGTTTTGCACATTCTCTCTTTTCTCTACCAGAAGTAAAAGGGAATCCCCAACTGATATCTATTTCCTTAAACGCTTCTTCTTATTACATAAGATAGATGTCGACGCTTACACTAAATACAAATGAATGTCTCAAAAAAACAAATACAAATGCTTAAAAGGAAAAATTATATTTGTGTCCAAACTTACAGTAGTTTTGCCAAAGGGTCATGCAAAACATTTGCCCTCATGATTGTCATAAAATCGGCCGTTGTATTCCTCTGAATCAAAAAATTGAAAAGGACCTTTATTTGTACAAGTGTAGCTACCGTCTCAATTAAAATCAAACTATACCACAACATAAAAAGATCCCAAAGCCTAGAAAAGAATTCGACTTTTACTAGAAAATAGTGAGCTGTTTTCAGGCCATTGACGTTGAATTTTGCAAATATCGACTTGTTAGTTCTATTTCAGATGATAAAGACAAATCTACTAAAGTTGTCTGATAAAATTTCAAGTAAATCGGATGATTAGCTTCTGAAATTTTATGACAACCAATTAGAAAAATGTCATTTTAAGAAAAAATCGTTTAAAGTTTCTCGTGTAGTTACCAGTCGTATAGTCGTTTACACCTTTACAGCTTCGAATAATCTATTAATCTAATCTTAAGTTTTTAATTACGCATTTTTTAATGCAGCCAAGCTATCAAAAGATAAGATATAGAAACTCATTTTTTATTTTCTTCGATTGCCAACGTGGGACGACTGCTTAACAAATTTACTGGATTTACAATTAGACATATTTTACGTAGATAAAACTATTCTTATGTACGCAATAACAAGAATATGAGACAAGTTTCGCAATTGCATATTCTATGGATCCTTATCATCTTCCTTGTCAATAATTTGTCGGTGAAGGTGTAATAGACACGCACCACAATACAAACACATGGCGTACAACTCGCAGATCAGTGCATTAATAGAGTGTTGGCATAGCTTCCCCATGATAATTAGGTAGCTGCATACGTTCTCATGAATGTTCAATGAGATTCTGCTATGCACTAAATAGTTACTGTTGACTCGATGAGGCTCTCAGTATGAGCCTTGGACTTGAAGGTGAAAGGACACTTATTCAATAAATATCTAATTATAAGCTGCCATTTATGACGAACGATACTCAGAAAAGTTACAATTTATATACAATTGTAAAGCTTCCTATCAAAGAGACCTATAGATTTATGGATCTTTCTCCGGTAAATCGCTCTTAACTCTCTTATTGCATTCACAGAAACTTATGATAATTTTGAAAAAATTATCAATTTAAGCAAAAATGTATCTACCTTCCAAAATATATGTAAATACAGATGAAGTAAAAAAGCTTATTCTAATAGACTTTAAAATGAAAAGAACACATTAATCTAAAGTCATAGTTAATTTAAACGCGGGTTTATTAATATGTCTAGAATGTTTTCTTTCAAATTTTGTTTTAGACGGTTTATCTTACAGTAGATAAAGTATTTGAAGTTGCAAATGCTTGAAAATAATGTTCAAAAGAAACATATTAATGATGATATTAATGACTAACCGTATTAAAATTTGCTTCTGTTATAAAAAGTGTAAGAGCTAGAGGTACGAGTGTTGGGACAATGGATTGTCGAAGAGTGGCGATGACGTTGGCCAGGGTCGCCTTCAGCAACCCTGTCATCAATCAAGCATAAGAGTCCCAATACTCGTAGCCCGAGTGACACTGACATGGGAGCTGTACTTCATGGCTCCGAAAAATTTCCATATGCAAATACATTTTTGAAAAAAAACACATTTTTATTAACAATTTCTTTTTTATTAACGGGTGATTAATTGAAACATTAATCTGATAATAAGTTTGTGATCAGCGACCCCGAAAACTTCAATATAATTAATTCAATATATAATTAAATATTAGCAGAATCCTAAATTATCGTCGTGTCGAATAATAGCGACATCTTCATTAAATCTAAGTATTATTTTGCGTATGAATCATTGTGTGCCATAGTTCGAAATCGACTACGTGTATAGAAAGTATGTACTTTTGTAAAACGTTTCAAAATAAAGCGCGTTCCTGTGCAGTAAATAGACATTATATAGTATATCAGCCCGTTGCGATCATTTACACCAATAAAACATTCTTAGTAGGACTTTTAACTCTATTCTGATTCCTTTAAAGCTTGGCTACCTCTTTCGTGTTTTGGTCCACTGTGTGTGTTATGGTTTGCAGTTAAGCCAGGTTTATGACACGCTCAGGCAACCGCTACTTTTGAGTGAGGACTTCTGTACAACTTGCACGTGACTTTCTACGTCCTGGCGAACGGGCAATTAAACAATTCACTTAGAATTTTTGGCTGTGCCTTCGCCCTCAATAGCATAAAGACGTGACATAAACCCGGAATCTCCGAAGGGTATATCTGTTTGTAACGGATCCTTGACCGGCGAGTCATACCTGGAGGAAATTCCGCATCATAGCCACATACTCAGTACCGCTGGCACTGCCCCCCACCTTCCTTGGCAAGGGCATGCTAAGGGCACATAGGAAAGGGTGGGCGGTAGGAAATAGACATACTGATTGGCCATCGAATCTTAACAAATTCCTCCCATCAGCACATCGTCCAAATTCCCGCAAGGAGGAGACTCTCAGGACGAACTCCACCCAATAGAACGAAACAAACCGTCCACGAAGCAATTCAAAACACCACGCGCACGGTCACCGAACCCTAACAGTTGTCCCTATACAGGGTGGTTCTTCGAAAGAACCTATTTATTTTGTTGGCACTCCACGTGTAGATTCAACCAAACCCGCAACGATACGCAAGTCGACCACGGAATTAAACAGTGTGACGAAAAAACTGGAAAGCCCATTTCGCAGAGTTCCGTGAAGACGATCTGCCATCTCCAACGATCGAGGTGGACCCACAGGCCACCACTTCTAAACCAGTGAGGCCCACCAATGAGCAACTTAGCACTTTTTCCGCATTTCTATAAAATTTGTGATTGGTCGAACACCTCGATTGACCAAAAAAGATGCGCCCACCACCAATGCTACGCACAGGGTTTAACTGTGTTTCGTGGCTATCATCGCTGCAAGTTACAAGAATCACAGATACAAGTGAAGAAAATGAACAAGTCATTCAGGTACGACATGGTTTCTCTGATTGAAGCAGTCGAAAATTAACCATGTATATGGGATAAAACAGCACGTAGTTATAAGGACAAAGAGGAAAAACAAAAGACACTCCATGTCTTCCCTCCAGGAAGTTTGAGCATTTTTGGAAGATACTTATAACGAAGTGGATAAAAAGGGACAACAAAAAATATGTAAGTTATACATTTAATATTCAACATGATGTACAATCTTATATTTTATGATTCTGTCACGGTAATGCTTCTTCGGGACTGATAAAATACTTTGCGAAATGAACTCTCAAATCAGCTGCATTTCATGTTGGCCGACAAGATACTCCTTTGTTAACACTTCGTAGATTTTACATTATGTATATTTCTGCGCATCTGCTTCCATCCTTGCTGCGCATTAGATTATGTAGAACCACAGAAGCTTTAAAAATATCCTTAGCTAAAGCTGCCAGGTTTCTAAGCTACAATTGCGAGACATTTTATATTTCCTACGAAATAGATTCGGGAAAAGGAGGGATGCCTTTTTTGTTTACTTTAAAGCTTGCTATACTTTTATTCTTATCTTTTCCGATCCTTAAACTTGCTTAATTTGATTTACTTTTAGATGTCTTAAATACTTAGAACCGGTCATATATAATAAATTATAAAACAATATATATTTTTCTTATACAATATGTGCCTTTATGTAGTTCTTTCGAATTCACTAGCAATAGGACGCGATCAACAGGTGTAGCGTTGTATTTATAATTAACGTGTTCTTTTCATGTTGCTACGACTGTTGCAAGGTTTCAAACTTCCTTATACAGACATTAGAAATGTTTAGGAGTATACTGATATATGTACATATATGTGATATATATCCACATATGTATATACGCATCATTTACATTGGGTTTAAACGTGTGATTCCTAAAACATTCAGAACTCATTACTCCTTAATCTCTTAAAAAGGGGGCTAATCGGAACAAATTTAATAAAATATGGGATATTTTTAAGACTTGCGGTTTTGTGTGCGAACTACTGAAATTCGAGACTGCCCACTTAAATCGGCACGATTAGCAGTTTTATTCTTAGCGAATTCTTTGGATACATTTAATGCTCGGTGAAAGATCCTCCATGTAGTGGCAAATATTCCGATGGTACATTCAAAGTATCTTCGTGCCTTGCATAGACGATAATTAAATATTTTGCTTTCGTCAAAAAGTTTACGTCCTGCATAGGGTCGTATTAGATTTTTGGACAAAGAAAATACTGCATCGCCCACAAATACAAACGGAAAATTTTAGGTGCCAGTTGGATATAAGGGACATGGTGATGGAGTATGTAGTTTATTTTGCATCAGCAATGTAAGAAGGGAAGTTTCATAAAAAACTGACGAATCACAATCTTTTCCAAAGCACTAATATCGATATCACCAAATCTATAATCGGAATCGGCAATTGCCATGAGAATTGTGAAAAAGTAAGATTTATAATTCAAATTCATCGAACCACTAAAGGGAAATCTATTCATACGTATATGTTCTCTATCAATTGCACCTAAGTAATTGGGAAACTGTAACAAATTTTTGAAACCATTTGCAATTTCCCGCCATTTCCTTCCTTTCAATTATGGGAAGACTTCATCTGTTAGTGCGTCCCATAGAGAATTATGTGTATATACCAAACGTACAATGATTCATATCGTACTTATTGCTGGCCTAACAGTGCAATGCGTTTCTCTAAATGCTACCCCAGTTACCAGGTATCTAAAATTAAGCGGAATATTTTAATTTCTTCCGTTTAAGTTTTCAGGTGAAATGGTTAGTGGAAAGTGGCATAAAATTAAGGACTCTTTTATTAAGTCCTTAAGAAAAAGAAGTGGTCAGGTTGCTTGTAAAAAGTATAACTTTCACGACAAGTGTAAGTGTCTCATGAAATCTTTCGAAAAAGATATTACTATTTCAAATATGAAGCAACATCAACCGTTAGGTAACTATGAGATCGAGGATTTAGCAGGGGTAGAAGTAGAGATAGAAATAGAAAAAGAGACTAGAGAACAATCGAACGCTGAAAATCACCGAAAGAGAAAATAAGTTCATCGACCATGAAATTTTACAGGGTTTAAAAAGCAACAATACATACCGATCAAGACGAAGCACTTTTCATGACAGTACTTCCGGGAGTACGGAAAAGGTCCGGAACGCAAAAATACGAATTTCGTAAGAGTATCCTTCAGTTAATGCATAAGATGATGATCCAAAATTTCAACAAATCTGTACCTTCAACACTTGCAGTGATAAATAATAACCAACATGAAACCAAATCCATTAACTTTCATATGCAAATCTCCGACAATTCACATATATCAGCCGGATATATCGAATATTCAAGTTACTCATTTCTTGAACTTTAACATATAACTATACAGGGATAGGCATTATTCAAATAAATTCTTCAAATTAAATTTTATTCGAGTAACATTTCCAATAAATTCTTCGAACAAAATTTTAATCGAATAACATCTCGATTAAATTATTATTTATTACTTGAATGAATTTAAAAAAAATATTACAGCAATCCAGAGACGATTGAACACAAATGCAGGCCTCTATAAAAAATACGACGCATTTTAACGCAATATCGAGCGTATTGTAGCAGAAAAAGAGTTGGAGGCACCTCACGCAGCGGTTCGAGACGCGTTTAAAGGGACTGATTATTCGTTAATGACCGCCATAGAAGAATATATAGGAAACACGAATCCGTCGCAGACTAGGGAAATCGTGTCATCTCCGCCGATGACACAATCGGCAACACCATCGTTTAGCAATACACCTCCAGCCGTGACACTGCCTACGATTCAATTGCCAACATTCGATGGCAATTACGATCAGTGGATCAAATTCTGAGACACCTTCACGAGTTTGATCCACAAGAGTGAATTATCCGATTTGCAGAAGTTCCGTTATTTGGACTTTGCATTGAAGGGACCCGCGGCACGCGTTATCGAGTCACTAAGGGTTTCTGAGGCAAATTACAAGGCAGATTTGGAGACACTAAATGATCAGTATGAAAATTCAAGGGTTTTGAGAAAACATCACGTGCTTCCGTTATTAGATTGACCACCAGTCAAAGGGGAATCACCTACCGTACTTCGGGATTTGATGCACGATGCTCGCGGTCATTTGACAGTATTAAAATCATTAGAGGAACAGGTAGAGTCATGGGACACCCTGATTATATCAATCATTGCAAGAAAATTAGATTCTACAACATTTAGAGAATGGGAAACGTCAACGATCTCTTTAGAAAGGGTAACTTTCAAGCGCCTTGCACGATTCTTACAGGAACAAATCGCTTACCTACAAAGCATAGTCAAACAGACGCAGGTATCAATTCCCAAAGTAGAGTCACAATTCGTACCCTCCGGAGTCCGGAGGTGAATGCGCCTGACCACCCACGTGGTTAGTAAACCGATGCATTGTCCTGCATGCAAGTCTAGCTATCTGCTTTACCAGTGCGACAAGTTCAAGACATTGATCATTGAAGAAAGGACAAAGATAGTACAAGCGTCACAGACCTGGTACAATTGCTTACAAACGGGGCACTGCGTTTAGGCTTTTACTCGTAGACACTGTACTGTCTGTGGTAAAAGGCACCACACATTATTGCATCGTGATACACGTTCATCCGGGGAGACAACTAAGGGTAAAACAACGGCCGTGGAGTCTGAGGAAAGATCATCTTGCATTTTAAATGTTGCGACTAGATCAACAGAACAAACTATCTTGTCTACAGCAGTAGTATTCTTGGAAGATAAAAGTGGGTGGAGGAGGGAAATTCGGACCCTGCTAGACTCAGGCTCCCAGGCTCACTTTATCATTAACGCGTGTTGCAAGAAATTTGGCATCAGGCTTCCCCCCTTCAACACTCGCATAACTGGGTTGGGTAGAATGCTTAATTCAATCAAGGGCAAGGTAGACTTACGCATATTTATATTGAAGAATGCTCCCATCACGTTTGACAAAAAATACCCGTTAATACTACCGTCGAACCATTCCTTAGCAACGTTAATAATTGCGTGAGAGCACAACAGGCTCTTGCATGCAGACTGTCAACAAGTCACGGCATCATTACGCGAACAATTTAGTCCCACATTTTGTACTCGGGCAGTAAAGGGAGTAATTAGAAATTGCGTTAGATGTTTTCGAGCAAAGCCGTACACGGTAGCGTACGCAATGGGTCAGCCACCTGCCTCCCGAGTTACACTTACTCATCCACTCACGACCTGCGGTGCCGATTATGCGGGTCCCTTCACGACAAAGGACCGCACTCGCAGTACGGTTAAATTAAAGGTTTACATTTGTGTTTTTGTATGTTTCGCAACCAAAGCTATACATATTGAATTAGCGACGGATCTCAGCACGGATGCATTTATAAATTGCCTAAAACGGTTTATCGCGCGCCGAGGTCGTTGTAAATGCATTGTATCTGACAACGGAACAAATTTCATAGGGACTAGAAATGGATTTAATGATTTAGGTATATTACTCAATAGCAAAGAACATAATTCGCGCATTCACAGTTTTTTGAGCGATGAGTCTATAGACTGGAAACTCTCACCTCCTCAAGCACCGCACTTTGGCGGTTTATGGGAAAGTGCCGTGAGACTTACGAAACACAATCTGAGCTGGGACGTCGGTGAACAGATTTTAAATTACGATGAATTATACACTCTATTAACGCAAGTAGAGTCCTGCAGAAGGAGTACATCCATCAACTCCAGCAGAGGTGCAAGTGGACATTGCCCAAACGTCAACTTTCGGAAGGCACACTAGTTCTCATCATAGAGAACAATCTACCCCCCCCCCCCCCACTACGATCCTTAGGAAGTATCGCCCACCTACACCCCGGAGCGGATGGAGTCACACGGGTCGGAACTGTAAAGACTGCAGATGGGCACTACAAGCGACCGGTCACCAAACTCTGCTTCCTACCCATGCACGACACTACCGACAGAACCTAGCGACATAAGTCATTTGTTCTTAAGACATTGTAAATATTGTATATATTCCATACCCGTAAACAACTGTGCATATACACGCGCATTAGACCACGGTAGAGCTACAACAGTATAGATTCAGTTTACATAGAAAGTAGTTTAGCATAAAATCCGGCATAGAATCATTGTACATAAAATAGACTACAGAATACAGCGATTATCTGATGGTAATACGTCATATTACAATTAGCTAATTTTGATTGAACGTGCATCACCCGTTAAAGGTGGGCGGCATGTTAGCGACCGTCGCTAACGCGGTTTATGGCGCGGACGTGTACGCAAGGCTATTTTAGAGATTTGGGATTTTCACTTTACAATCCGAATATTTTTAGAGTCTTAAATATTCCCGGCGAGAGAAGGTCATTTACGACGTAGAAGCCACGAGCTTTAAAAATTCGCTTCTCACGTCTCTCAATAGCCGTGTCCGTGCCATAAACAGAAAAATTGAACACGTGCGTGTAATGGTAAAGATACCGAGGCAGTGCGCCACCTGGAAGAATTTCCCCAATGTTGCCAAAATGTCTCACCCACGAGAACACCGCGATAACCCTTTCCAAGCGAGCGCGCTACGGGCGCAAAGAAGTGTGTTTGCGATTTGGATAGGCTCGCTAATTGGTAACTGCCAAAAAGACGAAGGAGCCAATCAGCGAGCAATTAAGACATAGGAACGTTGACGATTGCCGGCGAAGATCGCCAACGTCAGTCGCACAAGAGCATCAAAGAAGAAACGACCAATCGCAAAAGTCAGCAAGCTATCAACAACAGAGTGTTACAAATTCAGACCCAGAGCAAGTAGGCTCCCGTCTATTGAAGACCGAGCGTGGCTTCAATCATAGAAGGCGTGACAACTACACCAGCAGGGACTCACATACACACACTCACACGCTTATCACCACCTAGCGAAGGTAACTCACGGTCCCAATCCGTCAACATTGAGTGGTCCTTCGAGAAGAACCCTTTTTAGACGGCACAACTCCGGCGCAATAATCGAGGACATTTCAACCCTTAACAAATGGTATAAAAGAATTTGAGGTCATCCGCGAAAAAAAGAAAGGAGCAATATGTAAAACACTCAGAGATATAATTAATAAACAGTAGGAACAGAGAAACAGTCAAACACATTCTTCGAATGAAATTTTATTCGAACAACTTTTAAATAAATTCTTCGAATAAATTTTACGAATAGCATTTTATTCCAATAATCTTCTAAGTGGAAGTATCAATGAAACATATTTGAAGCAAGAAATTTTGTTACGCTTTTCGTAGTTTTGGTTATTTTCTTGCTCTGTATCCTTTGTATACTAACTACAGTTCTTGAAAAGAGTAACTTAAATATTATAATTATGTTATATATTACATTATTATGTTATAGTTATATATCAATTACAGTTACATGTTATACAGTGGATGTAAAAAGTATTCGTATATCTCAAGAACATATTTCATTAAAAATAAATTGTTTATTTATATTTTCTATGAAAATATTAACAAAAATCTTGAATGTGGTCGAAAATATACACGTAATAAGTATTCGTACAGTTCCTGTTTCATAATATTGTATGTGTAATAATCACAAGGTCAACATAATCATCATCAATGTATCGGGAGACGTTGTCAATACAGGTAGTGTTCTAAATTCGAATATAAGTAACTGTGATAGTACTAAAATGGGTCGAAATGGTAAAGAAACGACTGAAAGTGAAAGAAAAATAATTATAAATCTGCATGACACCTGCAAATCGTTACGAAAGGTTTCGGAAATTGCGAATAGACCAGGTCCACAATTCAAGAAATCATTGACAGATATGGAGATAGGAAAGCTTTAAAGAATAAAGCAAAAAGCAGACGTCCACGAAAAATAAATGAATATACCGGCCGATGGATAATTCATAAAATAAAATAAAATCCCAAGATTAGTGCAGTAAAAATCGCAGTTGAAGTTAAAAGTAACCTTAACATGAATCTGTGCAGTAGTACAGTGCGCAATTTTTTACGAGATAGTGGATACCACGGCATAGTAGCGTGTGAGAAATATTTTGTAAACGAAGTGAATAGAAAGAAGCAACTGCAATTTGCGACAGAACATGTAAATCTTCCAATGAAGTACTGGAACCGCGTAATGTTTACTAATGAGAGTAAATTCAACATATTTGGATCAGATCGTCAATGTATGGTATGGAGAAAAAAAAATACTGAACACGAGAAAGAAAATTTGCAGGCAACTGTAAAATACGGCGGAGGATTGGTCACAGTTTGGGGCTGTATGAGTGCGAATGGCGTTAGATCACTCCATTTTATCGATGATATCATGGACCATAGAATGTACATTGATATTTTAAAGGAACATTTTCAAGCTACTGCAAATAAAATGCAACTACAAGACAATTATATTTTTTAACAAGATGATGATTCTAAGCATAGTGCTTATAATACAAGACAATGGATCCTGTATCATGTATCACCATATTTCCTAAAAAAACAATTCAAAAGGTGCACTGTTAGAAGAATGGAATAAAATTCCCAGCACTATCACTAAAAAGTTAGTAAGTTCAATGCAGCGAAGACTTACAGCGATTATACAATCAGAAGGCGATCCCAATAAATATTAATAACAAATTTTTATGTATAAAAATTAACAGTCTCTGCCATATAATTAAAAGTGTACGAATACTTATTACACGTGTATTTTGGTCCACATTCAAGACGTTTCTTTATATTTTCATAGAAAATATAAATAAACAATATATTTTTAATGAAGTTTGTTCTTGAGATTTCTAAGAATACGCATGCATTTTTTCATTGACACTTTTCTGTAATAAACGAAGTTCTATAAGGTTTTTATTGAACGTGATTGCTGTACGAATACTTTTTACACCCACTGTATGTTGTGTACTGAATAGTACTTGTTAACTACTTTTTATTAAATAGACTATTGCTTCCAAAATTATTTTTGCTTATCTAATTGTCACTGCTAACATTTCTTTGGGCAGTATACATGCTCTCATTTAAATATCTTGGCGTTTTATTAGATACTGGAGTAACCGTGACATCATTTGCCCTATGACATAATTAGTCATTACAACGGCATGACACCACCTATTGTACATAAGCTTCAGGTCCTCTTCTTTTATTCTCATTTTTTCTCAAGTGGAAGATATTGCAATCTTTAGGCCACTGCCCAACACGTCTTATACGATCGTTTAATTTCTCCATCAGAAAATCAAAGGTAAAAGCAATCATTCAAAAATAGTTAAAATACTAAACTGTCTTGTCTTAGTTTCATAAAAGGGTGTAAGAACTCCCTTCAATATATCCGACCGCTGAAAGTGCGTGTATCCAATATCACCTTTCGCGTTTACTATATTTTCGTCTAAAAAATAGTAATATTAATAAATCACAGTTTCTATACTTTCGGCAAAGCATATTTCGCAGATCACATTCAGAAACAAACTGCCACTGACGTCGTCAGTATATACGCGTATTGAAGATTTTCGTTGACAGTACCAGATTCGGTGACGACAAAATGCCGTTGAATGTGCCAACGCCCTAAAAGCTGTAATGTTTCAAAGTAGTGGAAAAGCGGTTGAAAAAAGAACTCTAATGTTTACAGTATCTTCCATCCAAGTTGAAGCTTTATAGTATGTTAAATTTATTTTGTAATTGTATAGTGCGTTATCATGATAATTAGTAATTTATGGTTTCCTTCTTCATGTAATAATGGTTCATATGAATGTATGTATATTATGTTAACTTAATTTCAAAACAGCATTACTATAAACAACAAACTTATCTTTTATATTGTATGATAACAGCAAATTTTATGAAAGACAATTATTTCATTACGAATTAAGATTCAGCTTTCAATAAAGAAGAGTTAAAGTCAAAGGTTTCATTTTAGTCTACTCAATTCATCGTTTTACACTTTGCAACTGGATCTCTTTATAAAACCCCTCGATATCAATTTTACGTCAAATCTCCAATAAAGGTAATTTAAATTTTGAAATATTCCATTTACTACTTTTCTGGGCAGAATATTCCAGGATTAATGGTTGAATACGTTCCTGGGGTATTTTTTTTATACAAGTCTTGAATATTTATAGGTACTTTCATTAAAATTCTACTAAATTAAGGGAACAAAATGTCCCATCGATATTTTTCTCCGCGATACAAAAGAATTTGATCGAACAAACCCGATGAAAGTACAATGCATCAAATACGACGAACGTGCTCGAATAATATGTAATGGTACCGTTATCTTTCTTTTCTTTAGCATTCCTAGCAATTCTCTAAATCATCGCTTTTCGAAAGCAAAAGAGAGACAACGGAAAACGAGTTCATCCTTCCGGTGTAATTACAGCGCTAGTAGTAATATAGATATATATCGTCGCTACTTCACGGAAGTTCATTAACTACAGATTTCGGTGAAAATGAGTTTAATAGTTCTCTCTACAAATCTGGAAGGGTGCACGGTTTTCGTTCCATGTAAATCTCGCTTACTGCATTTTGGAACCCGAGTTCTACTGTAAGAACAATTTGAAGAAGATGCTAATTGCAATTTACCGTTGGCGTTTGTTTCACGAAACCCGATAGCTACGGCATTCATTAACGTTCCTGGACGAGCACACGCGATTTTTAATAATGTATTATTAAATACTGAATATTTAAATTTACAAAATTTCTCCGCTTCATTATTTTCAACGAAAATTTGTTGGGCTTCCTTCTTTTTTTCTCATTCTTCATCGATCATACCACACAACGTTTTCCGCTTTAATAACAACTCGTAAGGAATAGCAAATTGCCAACTCATAACATAAAAACTTTCTATACTTCCATTTACTACGATAAACTTTCGTTTGTTTTAATTATTTTTTGAAGAATGTAATTGAACTATTGAAGTTATGGAATTTCAATAAAGACTCCTATTCGTATTCAAATAGCCTTATATTCGAACAATGATTCGTAGTGATGTTTACAGACAATGCAAACAGAGTACGTACCATAATGGCAAGCAAACGAAAACGTAGGTACGTGGTTCCAACTTTCGGAGCAAAATCCAACAAAAGTAAAAACCTGAAAAGTGATGAAAGTGCAACGAAATTGACCCGAATACATGGTGTTAGGAAATCTACGATTATAGCCAAAGAAACGCGACATTCTGAAACATTGAAATAAATTATTAATGTTGTTTATTTCTCTTTAAACAGAATAAGTTGAATATGCGTGTTCCGTCCTTAAGATGGATTTTTCTGCCAATTAGCAACATTTGCATTTGGAAAACTAATAGTATTATCCCATCCTCGAAAATTGGATTAACTTATTTCTATAAGCTCCAATATTGCTTCCTTTCAAACATACAATACACACTATCGACGACACGAACTGTAAACACCTCATTAAGGTCTTGTTCTGTGTTTGTCGAAATATAACTGTAAAGTCATTTCCTTTCTTTACTGGACAATGAGGCATCGTGCACCTCAATTCCAGCTTACCTGCCCTACATCGGGCCCTCGCATCCCCTTCTCGACGGACTTCGCGAGCACCCCTCTGTTTGCACACCTTCGCGCCTTCCCATTCCTACACTCGTGGGGGACTGGTTCCAATTTCTGACCAGCTAATCACGGAAATCTGGCAATTTTCCGTTTCCAAATTATTTCTACCAATCATCTTCCACCTTAGATTTCCAAATGACATAAATATAAGGTCACGCGCATTTTCTAGTCAGTATTCTTGTGTATTTGTCTGTATTCTTGAGTATTCTTCTGTATTCTTGAGTAATCAAGAGTTATATTCTTTTATATTCTGTTATATTCAACAGCTATATTCTGTTATATTCAACAGCTATATTCTGTTATATTCTGTTATATTCAACAGCTATATTCTGTTATAATTCAACAGTTATATTAAACAGTTAACAAACGAACAATCTTCAAATAACTTCCAACAAATCGATTCGACCCTGCAAGCTGGCCATTGAGATTGCGGAGTATTCGTTTCACTATACATCTTAAACCGATCAAGCGAAATCATCCATCGGCAACCATATTTGTAAATTTCAACACTTCAATAAATTATTATGTATTAAAAATACAACCAGGTTTTCATTCCTTCAAGTAGGAGTAAACCGAGTCAACGAGGTATTGTCGCGAAAGTGTAGCGGAATTTACGACTCCACGAAACTTAATGGTTGCAGTATCCCTTGACGCCACAATGCGAAAATTCGGTCTTCCTATTAGTTCGGATATGGGAGTCTCTACTGTGCTTTCATTGAATAAAGAATAATGATTTAATGTGATCGATCAGAATTTTCTAAGGTATATGAAATTACTGTTCCTTAGGCGTTTTTTTAAATGTTTTTATCGAGTTTACCTTCAAATTTATGATAGCTATTCACATCTTGTTAGTTATACAACTGAATCGAGGAGAAGAAATGGTAGATAATACAAGTGTCAGAAGGGAAAATTCTCGTTATAAATCAGAAACATGAAGCAACTGATAATTTTTGATCATCAAATAATAATTTCACAATTACTATCAAAATCAGCAGATAACTAATTCACTTTTCTACTAAAGCAATAAGTTTTTATTTTTGTGAAACATACATTTCCAGTTTAACATTTATACTCCATTTTTATTATTTATGAAACTCCTCATATGTAGTTGTAGCTTAGAAATTTAAAATGATGTAACTAATCGTGCCACTCATGCATTTCCATTTAGATGGAGCTATCAATTTTTCTATACCTTCTCCTTGCTACCATTGCTGTATCATTATTATTTGTCGAGAAATATAGAATCTTTTGACAATATCAAATTTCCAACAATTTGGTGCACGAAACAATAGAAATAAGATTGCATTAGTTAGCAATTAAACCGTTTTACTTCAACAATAAGGATATTAGCCCTTTCGCTACTAACGGTGACTATAGTCACCCAACGTGTGACACTCGCTATGTACTGACGGTGACTATTGTCATCTAACGCCTGACGCTCATTTGTATTAAAAATGGTGTGCAACGATGAACACATTACCAATGTAAGATATGTGACGTAGGACTTTGTGTATACCCGTGCTTTGAAACTCTTCATACGAAATTACATTATTAAATTATATTTTATATTTGCATTATACATAAACTTATCTTTTATCTTTTATGCATTAGTTTTTTACAATTTAAATAAAGCGTTAATAATTTATCTCACGTCACTAGATGTTAAAAGATGTTTTCTCGGCAGTCAAATTTGAGTGCGTCTTCGTTAGGATTGCCCCGTACCGAGGCAGCGCTTCTACGAGCCGATCGGACTTCCTAGTTTAATTTAAAGAAATTATCACAGTGTTGTCGCCATCAAGATAAAAATATGATCATTTGAACCAATTTTTTATTTATTAATCATTCTCGTCTTAAGTTGATTAAACGATTAAGAATTATAACAGACATAGTATTCTTTTGAATATCCAACTAATTGATGGATGTCGTAAATCTAGATATGTTTTTAATATTGATTGTTCTAATGTTAAAAAGTATTTTTGGATGCAAATGGATCTTTTAATTAAGTAAAAGGATGTTCCACATAGTCGCTCAAAAGTTTGGAGCATCATCGAATTATAGGATAGAATATTTAAAGCATTGTTCATAAATATGCAGTTGCTTTATTAGAAATATTCTACTCATATATTATAATTATAATAACATTACACAAGTATGATTTAGAAATGAAGTTGCAATTATGTTACAAATGTTCTTTAGAAATAGCGGCCAGCTTATAAAATGTACTTTATCGTAAGAACAAAAATTATTGTCTCGAAGTTTGGTTTTAGAATTTAGACTTCCTGGTTAACCAAAGATATTGAATACATTTAATTGCATTCAACTCCATATTACTTTATAAACAAATGATAGCAGCACTTTATTGCGAAGTAACAGAAAATTTCAAAAATATTTTCATTTTATTATAAAAGTCTGATACAGAAAGTTCTAAAGAAGTTATGTAACAGTATTGAGAGTGATGTAATGTTTCATAAATATCTACTATTTTTTAAAAAATAAGTTATACTGTATCACCTCGACCTACTAAATATCGATATTCTACTAGACGAATCTTTAAATTAAATTTTATCGAAAAGCATATTTTTTATAAGAAATTTTCATTCTCTTGTCTCGCTTCTTTTTCATATGTAGAGTCACATATATGTTAGTACTCGTGGTTGATCCGATGATCGTTCGAGTCTTGGTGGGGTGCTTGCACGTTTGTGCCGACTATTTCTAATTTTGTTCGAAGGACCACCCTCACGTTCGATGGAATCAACAACGAAATGCTTGACGGGTTTCTAGGGTAAAAGCGTTGCTGATCTTGATGTGTTCCCTTCGGCGGTGTGGACAAGACTCGTCGACCCTTTTTCCCCGCGTAACGCTCTCAGCTCTCCCTTGGAATTGCAACTACACGCTGATTGGCTTCTTCCAAATTTTGGAAAGATCCAATCAGCGAGCCTAACTAAATCTGACCACTCTTTCCCTTACGCCCTTAGCGCGTTTCTTTGGGCAGGAGCATCACGGTATTTTCCAAGGAAGAGAGGGGAGGACGCGCTAGAACGCGGCGGAGGTGAACGGCACATCTGGTCAACACCTGAATCGGTTTCCTTACCCCTGCATCGAGCACGGAAACCGTTAGGTGACCGAGGGTCGTAGTTGACTGCTCGAGCCTTGAGGGTTTACAACAGGGTAATTGCTATTAAGAAAATGACTTGAAATATGCGGAAAAAATTAACTAAAGCTATATACATTCTGTGACAATACCGGACCGTACCATCGGACGAGTGTCCTCCAGATGGTAGAAAACTATATTAAGGAATTTTTAAACATGAAAGGTCTCTAAGCCCTGTCGTAAACCTCATCCAAGCGACTGGCTCGAACATATAAATCATCTGTCCTTGTTAAATCACGGGTTTCAGCACACCCTGTACATTATAAGCCCTTATAATGTCTGCGTTGAAATTTCATCCACAAATACTTGTAATTTTCCATTTAAAGGGCATAGCCGGATAAGGGGGTCAAAAGTGCCCTTAAACCAAATTAGACTTGTGATGCACCATTCGATAGGGTATCCAAAAAACCCCTTCACACAAAGTTTCAACCCTCTAGCTCGATCTGGGGGGTAGTAATGGCGAAAAAACGAAATATCAGTTTTTGGCATATTTCTCCCACTTAGTGGCGAGTAAAAATTCTAAAAAAAATCTGGCATATTAAGTATATTGTGCCACATGTTCGAGAATTTTTTCGTATTTTTTTGATGTAAAGCTTGGGTACGAAAGATGAAAAACCCCCAAAAAATCAGAAAAATGCAGATTTCATAGTGAACTAGGAAGAGCACCACTTTTATATTTTGACCGTAACAACATTATAACATAACTATTATCCTCAAAAAGTTTCATATTTTTTTGAAATCAGCAACATACTCGGAAAAATGAAAAACCGATTCTGTCGACGTATTTTGCACGAAAAACTAGTTTTTACATTGAATATTTGTATCCTCTTTATTCAGTATGTATATTAAATGTTTCTAAACATTTCTGCATTCGTCCAAATGGTGTACAATGGGAAGAAATTGAATTAATTCAATTAATTGATTTTTTACCGTGTCAGAGATCATGTGGAACAGGTAAAGAATTTCCAACAAGTTCGGTGGCGGAGTGGTCTAGAGCGCAGTTTTAGTTGTGGAACCGCTGCGTACTTATTTGGTGTCAGTTCGAATCTTGCCTAAGATAATTTTTTTTTATTACATTAACGATTTTTTTTATCCTAACTGTATAATATATGTAAATAGTATGTATCGTAAAACATTTTACAAACATCTCAACAATATTTTAACTCTAAATATACATATAAATAATTAAATAATAATTGCGAGCCACTTTTAATTCCATTGTTTATCTAACCTCGTATTCTCTGAGTTAAACTTAGGTAAGCTTTAAAAATCTCTGTAACAACGATAAGTGAAGGGAAAGAAATTCTTCCTCATTCAAAGATTTATTTTTTGCATTTCCTATCACCTTTTCAATACACAAGACTTACTAACAGGCAATGCGTCGAAAGAATATAAGTATTTGCCATCGTATATTATTAATAATGTTATGAAGGTGATGTTTATGACGCGGATAATTGGAACCATTTAAGAAATAATGGACGAAGACAACAATGTCCTTTGTTTGAAGGATACAAACAATATTGTTCCATATGAAGTCAGATCGCGCTACATTAATAGCAAATCTTACCGGTGCTTTATTCATTATAAATCAAATTCAATTGGATTTTCGGCAATAGAACGCTACTGTTGTGAATGTGCAAATAGTAATCGTACCATAGGATGCTGCTTACACGTAGCAACAATAATTTATTACTTATCGCACGCACGGTACCTATCCACAATTGTCAGACCTACTGAAATATTATGTAAAATATTTAACAAAGGAAATATAATACCAGTGATTAATGACAATAATGACGAAGACTGAAGATACTACATGCGGTTCTTGTTCCAAACTGCGAAAAAATAGAGATAATTATCTTTAATACAAAACCGATTATATACAAGCAGAAAAGGATAAGCAATTTATTAACCAACAGAACATGCGAAAACAGAAATGGTGAAAAGAAGAAGTGCTTAGGATGTATCGTCTTTGCTGCAAATCACACACATTTAGTAAAGATAAGTATCTTTAATACAAAATTGATAAATGTAGCAATTGAAAGTGCCTCACAATTGTTACTTAATTATTTATATGTATGTTTGGAGTTAAAATATTGTTGAGATGCTTGTAAAATGTTTTACGATACATACTATTTACATATATTATACAGTTAGGATAAAAAAAAATCGTTAATGTAATAAAAAAAAAATTATCTTAGGCGAGATTCGAACTGACACCAAAAAAGTACGCAGCGGTTCCACAACTAAAACTGCGCCCTAGACCACTCCGCCACCGAACTTGTTGGAAATTCTTTACCTGTTCCACATGATCTCGGACACGGTAAAAAATCAATTAATTGAATTAATTCAATTTCTTTCCATTGTACACCATTTGGACGAATGCAGAAATGTTTAGAAACATTTAATATACATACTGAATAAAGAGGATACAAATATTCAATGTAAAAACTAGTTTTTCGTGTAAAATACGTCGACAGAATCGTTTTTCATTTTTCCGAGTATGTTGCTGATTTCAAAAAAATATGAAACTTTTTGAGGATAATAGTTATGTTATAATGTTGTTACGGTCAAAATATAAAAGTGGTGCTCTTCCTAGTTCACTATGAAATCTGCATTTTTCTGATTTTTTGGGGGTTTTTCATCTTTCGTACCCAAGCTTTACATCAAAAAAATACGAAAAAATTCTCGAACATGTGGCACAATATTCTTAATATGCCAGATTTTTTTTAGAATTTTTACTCGCCACTAAGTGGGAGAAATATGCCAAAAACTGATATTTCGTTTTTTCGCCATTACTACCCCCCAGTTCGAGCTAGAGGGTTGAAACTTTGTGTGAAGGGGTTTTTTGGATACCCTATCGAATGGTGCATCACAAGTCTAATTTGGTTTAAGGGCACTTTTGACCCCCTTATCCGGCTATGCCCTTTGACGGTGGAAACCTATTTACGCATTTAATGTTAATTTTAAATACCACTTATTTGGAAAATGAACCTTCTTGGAATACAAAATTATTCTATCATTTTGTGCTCCTTTTCATTATACAAATTCACATTTTTCATTTGTTATGTCTAACAGTGCACATCCGAAGTTCTACTTGCTCCTTTGCTGTATTTATAAATTGTTTCAGTTAGTAAAATATCTATAGAAACGCAGGGTTATGTGATTAATCCAATTTTATCATAGAATTTTCTTCAATTCGAATTAATGCGAAAATGAAACTTGCAAAGAGTCTTTCAATACATTAACATTTACCAGAAGTTGCTAAGAATTCCAAGAATTGACGTAATTCCAAGCTTTTCTTATGAAACTCCGATAGCATACTTAACGCTTAAACAATTTCTCGTTAGTGATAGTAAACTCTGTTCTATACATTCCCATTGTGATTTATCCTGCAATTCTAGACACATACTTTTTTTTGTTTGAATTCAATCTTTCGTTTCTTATTTATTATAACTTGGAAGACTAAATGCAAACATGACATGTTTGTATGCAATCCTTTTCCTTTCGTCTTCTAAAATATTGACGTTGCATTTTCTCTTGTTTCTTGGTGGGTTTTCTCAAGAAATGTACCCTAGAGTTATAAATACATGATGACTCGGGAAGAAGGACGAACCGAAGAGGAAGGTGAACTTCGTGACTCAATTGATGTAATTTTTTAGAGACTTACACTACCATGCGATTCCACAGATTGAAGTGTGAAAGATTCAACAGAATCGCGAGTTTATTGCAATTTTTATGATTTAAACATTCTGATTTTTAAATTTAATACTAAGAATATTACAAATGCCATTTAAAATCTTAATATCTTTCATAATATAATAAATAATTCTTTACATAGTCTGTAGCAGCGGTTCCCAACCTTTTTACTTTTGTACCGCCTAATCAATATATGATCAACTCGTGTACCAGTTCATACGTAGTGTCCTTCAAACATATGAAAATGGTTTTGATTAGATAGTATTCCATGTAAAATGAAGAAAATTAGTTATCATTTTCTCTTTCTTCTCCTCAATCCATTTCAAGTATATTTTCCTTACTATTGATATTGTATAATTTTAAAATTTGATATAACTTACAATTAGTTTAGCTCGCGTATCACCGGAGAATACCTTACAGAATTAAAATATGCAAGCTAATAATTATCTATATCACGCACTATGTATTGTATAAGAAATGCCTTGCAAAAAATGCATGAAATAGAAATGTTTTTTACCGTAAAATCACGTCCAATACGATTCCAATTGCATATGTAACGTTGAATATTACGTACCGTTGCAACTAATGCATTTAAGTGATTTACCTTCGGTAAGACAACCTGTGTATTTTTCTTAAAATTTCGACATCATGCAATCCAAATAAAAATCAAATCCGAAAATACCTAAAGTTTTAAGATTGCAGACATTATACACTCCAGACACATGTTAAAATAATAGAATCACTATCATTTTTTTAAATGAGAAAGAACAAATTGATGGAGGTTACTTAAACAAATATCAACATTCTAAATATGCAAGTAATCAATATCAACTCTACACTAACGTTAAAATAATATTTGTTCTTACTTGTATAATATAACCATAAAAATTAATAGAACGGTCCTTACCTCTGTTTTTTTTAAACAAAGTTACTTTAATAAAATTTCGTAATAAAGTATCAACGTAATACAGAGTTTTCCAGTAAAATCATAGTTTTGACGTGAAAAATAAAAATTTGTAAGTGTTAACAATCCTGAAAAATAGTGGCCTTGAACATAATAAATAAACCACTGCTTAAAAAGAGGAAAATATTAGGTAAAATCTAGAACGCGTGGCTTGTAAAAATACGAAAGTTACAGTAGAACAAGAGAAAAGAGAGGCTGACTTTTCTCCTTCTTACGTTGCTAGTTTCATACATTCTTTCGTTCGTCTGGAGCAATTTTGTCGGCATTCTTAATGGACGCCTATGTTTCTTGCTGCAAAGCATTTGTCTTTTGTCTTCGACTCGCGATTGAATCTCACATCGAATTTAGTACTTTATTCTATAGCGGTTCTCGAAACATTGCAGTTTTTTATATGGCAGACGTATTGGCCGTGGATTTTGCTTCGATATTTTTGTTCAACCGAATGGCATGTTTATGTATTTTTATTAAATACAAACAAAATTCCCTTACCAAAAAAGAAACAGGAAATATTAGTTAATTGTAAAAATTCTATCAGTTTCCGCCTCATGTATAACCAGCTTTATTTTTGTTATAGGCAAAAAACTTGTAATGCAATTGCGCAATATAGAAATGTTATACTTCAGCAATAAATGAAGAAATAATACCTTACTTTATTTTATTTTTTGTGTTTGAATAATTTAAGAGAATTCAATACACAAAATTTTATAGGATACCTCCATAAAAATATTAATATTAGTTGTATTGTTTCCGTCACGTAAAACCGACAGAAGACTGGCACACAAGTAATATTATGTTGTTGTACATGAAACGATCGATTTTATATGTATAGTTTAAGGTTTTTTAGTCATCAATTAATTAGGAATGTTACTCAATGACACTTACATAAATATAAAGCTTGAAGCATATTAAACTTAGCATCACAGATAAATCGTTAATTGTTTCAAAAAGAAATGGCAAATAGTGAGGCAAAATAAGCCATCGATAGAAGTTAAATGTTCTCCTTAAAGTATCCTTCGAGATTAAACTTAAAGCATAATACAGCGGAAACTCTTTATCATTAACATTATATATCCATGGGAAGATATAATTTCTGAATGAACAATTCGACGTTAGTGTTCCGTCCTAAGACAAGATATTTGCGTCTCTCGCACCCGTACTGCCGCATAGTGGGGCAGAAGCATGCTAAACGCGGTAAAAAGTCCGTTTTGGGAAATATACCCAGAATTAAACATTTTTTTACCATAGTTAGTTGCGCATCTGGACTATGTTTTAGTATACTCTTTTTTAAATATTTCTCAACTGTGGAGACGGCTACATGGCTTTGAAGTGGTCGATGTTGAAATCATCAAAAATTATAATCGTTGCTTGTAATCGCGTTGTTTTCCCAAATTAAATTTGGGTAGCAGAATTAAGTCTAACTAATATACACTTTAATTATACCAAATGATGTTTTTATATGTGCAGGGATTATTTTAGGTAAACCCCACGTGGATGGTTTAAAGGTGCGAGAAGGGAAGAAAACTCAGTTTGCGAATAAGTAATGGTGGTTTATTAATAATAAAACTAACGCACAATCTCATATAAAAAACTCTCGCTCTGCACTCGCAACGTCCTCTCGCACTCGACTCTTTTTCTCGACTCCCTCACCTACGCATTCTCTACCCTTGCACGCATTCATTCTTTCTCCTTATCTCTCTCTGCTTGTCTCACTCGTCTGAGACATTCGTAGAACCCAAACAGTCACGTTCACACGAAACCTAGCGCGACCACACATTTTTCGACCACACGTCAACTCAATCGCTCTATCCCAAACACTTCTCATTCACGCTTCAGCCAATCTTACCCAAATACAACACCGTTCGCTCAGCAATCGCTCTGGTCCAAACATTCACACGACATTCTGTCTTCCACATATGATTGATATTTTTTGAGTTATGTTTAATTGAACATATTCAATTTTCATTTCACTTGTTGATTATTGACTCGGTGAGACTCGGTGGTCTCCTTAGTCACATTTTAAAGAGTGAAGCATCAGCTTTCTTTTACAAAACGAATTAGCTGCGAATAGCTGTGAATGCGAATATGCGAGAGATAAATATTTGCCGCGGCACGTGCACGCGTAACATAATGCGAGCTACATTACGGTGAAGTTGGACTACAATAAACTTGCGCTACGATGAAAACTCGCAACAATATTTAAATTCTTAAATATGCGTTATAACAAGGAAACGATGGTACATTAATAAGTTCCTTGTTTCAAATGCTACAAATGACATCTGTCTCTTAACTGTGAAGGAACGTTACGTTTGAGTTAAGATTTCTTTTATTACATGCATGTATTATTTGCATATCCTGGCGAAGACAGTTAAACAATATAGTTAATTTTCAGCTGTGCTCTCATCCTTAATAGCATCAGAGCGTGTCACAAACCATCAGCTTACAAAGGTACAATTTCTACGTCCTGACGAAAGTAGTTGAATTATTTAGCAATTTTTTATTAATACAGAGGCATGCCATAAACAAGAAGTTTTATAAGGGTATATCTGTTTATAACGGTATAAGGACCACCATACCAGGGGTGTGACCCGTGATGGTGATTGAGAGAAGGGGCGGGGGTGGCTAAGTTATCCTTTTCCGTATTCAGGTATGTTTAAGGTATACGAGACTTCGAATTTTCCAATTTTTGTCTATTTCTAAGAAATCAAGCTGGGCAACATTCAACTTTCATGTAGAAAATTCAACTTATTCGAATAAATTCAGCTTACATTAAAAAATTAATTTTGTAGTGTTGAAAATTATAAGCAAGTATTTATTTTGCATAAATCAATTTGCAATTACGGGGTTTAACAATTTTAAAAAGATATTACGTTCTTTGGAGTTTCGAAATGAGCCCTTCTTAAATCTGGTGTCTTAAAAATGAATATGTAGAAAAGCTACTGAAAGAACCGTGCAAACCGTTCCAGGTATGCGAGGTGCATGCTCCGCAATGGTGGTCATACACAAAGTGTACCTGCCAAAGGATTTCACTGACAATTCTTAGTTAAAGAAATTATTGATTTGGCGTAGAGTCACCCTGCAGTGTTGTAAAATTTTTGCTTGGCATAGGGACCATCCCCTATCTTTCCTGGAACAGGTCGCTAAGGAAGGAAAAGAAATGCCTAGATGACAGTCATTAAACATTAAAAATTGCGGACCCGCGAAATATGGGAAGGGCATGTAACCAGTCTCTAGTTCGTGTTTGAACAAGTAACATCGTAGAATATCTGTTGTATGATTCGGTGTTCTTCAGTAAGAATTAGAAGCATTATTTGAAAGTGGTAGAAACACTATTTTCAATAACCGCGAGCGCCTAACAACGTTTGGGATTAACAAGTGGCATTACAGTTCTAAGTGATAATTTAATATAATAATTTAAATAATTTAAATAAAAATTTCAAAGATCCAAATAAATTAGAAGCATTTGAAAAATATATCGTAATATTTGCCATTTACAGCACGTTAAAATATCTAAAAACTATGTAGAAAAACAATTATATTCATAGAATTACATTGGAAACGAAGAAGATATGTATTCCAACTGTATACAATAAATAAATAAGTGATAAACATAAGACTTCAGTCCGAAAATGTTTTTTGCCGCGTTTGGCATGCTTCTGCCCCACTGCACGCCGGTGGGTCACTTGTGTCCCACGTGCGCCGGAGTTGCGGAAAATACACACCGAATTACCGACCAGCGCCGCGCCAATTAAACGTCGCCTTTGGCGTAAAGGCATCCCATTAGCCGCTTAGAGGTGAGAAAATGTACTTAAAAGGAGCCTACTGAAATGCAAATCGACACAATAATTTCATACTTCGACACACAACTATTCTACACTCTGACACGACCAGTATACACTGCGGATCTCCATACTCGACTCCACCGCAATAGCTGTACCCGTTCACGTTGAATTTAACAAGTGATCAACCCTCATATTATTAAAATTACTGAAGGAAGGTTTTGTGACTGAGGTGCACGGTGAATATCTTCAGAACTTGAGATGATTTCACAGTGTTTTATTTGAAACGATACGACAGTCTTGAGGTTTGCTCTAACAGTCTCTTGGGCATTTATGCGTCCGTCTTATAAACCCCACCAGGTCAGCTACTCGAAATTTCTGGAAGGTTGACTTTAAAATTTCATCGTTGAACTATTGTTCGTTCGGTCGATTACCTGGCGAGGTTGTTGCCCTGATGACGTCGTCAATCCACGATAGATAAGGACAACCTCACCAGGGCATTGACCGTGTTTACAATTCGCGTAAACTCGAGCGCTATGCGTTTCGGCAGAGTACAACATAAATTACCTTCGCTCTGTTCGGAGCTCGCTTACACAAAAACTCTAACGTTTCTTGTGTGCTTACTGCAATAGGGTTATCGCTACTTTTAATTCGATTTAAACTAAAATCATGTCGCTACATCGCCCCCTTGCCAGTGCAAACGTTATCATACTAACTAATATCTACGCTTACGAACTAACTTATATCTATCTTATATCTACTTTATTTACATGTCTTATGCTATCCTTCTATTTACATTCTGCTGAAGCTTGCACTGCTATTTGACTTGTAACCGAGCGGGAAATCTCACGCGCCTACTGGATCTGGTGTGCATCGGTTCCTGCTTGCTCTCGCAGTCTTCTTCTAACATATTTCGCTTGTTTTGAGGTTGCGCTGGTGGGGTGGTTTTGACTGATTCTTTGTCGTCTTTCAATAGATACGATGGTTTTAATCTGTCTATTGAAACCGTGACGTTTATTTCCCTAATACGGATTACATATGTTTTTGGAGAGCGAGAAATAACTGGAAATGGTCCTTCATATGGGTTTTGCAATGGCCCTTTCGCGCTATCTACTCGTACGAAAACGTGCGACGCGGTATTTAAATCTCTGAACACGAATATTTTCTTTGTGCCGTACCGCTATCCCGCGCAAGGTCGGAGTTCGCTAAAGTGGGCGCGAAGTTGCTTTACCATATCTAGGGTTTCTTCGTTATTGTCGCTACTCTTTTCGAAAAATTCCGCTGGTAGTCGTGGATTTTCGCCGTAAACTAATTCCGCGGTCGACGCACTTAAATCTTCACGATATGCCGCTCGCATACCTAAAAGTACTATGGGTAATGCGTCGATCCATCGCTCATCGCTATGGCATTTAATCGCCGCATTTAGCTGCCTGTGACAGCGTTGGACTACACCGTTCGCAGCAGGATGATATGCTGTGGTTCTCAAGTGGGTTGTTCCCAATAATGCGTTAAGTCGTTTGAACAATACCGACTGACGCGCAAAGGAACGCTGAAACGCGCAACCCAACCTGTTACAAATGCTCTCGCTACTGTCTCTACCTCAATATTTTCTAACGGGAAAACTTCCGGCCAACGTGTGAAACGATCTACGCAGGTTATACAGTATTTGCAGTCCCGCGCTATCGGTAAGGGACCCACTAAATCGATGTGCACGTGCTCGAATCTTGTAGAGGGCAATGCAAAGCTACCAACTGGACTCGACACGTGATTGCTAACTTTGGCTCGCTGACATTTGAGGCAACTGCGAGACCATTCTCGATAATCTCTTTCTATCCCTGGCCATACAAAATGTTGTTTTACTAATTTTGTGGTGATTTTAATTCCGGGATGTGAAAGCCCATGTACGGACATAAACGCTTGCCGCCGAAAGGGTGCCGTGACGAAGGGTCGAGCACTGCCCGTCGAGAAGTCGCATATTACCTTAGTGTTATCTACGAAAATTACACGTTTCAATTTTAAAGAAGTATCCGCCGTTTCTAACAGTTTCCTCAGCTCTACGTCAGAGTCTTGAGACCTTGCGAGCTCGTCGCAACGTATTGCCGCGGCCACGGACTCTACTCTTGATAAGGCGTCTGCTACCTCGTTTTCCTTGCCGCTAACGTGTCTTATATCGGTAGTGAATTGGCTGATAAAGTCTAAATATCTAAACTGCCTCGGCGTACACTTGTCTACTTTTTGCTTAAACGCGTATATTATCGGCTTGTGATCCGTATACACCGCAAATTTTGGTCCTTCGACTGCGTGGCGGAATTGCTTGATCCTCAAATAAATCGCGAGGAGTTCGCGATCGTATGCACCGTACTTTCGCTGTGCTGGTGACAAAGATTTCGTGTGGAAGGCTAACGGCTGCCACGAATATCCTTGTCGCTGTTGCAGTGTCGCGCCTAGCGCAAAGTCCGAAGCATCCACCATGATCGCGAGTTCTGCCTGCTCGGATGGATGTGCTAACAACGCTGCACCGACTAATGCGTTCTTTAGCAGTTGCAACGCGGTTTCTGTTTTGTCCGACAATTCTATCGGTGCGTCTCGTTTCGTTTTCGGTCCTCGCAATAAGTCGTTCAATGGCGCTTGCAATTTCGCGACGTTGGGTATAAATCTCCGGTAAAAATTTATCATGCCCAGAAATCTACGAAGCTGTCTTACGGTACTTGGTTTCGGATAATTGGTTATGGCTTCTACTTTATCCGGCAGCGATCTCGTGCCTTTCTCGTTCACGACATACCCCAGAAATCGGACTTCCACTGCACCGAATACGCACTTACTCGGGTTTAATACAATTACCGTACTCGCTAAGGCGTGCGAAGAGCTGTTCTAAGTTTCGTTTGTGCTCAGCTTCGCTACTTGGGACGACCAGAATGTCATCGATATACGCGTAACAAAAATCGAGACCTCTCAGGACGCAGTCGATAAATCTTTGAAACGTTTGAGCGGCGTTTCTTAGCCCGAATGGCATAACCGTATATTCGAATACACCGAAGGGTGTTGTCACCGCCGTTTTTGGAATATCGTCGGCATTTACGAAGATTTGATTGTAGGCTCGAAGCAAATCTATGGTCGAAAATATTGTTTTTCCCGCCAATCTACGCGAGAAATCTTCCACGTACGGAACTGGGAATCGGTCTGATATCGTACGAGCGTTTAAAGCGCGATAATCCCCGCACGGTCTCCATCCGTTTTCCTTCTTCGGAACCAGATGCAGGGCTGAAGCCCATTGGCTCTTTGATGGTCGTATGTGGCCTAAATGAAGAAGAGTTTCGAATTCCGTTTTGGCGGTCTTGTACATTTCCGGGGACAATCTACGCGGTTTACAGAACGTTGGCGGACCGGAAGTTGTATTCAAATAATGCACGACGTCGTGCTTTACCTTTTCCGGAAACGCTGTCGGTCTTGTGACGTCTGGAAACTCTGCTAACAGCTGATGGTATGGTGAATTCCCGAAGGTGGTCTTCACTGATTCAGCGATTCCCGTGACTTTCCTTCCTGGAGTAGACAACGACGTCGTCTGATCCATCAGTCGTCGGTTCTTCAAACCTACCAGTAGCCCGTAGAAGCGAAGGAAATCCGCTCCTATGATCGGCTTGGCCACGTCGGCGATCACGAACTTCCAGCTGAAGGCCCGGCGAAGGCCTAAGTTCAGGTTGAGGACCCTAATGCCGTATGTGCTCATTATGGACCCGTTTGCGGCGTACATCTCGTACGCAGTCTTCTCTAGCCTACCCCTCATTCGTGCACGGGGGTAAACGCACAGATCGGATCCGGTGTCGATTAGGAATGCTTCTTTTGATTCCTTATCGGTGATGGAAAGGTGGCTGGTTTTCACATCGTCACTGATAGCCGCGTTCATTCAGTGCCGTTTCTTCACGTTTCCCGAATTAAAGGTACATGGCGACCTGCACTTTGTAGATCTCGTCCCGAATAACCGGTGATACCAGCAGTGGTAGCGATTCGCTGGCGATGCCGCGCGTCTACCGTTTCGCGAGTTTGACCGTCTGCGAGTTCGGCTACCTCAACGGACTTCAGGACGCGATCGCGAAAGTTCCGATATCTACAATTTTTAATTTGGTTGTCTGTGTTTGCACGGTACCTTCTCGTATTTGGTCTGCGATTTCTGCCAACTTGTCCAAAGATAGGTCCGTTTGTGCTGTGACTATTGCCCTGGTCATAGCTGGCAATCGGCTGGATCACAACGTCCACAGGAAGTCGTCCGATACTGTAGATCCCGCCAACTTCCGCATATGCCGCAGGAACTGGGACGGAGTCCGAGCGCCAATTTCTTCTTGTTCTAATAGCTGTCGGATCCGTTGACCTTGGGATGCTGACAGGCGATGCACTAACTCCTTCTTTAACTTCTCATACTTCCCGGTATCCGGAGGATTGAGAGAAATGTCCTGCACTTCCAACGCGTACTTTGGTTCTAGTTGCGACATTATATAATAGAACTTGGTCGTGTCGGTAGTAACACCACTAAGTGCGAATTGTGCCTCTAGCTGACTGAACCATACACTTGGCTGTTCAGGCCGAACGGTGGTACGCGGATACCGACGCGATTGAATCCATTGCCGGCGATTCCGTGCTCGCGGACGCGTTATTCATCGTCCCGGAGAGTGAGTCGTCCTTTTTTCACTACTTTTTTTCACTACACCGATCACGTCGGGGTCACCAATGAAGGACGGTTTTGTGACTGAGGTGCACGGTGAATAACTTTAGAACTTGAGATGATTTCACAGTGTTTTATTTGAAACGATACGACAGCCTTGATGTTTGCTCGAACAGTCTCTTGGGCGTTTTTGCGTCCGTCTTATAAACCCCACCAGGTGACCTACTCGAAATTTCTGGAAGTTTGACTTTAAAATTTCATCGTTGAACTATTGCTCGTTCGGTCGATTACCTGGCGAGGTTGTTGCCCTGATGACGTTGTCAATCCACGATAGATAAGGACAATATCACCAGGGCATTGACCGTGTTTACAATTCGCGTAAACTCGAGCGCTGTGTGTTTCGGCAGAGTACAACACAAATTACCTACGCTCTGTTTGGAGCTCGCTTACGCAAAAACTCTAACGTTTCTTGTGTGCTTACCGCAATAGTGTTATTGCTACTTTTAATTCGATTTAAACTAAAATCATGTCACTACAATACCCTTCGGCTCCTTCGTCGAACAACTTGAACCACTATACATCAGCGTGATTTATTCGTCGCTAAAGTTGTCGATGCTGTGACGCCCCCACAGTTAGTACGAAAAATTTTGAACTATAAATATAAACTTTAAAGATATACGATATAATCATTTGAAAGAATTCATCGACAATAATGAACTAAAAATTTTACCGGAATCGGATACCCATCGACGGGTACAGGACATTTCGCAGAAATTGAAAATGCACTTTTTAATTAATTAGTAACTAGATAATAGTGAGTTGTATAAAATCCGACATTTCATGTGCAACAGCTTTTCTTTTATTGTCGGAATTCTATTGTTTGCTTTTATATTCAGCCGTTGGTGAGAGTTAAAATTTGAGTTATAAAAGAATACAGAGAACGGGGATTTCTCAATTTTCAGTAATTTTGGTACAACTCCGTGCTACCCCTTCTGGTATGGGCTGGCATTTCCCACATCGTAATTTTTCTAACGAGTCAGCGTTTTCTTGTAATAGTACACGCCCAATCAAATTTGTATAAAAAGCGAGGCTCACTAGCAAAAAGTGATGCTAACATAATTTTCGAACTGGCAAGCAAAATAAAGAATAGTCTGTATATTTCAAGTCGCTACATTGACCATCTAACACGCCCCAATAAAGTCCACTTAAATTCCTAAATAGATCGCACAAAGTTAATTCGGCGTGCGACGTACGAGTTTATCTCTCCGAACATCGTCGGTGGAAAACGCGTACACGACATTTGGTCCTTCGAGCCGGATTACAACGGCAAATAAAGAAATTTGGTGCAGTATAGTGACTACCGTGGAGTGATTCGATTGTGACAAGTGTATCCTTCTTGGATATCATCAACAGTTGTTAGAAGCGTGGAGCCTGTAGTGCAACAGAAACTCCAACGTTCACACATTTGTATCTTAGCCTCTCTTTGGAAAGGACAAATCACCAGCAACATCGTAGGAGAATACCTCGTCGGTGAAGCTGAATTATCCACAAGCAGCCGTATCGGATACCTCAACTGAGGAAGAAGCAGCCAGCCAGATCTGGACGCCTCAACCGGGGAAGCAGCCGTCGGACGGTGGATAAGTCAAGGCATCGCAGCGTCATCAAGGCATCGCAGCGGCATCAAGGCATCGAGTAGCATCAAGATATCGCAGCAGCACCAAGGCTTCGCAGAAGCATCATCATTTAGAAGCTCAGACGCCTGTAGGGTGAGTCTAGGAACCACCATTCCTTTCAAACATTGTCCCCTATTGTAACCAGTCTCGATCTCGATTTCATTCATTGTTTAATTATCGCGATATGACGAACGTGCCTCAGAGAGCTCAAATGAAAGGCCTTAGGAGACAACGAGCTACAATTAAAGGGCAGCTTACGCGAATAGAAACATATCTGGGTGAGGGCGATCAGTTTGACGTTCATGAATTACAAATTCGCAAAGAAAAGGTGATAGACTTAGGTCGAAGGTTTGAAAACATTCAGTCAGCAATAGAGTTAGGGACGAGATTTCCGATCACGATTCGGAAAGAGAACAGTTTGAGCGAAATTACTTTAAAGTAAATGGCCTCATAAACCGTCGTATTGAGAGATTGCAAATCCCCAACACATTAGCAACCCCAGGTAGATTCACAGACTCGCCAAATACTGTAACGGTAAGGCAAAAAAGCACTCCTTTACCGAAAATAGAGATAAAATCATACAACGGTAACCCCATTGAATGGCACAGTTTCCACGACACTTTTAAAACATTGGTCCATGGTAATCTAGACTTGCCTGCTGTACAAAAGTTAAATTTACTAAAAAAATGCACTTTGCGGAGAAATCGCGTCGATAATTTCCTCGTTAAACGCTTCAGAACCTAATTATCGGGTGGCTTGGGATTTGCTACAAAAGCGATGCAACAGACCGCGACAAATCGTTCAATCACATTTGAAAACTTTATTTGAATTGCCAGAAGTGACCCGCGATGCACTCTCGAGCCACAGATTATTGGCGGAACAGGCTCAAATGCATGTTAACGCACTCGCCACCCTAGGTCAGCCCGTAGCACAATGGAACGCGATACTAGTCTATTTGGTAGGAGAAAAGCTAGACAAAAATACGCGGCGCGGATGGGAACGCACTTTGAAAAATGATGAGATGCCCACATTCGAACAATTACTTAGTTTTGTAAACAAACAAGAGCGTGGCGATAAAATTGAAACGGAAGTTTCTAACGCGATTGGGCGGGTTTTGTATCAAGATCGTCCGCTACGAAATAAGGTGAATGCAAAGGAGTACACTCACGTAGAAACGACAAATAACAATAAGTGCGCCATGTGTAAGGATAGTCACGAAATTTATTATTGTAATCACTTTTTGCAAGCGTCAATTCGGGATAGATTAGAGGTAATAAAACAAAACAAATTATGTCTCAACTGTTTTCGAACCGGTCATTTAGTTGGCACGTGTCAAGCTAACGGGTGTAGGAAATGCAATCAGAAACATAACACATTACTACATTTTAACAAGGAACAACGGGTTAATACGAACACTAGCAATACCCAAATAGGAGCTCAAGCAACAAACTCGGGCGCCAATGCGACTGCGTTAACAGTGACATGCGATTCTGAGATATTGCTTGGGACAGCACAAATTAAAATATTGGATAAGTTCAAAAAGGAACATGATTGTCGAGTTTTATTAGATGGGGAATCTCAAATGCATTTTATAACCACGGAATTAGCTGATAAATTGCAATTACGTAAACACAACATAAATTTAACGTTCTCAGGTTTATGGCAACAGGCGACGAGGGCACCATATATTGTGAAAACAGTAGTTAAAGCGCGAAACAGTACCTTTTCCACTTTCATACCATTAATTACTGTACCCTCGATTATCGGGTTACTGCTGTCCCAACAAGTAGACAGAACCGCGATTTAAGTACCACAAAACATCGTGTTAGCAGATCCGGAATTCCATAAGCCCGGAAAGATAGACGCGTTATTAGGCAACACATTGTTCTTAAGCCTATTGGGCAGTGGACAAATTAAATTGAACAATAGCATGACCATCTTGCAAAAAACTAGACTAGGATGGATAGTTACCGGCGAAACAGATTTACAACCACGTATAAGACCACGTTAGTAAAATCGTTCCATGTTGCGTCAACTCTAGATAAAACATTAAACAAATTTTGGGATGTAGAATAATTCGCGGATAAATCGTATTTGTCAGAAGAAGGAAGGGCCGCGGAAATTTCATTTAAACAGGGCACAGTACGAGATCCAGACGGACGACATTGCGTAACAATACAATTTACCGAACGTAAACAACTGTTAGGGAGTTCGCGGGGAATGGCGCTAAAAAGATTCTATGCATTAGAACGGAAATTACATTCCAATCCAGAACTTCTAACGGTATATTGTGAATTTTTAAGAGAATACGAACAATTAGGGCATATGACACATGTCAACGGAGGCGATTCCACCGAGAGTTTCTACCTGCCACATCACGCGGTAATAAAAGAGTCCAGCGAAGCTATCCTAAATTCTCGACCTAGTGTCGAAAATCCCGCGGATTTCATATCCAGAGGGCAAACACCTCTTCTTCTTCTTAATAACCCAAGTCGGTTAAAAGGGCCTAAGTGGTTTTCACAGGCCGAACGAGACTGGCCATTTATTACGTTACCTGCAATAGAAATACCGGAAAGGCGTAGCTTCAAGTTTTTAGTAGCAAGAATTGATGAAACAGATTTCGTTAATAGATTCCCAACAATAAATGAACTCAACAGGGTACTTGCATATATATTTCGTTTTTATAATAATTGTAGGAGGAGAAACAGAGTAGCGAGCGAATTAACTATTTTAGAGATTTCTGACGCTCACGTACGCGTAGTAAAATTAATACAAACACAAGAGTTTACGCAGGAATTAAGGAAATTAAATGAAGGCAGGAAAATAAGTAAAAGGAGTAAACTGCTCAATTTAACACCTTTCATTTATGAGAAGAGTTTACTTCGAGTCGGCAGCCGATTAAAACACGCACCCATAAAGTAATCATACAAACATCCAATATTATTACCTTGCCCTATTGTATCACCCTACTATTATTAATAGTTAGGCATCAGCATTTAAAACATTGGCACGCCAGTATACAAGCCTCATTAAACGCCGTCAGACAAAGATATTGGCCAATAGATGGCAAAAATCTCACGCGCAGATTAATCTACACCTGTATAAATTGCTTTAAAGCCAATCCCAAGCTATCCGAGTATATTATGAGAAATTTGCCGAAAGACCTTGTGACACAAACACGGCCATTCCAAACCACAGGGGTCGATTATTGCGGATCATTTTTTCTAAAGGAACGGAAACACAGAAATTTAAGGAAAATCAAGGGATATGTAGTAGTATTTGTATGCTTTGCCACAAAGGCTACCCACTTAGAACTAGTACCTGATCTAACCACGGAGGCATGTATAGCTGCAATCAAACAATTTTTCGCGAGAAGGGGGAGGTCACGAACCTTATATTCCGATAAAGAGAGTAATTTTATAGACGCGAATAATGAAATAACCGAATTGACGGCGTTCGTAAACTCCGAAGAACACAAAGGAAAATTAAAGCGGTACTTAACCGGTGAAGGTGTCAACTGGTCGTTTTCCCCACCCCGTTCGCCCCATTTCGGGGGCCTATGGGAAGCCGCGGTGAAGACATTTAAAAAACATTTAAAGGGTACTGTCGGAGAAGCCCTGTTCACATATGAACAATTGAACAGCATCAGAATCGAGATCGAGGCTATTATAAATTCCCGACCACTAACACCTCTATCCTCCGATCTCAATGATTATATCGTCCTAACACCCGCGCACTTTCTAATTGGTGGTTCACTACAAACCCTACCGGAACATGAGTGGACAGATGTACAAAGCAACAGGCTGTCATTGTGGCAGCATACTTAAAAAGTAAAACAACACTTTTGGCGTAGATGGCATCGAGAGTATCTGCACGAGCTACATACAAGATGCAAATGGCATATTGGTAATAGCACAGGTATCAAAGAAGAGATGCTGGTCCTGGTACGAGAAGACAATTTACCACCATTGCAGTGGAGATTAGGCAAAGTCTTGGAAGTGCATCCAGGAGAAGACAACATTATCCGTGTAGTGACTATAAAGACACTGCTAGGAGTGTACAGACGGAGTGTAAAAAGACTTGCTCCACTACCAATAGACTGTGTGTAATGAATGGGCAGTGCATAATAGGATATAAGGTCGCCATAAGGATTAATTTAGACTAAGAGTAATTTAGATTAAAGATATTTTAGCCTTACGCTAAGTTAATTAGTTTATCACAATGTACGTTTGGAGTTGAGACAACGATATAATAGGGTGAATTTCGTAGAATTTATACATAGATCATAGAGAGTTGCCGCATTTGGACCACCTAAACATTTTCCAGTATACGTGCTTGTAGAAGCATTTTTAATAAAAACGATTTAGTGGGAAATAATTATACTATTCTGATGTTCAAAATAACTTAATTTATTATTAAAAAAATACAAATTATTATAAAGAAAAATTAGTTTATAGAAATTGAATCAGCGGTCCAATCAAAGAAACTGGTTTCCCAAAATGGACCACAGGTTCCTTAGAATGGACCATCAAGCACAATTAAAACAAAAGTACTTCTTGATTTTTGGACTCACTCCAGCACATTTTGTACGGACCCAGGTGCGACATTTAATACATTGTATCATCTCTTCTTCCTTTGTTTCCTTACATATAGTAGAAAACCAAGTTGATTTAATTTGTACTCTTTGTTTTTTGTCCCCAACATTTGGTGATTTTGCCTTATTCATCCTTTTTCCTTCGACATGTTTAATTCTAAAGTATTATCACTACTTGTTATTACAACTGCCTTCTGGGCAATGCGTTCTACTCGAGAAGACGATGGACCTGACTGTGAATTTTGTATTGGTGGAGGTGATATTTCATGATGAATATCCTCAAATTTTTTACTTTTTTTCTTTTGAGGTACATAATCAATGACGAAATCACTACTTCTGCTTCCACTGTCAGTGAATAACGTTGGTATTAACGTGTTTGTTAAATGTTATTTTTGTAAAATATCAGATGGTGCAAACTGGTGATCTTGGAAAATATGTCTGTTAACAGGCCAAATACCAGAGGCACGAAAGCCACTCTCAGCTATTGCCACAGTTGCCGCCCTGCCATATGCTTCATTTAGTAATTTAGAAATTTGAGTTTGAGATATTTTATCACCTTTATATTGACGAAGAAATGTTTCTTGCGCTTGAGTAAAATATTTCTGTAATGGCCCAAAAAAAGCAACATCTAAGGGTTGCAAACGATGTAGGTAGTATGCCCAGGCAACTGCAATAATACTATTCCATTATCTCGAGCAAAAGTACAAGCGTCTAAGTTTTTGCTATTTATCGTATGTCCGTCAAGTAGTAAAAGGACTTTCTTATCTTTATTGCAGTTTACATGATTTTTTAAATGATTCAGCCATTCAACAAACAATTCGGAATTTATGTAACCTGTGTCTGAAATAGTAACAGTGCTTGCTGGGAGTGCTCCAATTTTAAGATCATTATTGAACTTTTTTCTTTTAAAAATTATCATAGGTGGAACGTAAAACCCAGCAACACTGACCGCGCATACCATAGTTGTAAGATCGCCACGCTCACCACTTGTTATGGCCCCTACTTGGCGTTTACCTTTACCTGCAACCACCTTTTGAAGAGATTTTTGTACCGTTGAAAACCCCGATTCATCGACGTTAAATATAGTATTGGCAGTGAATTTAAACTCGTATACAGTTTTTTCTAAGATATCAAAGAAATGATCTACGTTCTCTCTATTGAAACCTCGTGCTCTTGCAATTGAGGTACCTTTAGGTTTTCGTACTGACAGCTGTGAATTTCGACGCATAAACGCGTAAAACCATTTTTCCCTGCTATTTTCTTATTTTTATTAAATGAATGTGGCGATGAGTATTTTTCAGCAACATCAAAAGCTAGTTTTCTTATTTCTCGGATGGTCAAACCAAAAAAGCATTCTTCAAGTTGAACGATATGTTCCGAAAAAATTTTCTCCATGTGTACGGAAAATATGGGTTGTTTACCTAATGCTTTCATTTCATTTCCAATAGCGTTTTTTCTATCAGCAGGTCTCTCAATAGTTGCTTGAGGTACATTATAAATACGGCTACAATCATTAAACACAACATTACCATTCTGATAAGCCGCAACAGCCTTTAATAAATCACGTTCGGACCAATGTCCGTAATGTCCTCTTTTAGCCATATGAACCCTAGGAGAGACAATAATTTAATTCGGAGTTATACCTAATATATCGCAGTTTCCTAAATTGAACCGGTCCATTTTGGGCAACTGCGATATGGTCCAACGTGAGCAACTTCGGAGATTATGCCAAGACATTCTATATAATCCTACTTTTAACTTATACTGATAAAACTATCACGATATTTTCTATATAAACAAATTTGCTTTCAGAAGATAATATTACATTTGTTGCTACTTACTTTAAAACTGACTAAGAAGGAATTGCTGTTTGTCAAAATTATTTAACCTAGAACTGTCTAATCACAAAATCTCTTCAATAGCCACTCTTACGTGAAGTTGTGCAATATGAATGATTGCAACAGCGTAGTTTACATCAATCTTAGATATGCCGCTTATACTACGACATCTATATGTTATAGGAGGTAATATAAGGTGATGGTCCATTCTAAGCGACGGTCCAAATTCGGCAACTCTCCCCTATTATAGTATTAAGTATTTAGTTTTGCCTACCGTGTAATTGTTCGTTGACTCTAGACGTTTAGGTCTTTTGAACGTGATCGTTCAAGGGGGCCGATATGTCGCGTTGCGAGCCCCCCTTTATGACCTTCAGAATAAACCGCCGAAGCTTAACCATATAATTACCTGTAATAACAGTAACAGTCTAAGAAAATGTTATATACCGAAATTTGTTTTCTATACCTCCGTGCCAGATGTTTAGAAATTGTTCGTCGAGTCTGTTTTATAAATGTTTCTTCGGAACCTAGGAGTTCCGTGGTTTATTACACGCCATGGTCAATAGGGTATGCATGGATTCCGGACGAGGAACATTCGGGGGTAGAACGGTACTTTCGGGTGACCACCAGGATTTCTCAATTTTCAGTAATTTTGGTACAACCCCGTGCTAGCCCTTCTTGTATGGGCTGGCATTTCCCACATCGCAACTTTTCTAACGAATCAGCGTTTTCTCGTGATAGTACACGCCCAACCGAACTTGTATAAATAGCGACGCTCACTAGCAAAAAGTGATACTAAAATAACTTTCGAACTGGCACGCAAAATAAAGAATAGTCTGTATATTTCAAGCCGTTACATTGACCATCCAACACGTTCCGATATGGTCCACTTAAATTCCTAAATAAATCGCACAAAGTTAATTCAGCGTGCGATGTACGAGTTTGTATGTAAAACAAAAATACGGTAAACATTAAAGTTGTACTGAAATTGTATTCTTAATTCAAGCGTAATGAGTATTTATTTTGTAAGTGCAATCTCTATAGTGATCAGATATTTTTATGGTTAATTGTGTAGGAGGCAGAATGTCGCGTGACTGAAGAGTGTTTGGGACTGAGAGTTTTGGAGTTTGGCGTGTGAACGAAGGTTGCGCGGATATGCAAGATTTTGGGGCGGACGTGACCGACTGGATCTTACGAATGACTGAGGTGAGTGAAAGAAGCACAGAGGTAGAGTAAGAGAGAATGAATGCATGCAAGGAAATAGAATGCCTGCAAAACGTGCATGCGAGATAGAGTTTACACAGCGATAGCACCTGTGAGTTAAGCGAGTTCTTTACGCAACACACACATGTGTGCAAAATGGGTATTTGAAACAGATACAATTGTAGAGATTGTTTTAATTTAAACCCCATGTGGATTGGGTCGAGGTACGGAGAGGTAGAAAATGTCTTTTAACAGTTAAATACAGGGTGGTCCACGCAACGTGTGTACCGTTATAACTTCCAAAATATGCGTTGCACGAACGAATGTTATATACAAAAGTTACATGGTTTAAAAGGGTACACTATGTAGTGTGTTCATTTTTTTCATAGGTGGAGGCATTTCGGAGATTTAAACGTCAACTTTGTTTTTGTTTGCGCCCGTCGCTAACACGGTTTATGGCACGGACGTGCCTGAAGGGCTATTTTAGAGATTCGGAATTTTCTCGATTTTAGTTGCATGTATCCTAGAGTTCAATATACTTCCCGGCGAGAGGAAGCAATTCACAAGTCAAATTAAGAGTTTTGGAAAGTCGCTACTCTCGTCCCTACATAGCCGTGACCGTGCCATAAACGGGGAAATTCTAAAGGGTAGTTCGACATCTGTTTGTAACGGTAAAGACACCGAAAGGTCAACCACTTGGAGGAATTTCCCCAACGTTGTCAAACTTCGTCACCCCCACGAGCACCTCGGCACCCCTCTCCAAATCAGCGTGCTAAGGGCGCAAGGAGGTGTGTCGAGGCTTTGATTAGGCTCGCTGATTGGTAACTGTCAAAAATGCAAGGAGACCAATCAGCGAGCAATTAGCAAAATCGCAACCTTCGCGATCGGCATCGTCCGCGGCAAGAGTCAGTCTAAAATGAACATTAGTTCGGAGTGGTCAACTACAGGTCGCGCTAAATAATCACTAGTATAGTCTCCCTTGCGGGAGTGGTCCTTCAGCTAGTGAACCTTAGTCGGCAACCAAGTTCGAAAGATTCCCGGAATCAATCACGAGCATGAACAGTTTTTTTTAAACAGAATACTATATTTTTTATACCAAAATATGATAGAGTATCGAATTGTAAGTAAAGAAGTATTGACCGTTATTAGCCCTAAACCTAATAGCTAACGAGTAATGTCACTTTATTACTTGAAATTTTTCTTCACGTAATATCAAGTTGGAGATTCAACCTTATATCACGGATTTCCGCAGGACAGCGATGTTTACGTGACAGTGTTTATCAACACAACAATATCTATCATGATTAGCAATCTTCTACATGTTCGTAATCCAGTATTGAAGTTACCTTCGGTGTTTGTGTGTAATTACCAAGCAGATAAAAGCAAAAATGAATTTTTGTAATAGCGAAAAAGTTGATATGCTTTTAGTTTATGGTGAGTGCCATAAAAATGCAATAAGAGCCGAAGCCATGTATGCCAAAAGGTATCCTGAACGAAATCAGCCATCTCGAGTCATATTTGAAAGAACGTGTGAATCGCTTCGACGAACCGGAAGTTTTAATGTTACTAAACGTAACGTAACGAAAACTGCTACTTCTGATGCAAATGCAATTGCGGTCCTAGCAGCGGTAACAGGAAACCCCCATATTATTACACGGCAGATTTCACGAGGATCTAGAACTAGCAAAACAAGTGTACTACGAATTCTTCATAATGAAAAACAGCATCCCTATCATCTAGCACTTTATCAGAAGCTCCATGGAACGGATTATGAAAACCGCGTTCGGTTCTGCCAGTGATTCCTGCATCAAATGAACAGTGATAATTTCTTTTACAAAAAGTTTTGTTCACTGATGAAGCAACGTTTACTAATCGCAGGTAGATTAATTTGAAAAATATGCATTATTGGGCACCAGAAAATCCTCACTGGATGAGAGAAGTCGACCACCAACGTCAATGGAGCGTTAATGTGTGGTGTGGAATACTGGGCAACCAAGTGATTGGGCCATATTTTATTAATGATCGAATAACACGACAAAAATATGCTAACTTTTTGAATGAGACTTTACCATCTTTATTGGAAAATGTACCTTTAAATATCCGTACACAAATCTGGTATCAATATGATGATTGTCCTGCACATTACGCACGTAATGTAAGGCAAGTACTGGATAGAAAATTTCCCAATCGATGGATTGGTCGTGGTGAACAATTTCTGTGGCCTTCACGCTCACCAGACCTTACTCCTTTAGACTATTTTCTGTGGGGCACATTAAAAGACACAGTGTATCGTGAACCACCAACAACACTTGAGAATATGGAACATCGTATTCGTGAAACATGCATTACACTCAGTGCGAATATGATTCAGAATGCAGTTTCCTCATTAGTTAATAGATTGCATCACTGTATTAATGCCAATGGATATCACTTTGAACACTTACATTAGTTTCGTTAAGCCATTAGGTCACTCATATTAGTAAACACTGTCACGTAAACATCGCTGTCCTGCGGAAATCTGTGATATAAGGTTCAATCTCCAACTTGCTATTACGTGAAGAAAATTTTCAAGTAATAAAGTGAAATTACTCGTTAGCTATTAGGTTTAGGGCTAATAACGGTCAATACTTTTTTTCTTACAATTCGATACTCTACCATATTTTGATATAAAAAATATAGTATTCTGTTTAAAAAAACAAAGTTGACCCTTAAATCACCGAAATACCTCCACCTATAAAAAAAATTAATGCACTACATAGTGTACCCTTTTAAACCATGTAACTTTTGTATATAACATTCTCTCGTACAACGCATATTTTGAAAGTTATAACGGTGCACAAGTTGCGTGGACCACCCTATATTTAACTGTTAAAAGACATTTTCTACCTCCCCGTACCTCGAACCAATCCACATGGGGTTTAAATTAAAACAGTCCCTACAATTGTATCTGTTTCAAATACCCATTTTGCACACATGTGTGTATTGCGTAAAGAACGATACATTACTCCCAGCTTTGATACTAACAAACGCATAAAATTAAAATTAGCAGGTAGTAGTTAGTTTTGTCGAAAGTTGTGATAGCGTTGAAGTTATGTGATTTAACAATGGTATTTCTTAGATGAAAGAAGTTAATAACGTAATTGTATCTAAATTAAGATATTCAGTACAAGTCGCACTTAAGATACTTATGACGTATATGTAACAAGGCACTTTAGAAAATAAAAGCAGTCAGTTGAATTTGATGTATTAACTCATAAAAACTGATGTAAAACAAAATTTATTATTATCTATTATGAAATAGAAATATGAAGTTATTGTTTGCAGTGGCTAATGTGTTATATAAATCTTTAAAAAATTAATATTAATAATTTTTCTAACACTAATGGTCCAAGTTTACTTGGAATAAAATTTCGTAGCTGATAGCTTTTACCGGATGAAGAAATTACACCGTAAAAGTTTTTAAGATACTTCCATATTTAATTTTTAAATGGTGTTGAAAGTTTCGACCGCTTCACATCCATACAAATTATTAAATATCTCAATATTCTCGAATATTACAGAACAATAATAATAATTCGAAGCTTTACACGGGTGAATTAATTTAGAGGCCAGGAAAGAGATAATTGAATGGACACTGCTAATTACTATAGCTGCTCATATGAAAGTGAAACGACATTTCTCCCGAGATATGTAGAATGGCTGAGCCGGTGTGTAAAGGCGAAATCGAGATAAAAGCAAAGCAGGAGAAGTCTGAACAGCTTTATACTTTTCCAGGTAACAGGTCGCATGAAAACAAATTCGGTGTTCTTGTTTTCTTAGGTAATTCTCGTACATTTATTTTTCTAGTATGAACAAGCATTATCCACTTCAAAAGAATTTAAAGGAAACTGTTTCAGTGCAGATGTGTTTTTTCATTCTGCCAGAAAGGAAACTGGCAAGCAATTAAACTGATGAATAATCCACCTGTCGCGTAGCGAAATTGTTTTTGGAGGGCTATTAACGAAACCTCCTGCGAGGCACATTTGAGCCCTAAGTATTTTTACCCTAGCAGGAATAAAAGCCCAAGGAACCGATACTTCACTAATTTTAGTCGCAGTTGCTTCGGCACGTTTTGCCAGTTTTTATTGATTTACAATAGTTTTAACTTTACATCTGTTTGCCAGAAGTCGAGGCGATCCTTGGTTTTATTACTCGCTAGGGTCAGCGACAAGAACGCTCGGGACCCTTGCGTGGGTCACTCGGGGGCTGCAATCGGCAACCCCTCTAGAGTCATGAGTTGAGGGGAAGTTAGTCCCACTCGAAGGAATTTGGCTGTACGCGCCCACTACCTTGGAAGGGGACGAATGGGGCTGATTTTCAATTTTTGCACACGCCTACCCAAGGCTTATAAAAACTCACGCAAGATCCAGAGAAGGAGATGTACAACAATTTTCAAACGAGACGGAATACACAGACGAGATTGTAGACACTCGCCGCTGACGAGTAAGACAGAATACGTTAATAAACATTTCACTTATTTCGCTGAAGTAAACCATTAAATACAGTCCACTTCAAAACAGTCGCACAAAGTTAAGTCGGCGTGCGACGTACGGGTTTCACTATTCGAATCTAGAAATAGAAAACGCGTACTCAACACCACCGTTATAACAACATAAAAAAGGAATTCGTCATTCTAGAATCAAGTACAGTAACAGAAAAGTAGAATTGTGTTAGTTTCGTTATAAAACTTTATTATTGGTGCTATTAAATTTTAAGGTTTCTTATATTCATTATATCCGGTTAATTTCAATCACAGTTCGATTGAACATTTGTGATTCTACTCTAATTTCAATCTCTGCTCGAATTTCAAAGATAGAAGAGGTGTTGGACCGAAAAATGTCGCAGACGGGACTGTTGTTGGTTAGGTTAGTTTTATTGGAATTATACCGTTTGGCTTCCAGACAAATGCCGCGTCTTCTTTCAGCATTGCACTGATGTTTCGTAAACGTTCCAGTTTACATTACTAGGGCTGACAGCTCCGCTACTGTGCTTCTCGATTTTCAGGGTGTCCTTAAGTATCCATGATTATTGATGTGGAACTGTGGGCCAGCCAATCAGATGGTGGTTTTAACTGATCAGTTAAAGATGCAAACTGGAACGTTTACGAAACGTTGGCGTAATTCCGAAAGAAGACGCGACATCTATCTGGAACAGGGAGTCAAGAAACGATCTCTCATCTTTCCTCGCGCTGTAACGGTAGATGTTCCCCTTCGCTGATGTCGCTATGCCTCGACAACTTCGGGCAAGTCCGTCCGATGCTGCCGGAAACTGAGTTGAGGAACCTACTGGATGTCCCTTCCCCTACACTGCATTCGAAAATTAAGCTATTTGCTGTGTCGAGTAGTTCAGAAGAACACCAGGTAGGTCCCCGAATTGATTTCGTGCAGCATCGGACGGACTATTTCGGAGTCGTCGAAGCCTTGTGACGTCAGCGAAGGAGAACCTCTGCCGTCATAGCACGAGGAAACGAGGAACGACTTATTCTGGCCTCCCTGATCTGGATGCCAAACGGTCTAGATCCAACAGGACTAATCCAATCGGCATGGAAAAGGTATATACTAAGTATGTTCATATATTCTTATAAATGACAACTAGAGAAATTTTCCATAATAATATTCTATTCGAGCAATCTAAATAAAGAATAGGAAAACATGCAAGAAAATAACACAGGATTCTCTTCTGATGACATTAACACTAGTACTATCGGCGATTAAGGTAGAGGAAGTGGTCCAAATATGGGCCACCAATTTTATTTTAGTGTTTATTACCTAACCCGTTGGAGATACCTAATTGTTTACATATCAGCGTACATATATCTATAACATGTTAGCTTTCAGATGTGAAATTAAAAGCTGCTGAACAAAACTAATATTTGCTACAAATTACAAAAGTGCAATAGTAAGAATTTTTATTGTTGGAAGTGTGTTGTGTTGGCTAATGTAAAATATTTGGAGAGTGAGATTGTTCGTTGATTGGCTGATTGTGGGAGAGTTAAAGGAAGCAGGATGGGATTGAAAGCGGAGGAAGTGGGGGTAGCGAGGAGTGGAACTGATCAGGGGAATTGGGCCTGCTGGGGGTGGATGGGTCTAACGGTATACGTTAATTGTCCGATGCTACTACTACTGAGGACTACCAGAATCAGAGAGTACCGTTAGCGACTTTTGTTTCTTGTCACCTTCGGTTCCCCGACCTCTAGCACCTAATAAACTAATTTTTAAATCCCGTTTTTGATGTAATAAAAAAATGTACACGCCAGATGAGCGTACTAACACGAGGGCCACCATTGTCACAATTGATCTATGAGGGTCTTACAAACCAAACAATGACACTGTTTGCAATGGAACACGTTAATACAACAAACGATGGTTACTATTTCTTCCGTACAAATTCATTTGTTCTTTAGTCGCAGTTATTCACCGTTCCTGACACAGAACAATACTTGCCCATATTCAGACCTTTGCCCATATTTGGACCATATCTTCTGCATTTATTTACATCAAGATCATTGAAATGATAGAATGTTTGCAAAAATACATAATGCAAAGAGAATGAATCTTCGTTCCCACTATTTACAGAAAATTTGTGGAAATCTCCAAAAATGCATTGTTATAAGTTTATGCAAATTCTATAAAAAATTACAGACTAACCCTTTTAGCCACCTTGGTAGTTCTAGTATTAAAATCCCAAGAAGTGATTTTGATACAAATTTGTTTACTATCATTTAATTTACTACCTTGAATAGTTTACTATGCTCCAAACAGCGTTTTCCTTAGACACCTAAAAATGCCGAAGAAATTCAGGGAATCTCCTTTATATGATATTCACATAGATTTAAGGAAAGTATACATTCATCACTGTAGGGCAATTATACTGGTGGAAAGTTTAAACTAAATGAGGAATCAATTCACCCTTTATTATCCGCTACAAATAAAAAAAAACAGCCCGATAACCTGCACATTTGATCAACCATACATGAATTCATCTCATCCTCCAATCTTCCATTTTATTGTCCTCGAACAAAACAGGAAACCCAAGCACTCAATATTTCTTTCGCCGAGAATCATAGAGAGCGCCCCCCCCCCCCCCATCATTCTCCACAGTCATTCGCAGTAACTTATTCTAAGTATAGCATATTAGCGAAACCCGCTGCTCCTTCCTGCTAGCAGCTAGATGTTGGATTGGTTGAATTTTATAAAACAATTATCATCCCCCATTCCATACGAGGGCATGTGGATGGCACAATTTTGTGCGTGAAACTAGAGTTACAATGACGCTCCTTAGTGCTGCTATTTTCTTATAATTAGCTTATTTTCTAGTGACATTTAACATTACGCAATTAGTTCCGTTAAAACATCGGTCGTACGAGCATCCAATTGTTCATCTTCGATAAAAATTAGTGTACCTTTAGATAATTTCAGTCTGTTGGCGTGAAAAAATTTTCTCGGACATGGACAACATAATTAACATTTGTATGATTGTTACAACATTTTCAGAGGCAATGTATGTTGCAACACCTGTATTTCTAACTCCGGCGTGGCTGCGGTTTTAACACCTGCGCCACCAGTAAACGAGCAAGTAATAGAATTTTCCTTCATACGCCTTTATAAATGTCAACTAAGTTATGCAATAATGATTGAGATTCTACTTGACGCAAGTGAAAAGGCCACAGAACTTTCCTTATCTTTTAGGAGAACACCAGCTTCGGAATTAAATTTAGTCAAGTTTCCGAAATCTACTGAAGATTTTGATTATAGCGATCCAAAGATATCTAACGTCATGGCGGAATTTAGGAACTATGAACTTTCAATTCAATAGAGAGATTTGGATTTTAACTTTAGATCGGATATATTGGACAGTTAACTTTATCGTTCTATCACCTTCAACAGAGTAGACCTTAATTACTCTTGACCGACAATTTTTTTTTAAATTTTCGTCGTGTAACCCTTCCAATTTGTTTCACGTTTTGAAAAAATAATTCCTACAATAAATCAAGTTAATTGGATAACGGAAAGGCGTACCACAACGGCTTTACTCATGCATAAATACTAAAGTTCAATAAAAATAAGAAAATACAAATGTCGTCTTTATATTTGATCACCAATTTTAATTCTAGACGAAAATTTGTATACTTGTGATATATTATAACAAAAAAAAGTTATTTATTAACAATTAAAAAAATTGGTTAAACAAAAAACGAAGTATTTAGTGTCATGTGATTTTGTATCAAGTAATATAACTTTAGAGAACATAAACATTAAATTTTTTGATAACATTGATCATGTATAAATTAATTGTCACTGTGACTAACATTCACTGACAGTCGCATGCGTTATGTTAAATTTTGATCAGTGAGTGCAGTCAGAATCATCATGTATATAAAGAAAGGATATACAGGACAGTGGAAATAGGTATGCAAATGTTCATATTTATTACAAATTTTGATTCGGTGTTTTCTTATCCACAGCAGGATATTGCTGTTTATATTCTGTTACAATTTGTACAATAGGTATCTTCTTTATGTTTTTCTTCTTTCATAATTCAGTCTGTACACTCTTTCAGTGGTATGATAGCTCTTTCCGCTACATCATTAACTTTGCTGCATTATGATTGTCATCTGTTTCCGAAATAAAGGATCTTTTGATAGAAAATTTATATTTCAAACCGAGAAAAAAATTTAAGTGTTTGAATAGAAATGAAATTACTAATATTAACATTTATATAGTATTCTAAATCATTTGGGGGAATGTTCAACTTCTCCAATTTTTATGACATTCGTTTTCCAGTACTGTAACCATTTTCTTCTTTATTTCTGCAGAAATACATGGATCAGAAAAATATAGCCCCATATTCTCTGGTGACATATAAATGGTTGTACAATCTTTTTAATGTTATATAACTTGTTGCTTCGTTTATATGTTTGTATTTATGCGGATTCTTAAAAAGATCAAAATCTAATCTAGGTGCTGTTGTAGGAACGGTGGTGCGAATCCAGGCCAAAATATATAAAACGATTAGAAAAATACAAATACGTTGTATTCCTAGTCTCTCCTCATCATTTATGAAAAATTCATGTATATGGGACTGAGAGCGTTGCGACGCGATGTTTCTGGAAGCGTTAGCCGTTGCGTCGCGATGGTTCTGGAAGCATTTTGACCGTTACGGTACGCTGTTTCTGGAAGCATTTTGACCGTTGCCATCGCGAAGGAACCAGATACGAAAAACAAATAAAAAGCGCAGAGGCGTCGTGCCTTGTCGAATCGTTACCGAACCGCGAGCGAGAGCGGACGTTGCGAGCATTCTACAAATTTCGATTATTCAACCGTCCCAATCCTACATGTATAAAATATATATTTTTAAACAGTAGAAAGACAGACGAAGATATTCCGTCTATTGCCTTAGTAACCCACCACGCATGGTGAGATTCCCCAGACATTTTAAATTTTATACCCGCAGGTTCCACAGAAAAATATAATTATTAGCTCTATAAGAGCTTTACAATCATCTGTAGGATGAATGTTTTGTAAACTTTCTATTGCCGTTTGAATGTTTCGCTCAATATCTGTAATAGATTGACGTGCAAATTCATTACCTATGCTGAGTCTAGGCTAAATGCAAAACGTGGCAGTAAATTGCTGTGATGACTAACTGCCTGAAACCGTTCGTATGCATCAAGCCTTACACTTCCCAACGTGCTCAGGAAGCTTGAATACATCTTCAGATATCAGTCGTCGGTACTTGCAACGTTTGTGACATCGTAACATGACAATACTACTTGCGCCTGTCAAAGCAGCTGGAAATCATTGGCCATTTGTCGAGAGCGCATAGCTAATTACTATTCAAGCGAAAAGCTTTCTGTGACGCTACAGTCTGTTAATGGGCCTAATTAGAATGCATCTTTCATTCGATGATGATATTTCATTTCATGTTTCTATTCTGTATAACAGCGGCAGGATCGTTTGCTATTTCGTTTGTTGCTCAATTCATTAGCAAAATTCAGTTGTATTGTGATTCGAAAGAAAAGATTATTTTCATCAAACCATTACATCGTGAAATTAGTGTACTATGCACTATGCAAAAATAAGAAACAGTGGAATCAATTTCATTATACAGTGCTTCAAGTGAAAATGATGTAATCTTTACAAAAAATGTTCAATCAAGTATTGTAGTATGAAAAATGCTTTTTATATTAATATTATATATTATTATATCATATATGCAGATAATATCGTAGATTTGTAGGTATGAGCGCATTTTTATCATAGTTTTAAGAGCAATACGATCCATATTAGATTATTGGTGTAGCTTAAATGCAGAAACAGATACGGATAATAAGAAAAATGGAGAACACCAGTGTCAAGGAAAGTCAAGTTCATAGCAAAAATCCTTATTGATCCATGGACCTTACCGGAGTTTACATAAGTGGCGAAGGTGTTAAGAAGCAAGGGCTTTCTTTAGTGTAGATGTCAGAGTTGTGAAAAGTCATCAAAGTGTAGAACTATACAAATTCAGGGTCGATAAAGTTGTAGAAATTCAAAAAAGATTGCTACACGTTAGTTTATTGATTATTACACAGGTTATCCCAACTATCGTAATACAACCACAAAATAAATGATTCCGTGTGAAGAAATAAAACGAAAATATACAATAACATTTTTTACACATAACTCTCTGCAGGCATTGTTAGCACTAATTGGCAGTGCCAATTTTAGAATAAGAATTATTGATACATTTATTGACCATTTCATTAATTTATATTCACAAAATTTAACAAATTTTTGTAAGTTACATTCTTCTTAACGCTTGAAAGTCTACTGCATGAATCAGGAAATCGTAAATCGAGGCCACAATGTTCCCTTGCATTAATTTTTGTTTTTTCCAAAAATTCGTGTAATAATATATATATGTATAAATTAATAGGCTCTTTAGTGTTACTGTATAATGTTATTAGTGTTTATCGTGATCAAAGGGTAGATTTTTATGCATTTATGGAATAATTGAATATGTAAAAATTTCTAGAATACTCATGCAAAAATGTATGAAATATTGACAGTGCAGTAGACGTCATATTTTAAATTTAATTTTCTTGAAAGTTAAGCTTCTTAGGAACAAATTTTATTCTACATTTTTTTTCATGTAGAATTATTTCCTTATCGGTTGTACCACAATCACTAGAACATCCTGCATAGTCATAATCATAATAGTCACAGTACAGTAAGTGGACGCATATTATGTAAAACACCACTATATGTATATATAAACAATCTGTATACATACAAGATGTTTAAAGGAAGCATGGGAAATAATTGGCCGGCAGAGTTTACACATCAGGACGATGAAGAAAGTTCATGTATATAAATGTTGATTTAGTTTTCTTTTTTAAGTTTTGAACACTACAATTTTGAAGGAATAGTAGCAAAAGTTGCAGAATTTAGCACGCTCAATAGCTGACGAACAATTTTCTGTTTCACTCACACTCGAGTGATTCATCTTTTTCTTTATTTCTGATTGGTAACTTTCCGAATATAGATTTTTCACTTTTTCTTGTTTGTTGACATTGCCTACATCGGAGAGAATAAGAAATATTGAGTACAGGTGAAACTGAGAAAGGTTTGTCAGCTATTGGCTATTGGACGCACGGAATGCTAGAGTTTTAGCCGTTACCACTGCAAAATTCAATTCCTTATAATTTAACAAATAAAGTGAAGTCGACAGTTTGGTATATGACCTTTATTGATTACCTTGATGTATAGGATGATATAATCCACTTGTCACATTTTTCCCACATTTTTTCAAACACTCCGTATATAAATGATAGTTTATTAAATATATCATATACGTAAAAACATCCAGTTTCGAAATGAATTATCTGTTTCGTATTTCAATTAACAGAGTCAGCTAACAGTTCAAAGACATATAAAGTAACCATGGCCTTTCAATACACCATAGAGTAGCTTCCATTTATGTATATCTTGTACATGACGTCTTCCAATGCAATGATTAAAAGTGAAATCTGGTCCGGAGTCAACAGCCTCGTCGGTGATTCGAGTTTAATTATTTTTTCTCGTACTATTAACTGCACTTGTGTGGAAATTTTCGCGGAAAGAATTTCGCTACATCTCATCTCACGTGGTCTTCAGGTGAGAGGACACGATTCCAAGAAAAATTACAACAAAGATATGTAAATCTTAACTGTTGTCTGACTCTGACGTTTCAACTGCTACCCGTTATTGTCTCATATACATTAGTGGGCCAATTAATCCGGGAACACTACGGTTCTCCTGCGAATTCTAATTTTCTGTGACACCAAAAGGTTTCAGTATCAGATTAGGTAACTGGATTGTATTTTGGAAATACAGTAGAGCTTTCCAAATATAAAATAATAATAAGGCGATCAATTTTACGATACAAAAGTTAATGTGTTCTTATTTATGTAAAGCTTAAGAACATTGATAAACTATTTAAATATTTATGAGTTTCATAAGTTTGTAGCTATTCAATTACATAAAGTCTTCAACATAAGTAACTATGATATCGACTGAATAGTGGAAAGTATATTAATAGCTTTTTAATGCTATTACGTATAGATATTTTTAACATTACCGGTACAATAAAAATTCGAAACTTTTCTTCGGAAAACAGTAGCCGTGGCCTATAATCAAATTTCGAATATGTAATAATTACCCAGTGTGTGAATTGCGCAAATGTTTGACTTATGGTACATTCCTTCTTACAACATATCCTTGAAAATACTAAGCATTGAAGACAGTTAAACAAATTTTACATTTCTTTATACATGCTTAACACAGCTGTCTATCTACATTACATTATTTCTGTTTTATATAATTTGATACCAATGTTATTACTGTTTATGTGACTCACTATAAGCATTCTGTTGAGATAATAAAATGTTCAGATATTAGAGGACTGAAATACAGAGAATTCTATTATAACAATAGCCAAAAGCAACATCGTACTTGAAGAAATCACACAACTAAATATTTTGGATTTATTTTTCTGTTATATTTATTTAATCTTTTGTGTTTTGAATAACATGATGGATATAATTGAGTTTTGAAAAGTGTTAGGTTAATCTAGTTCTAAAGTACCGAATTCTTACCTGTTTATCAATATTAGTTTTAACTTCAGAAACTTTCAGAAACAATTAAGAAAATCGCACGGTATTGTCTAGTGTTTTAGGATATTGGTTTTTGTAGGAACTCTCAAAGAAAGTTGACAACAATTTCACAAGTCGTATCTAAATTTTAATAGAAATGATTTTTCCAGGCAAATGTCGCTAAAAATGAACGAATTCCGACATTAGGGCTAGCACGCTCATCGGTCTACGACTTCGTAAGCCGAAAACCGCATAGGATGCTATACGGTTAAAATAACTTGTTAATTAAATTATGTACGGTGCAGTAAAGCCTGCAGGTGGTTTGAAACAAAGAAAACAGCGTGTCATGCCGTTAAACTGCAGCTTCGCCATTTAATTAACAACTTAATTGAACTGTGTTATGACCGTGTTGATACATGTCCAATTTTCTACCCGCAAAGACATACGAAATTGATAATACCCCGCTGTTATCAACAACAATGTCCGTTCTCTATCCACTGAAATAGTCATCGCTTCTACGGATTTGGGTATCCCGACTAAAACTAATGTTTTTGGAAACTGTTAATGTAAAAATTTTAAAAGAAAAAATAAGAAAAGATCTTAGTTATCAGATAACTTTAGAAAGTAATTATAATGAATTGTATTGTTCTGAAGTCATGATATTGCGAATCTAAATTAAAGCTCGTGTGAAATATTGTATTTATAATTTCTATTACTTAACTAAATCTTTTACGTCTTTTTTATAACATACATTTTCCTTCAATTGTAGGCAGTCAATGCTTTTGTTTTTTCATTTCGTAGTACTGCCTACTTCTATAATGTGCACTAAAGTATGAAAATATTCTTTTATTTTGTATCTGTTAATGATTTATGCAAATTTTGTTACTATTGTAAATGTGTGATTATATTCTAGTTTTAAAAAAACATTATAAAAGTATAAGTACATGGAAGTATTCCGTAAACGTTTTT
>JAMYCR010000011.1:524587-870009 GCA_028830335.1 Eucera pruinosa | reverse complement strand
GCGCCCTAGACCACTCCGCCACCGAACTTGTTGGAAATTCTTTACCTGTTCCACATGATCTCGGACACGGTAAAAAATCAATTAATTGAATTAATTCAATTTCTTCCCATTGTACACCATTTGGACGAATGCAGAAATGTTTAGAAACATTCAATATACATACTGAATAAAGAGGATACAAATATTCAATGTAAAAACTAGTTTTTCGTGCAAAATACGTCGACAGAATCGGTTTTTCATTTTTCCGAGTATGTTGCTGATTTCAAAAAAATATGAAACTTTTTGAGGATAATAGTTATGTTGTAATGTTGTTACGGTCAAAATATAAAAGTGGTGCTCTTTCTAGTTCACTATGAAATCTGCATTTTTCTGATTTTTTTGGGGTTTTTCATCTTTCGTACCCAAGCTTTACATCAAAAAAATACGAAAAAATTCTCGAACATGTGGCACAATATACTTAATATGTCAGATTTTTTTTTAGAATTTTTACTCGCCACTAAGTGGGAGAAATATGCCAAAAACTGATATTTCGTTTTTTCGCCATTACTACCCCCCAGATCGAGCTAGAGGGTTGAAACTTTGTGTGAAGGGTGTTTTTTGGATACCCTATCGAATGGTGCATCACAAGTCCAATTTGGGTCAAGGGCACTTTTGACCCCCTTATCCGGCTATGCCCTTTCTTTGATGTACCATGCCATCTGGCAAATATCCGATGCAAATTTATATAGAAATACAGGGAATTTGGAAGGTGCCCATTAAGTAACGATCTGGTGCTTCACTATATAATTAATAATTTATTTGAAACGGGTATTGATGATGTTAACACGTATTACCCAAAGTGCTGCACGTAAACTGTATAAATAATATAAATATATAATATAAACTATAAACTGTTAATAATAGCTGAAAATTATCGCAATCCGTTATCTCGCATTGCTGATAAATGACACAGGTATGTGGGTACATGTGCGTTTCTCTCAACGAACAACAGGATACAGACAATTACTTCACCGCATTGTTACAACCCTTCCTGCACGCGGTGCCCTCATTTTCAATGATACATAATTTCAGAAATTTTTTGATTGAAACACCATCGCTTAATCTGTCGGTTAATATTTTGACCTCCTGTAATTCATCGCTAGTTATACTTGATTTTTTTTAAACAGAAACAATTTATCGTTTGTTAAATATTTACGAATATGGGGAATAAAAACAATACAACTCAATTGTGCGTTGCATTATACAAATTACTAACCCTTTGTTCTCGAGAGTTATCAAAATTGGTTCATTTTGGAAAGGAATGTCACCTCGAATGGAAACGGATAAGAAAATAGGTGAAATCACTGCGATTTATTGTTCTTCTTATGTTAGCAATTGAAAATTTTTGCATGTAAATGGTAATGGCTCCATAGCGAATTTCTCGAGTTTGTAGACAATTTTAAGTGGTATCGTTTCGGAGTCCTCGAGTGCAAAGGGTTAATAGGCCAGTTTCCAAGCCCACCTGTAAATACCTGAAGTAGCAAGTAGTAGCAAGTAGTAGCAAACGCTGCACGTATACTGTGTATGCCATTCACATGGAAGTACATACATACATACCTACGATAAAGTTTTGTAAGACAATTTTATAAAGTAAGTACAATAAGACATTAACAAGAACAACTAACAATACAACATAACAATAATAATAATAAAAGTTACTTGAATGTTATATTAATTTTTTTCTACCACGATTGATCTGCGAATATGTGAAATCGTGGTAAATGAAACAGCAGATGTTATGCAGCAGCTACACATATTAATTGTAAATAAACTACAAATTGTAGTCTTTCCGGATATAAAGCACAATATGTTACAGTTATCTTTACACTGTCTTTTCTGTGTTTTACTTTTATGAAGATACAAGGAAGCACTGTAAGAAGTTATCTTGTTATCTGAAGAGTTACATTAAATCTGCCTAAAAGAATATTTGGTAGTAGTTTGATGTCATTGAGATCTACATTCAGAGTTACCGTAACTTGAAATTGGGAGCAGAACTCGGTATATTTAGCACGGTGGTTTGACGGTTATAGAAGACACATTGAAACGTCAGTTTTGGAAATTACATAGCAATGAGTAAACTCTTTTCTTGTAAACTTGACCTTATTGTTAAGTAACTCAAAGGTTGATCGCCGCTATACAACGATTATTATAAGATGTGGGAGTATTTGTTATAATACTAAACTAAAGGTAATCTACGTTTTGCTGAGGTTCTGTTAGTGAACCTCGCGGTAATTTATAAAACATATGAAGTTGTGTCACAGTCATTGGGACCATGCTATTGCTTCGCAAGATTACTTAAAGGTCATAGGAGATCACCAAGATTATGTTTTTGATGCTGAAAATTAATTGAAAGTTATTACGAATCACATAAGCCAGGTCATTAACAGTCAAGGTCATGTAAAAGTTTAAATCCATGTCACAGTTATTTGATTTCGTTTGAAAGTAAAGCTGATCTTTGTTTGATCTTTTATGGCTGTAAAAAGTGCACTACTTTAGCTAGGTTAGCGGAATATATTCGATACCAGTGGATATGGTATGTCAATTAAAAACGAATCGTTTAATAACCGAGTAAGACATTTATTTTCAAGATTCTATGTTTGATACGTGTATTAAGAAAAGTATATTAACTTTTTGTACTAACCTTTGTTATGCTGTACTAAAAGTAGAACCCAATGTCGAATTTAGTATCAAACTTAAGATTTCATGAATTTCCTCCGCCCGCCAAATCCTAGGATTTTAGATTCTTCTGCATTGTTGAATATGTACAGTAAGCAGTTAAAAACACCTTACCTGTAATATAAAAACATGATATTTCTTAACATCTGACTAAAGTATGTGTTCCAAATTGAATTTATTTACTTTTATTCATTTAAAATTATTAATCTAGATAGGTAAACATCTAAAATAATTTAAAATGTTGTACAAAAAAACTCACATTTAAGTCTTAACGAAATATAGTAGTAACTATTCACAGACTAACATTAAAAGAAATTAATTAAATATCCTCTCAATTTTTCTCCAAAGCATAAATATTATACAAAGAAGCTAATTTTCCCTCATTATTCAAGTAGAAAAATTTGTATACCTTTTTTCGGCTATATACCTCAGGAGCACAGTAAAAGAAAACATCGCGTCGCTAAGCAGAAGTTTCACTATCTAATTAACAACTCTCCTCGAGCGTGTACTAATTGCTAATTTACGTAAAACTTTTTCCCGCTCGCGACAAAGAAAGAAAGAAAGAAAGTTAAACAAACAGAGACAAACATTCAGAATGTGTGTTTTATACACAAAGTGAATTTTAGAATGGATAGAAAGGCGGGTCAAAGGAAAAACAGAACGTTAAAATAAAACATACAATCGCTGAATGAAATTACTATTATTTAATTAAATTACATACACAGTATTTCAATGCTTACAAGACCTAGTGAAACACACACACGTGCACACAAATCTATAAACTTTAGAAATTAAAATTTTAAGAAAAACGGTTGAAGGAATTGGTTTGGTTAAAAAATGTTTTAAATTGGTAAGGAACAATGTCGTAAAATCGTTGTAGTGTTTATGGAAATAACAGTAAAATCTTTCAAAGTAGAATTGAACCAGAAACATAGTATAGAAAACATTAAACACGGTAGAATTAGTTAAATAATATAATGACACTATAATAAGTTAATTTGCTTTCATCTTCATAGAAGTAACATTGCTTTCTCACTAACTTATCATGTTGATACGCTAGATACTTCTTTTTCACTAAACTTTTCATTTGTTTAATCGTTAAAATACATAAAACTAACAATAATTTTGGTTTTGAGAATAATTTTGAATTATGAAACTGATTATCGATTTTCATGATAATCAGAACGTGTCACTAACAAAATGAAACTGTTGTTAGATCACGAATTGAATGCATGACATTAGCTTTCGATAAACTTCATGATTAAATTACGGCATCTTTTCTTTAATATGATTAATCTTCAACTGGACATGTTATGATACAATCCAGTAGTGAAGTTTATTCAATATTATTTCCAATTTCAACAACGCAAACGAAAAATGAATAATATCCCTTTCTTTACAAAATTTTCTATTTATTTTTCGTTCACGTTGGTCTCTTATCAGCATTAAATCTGCATTGCTAGTACGTGAACATTATAATTTTTCGAGAAGAACTGCAAACTTCAGTTCTGAAAACTTTCCAAAGTACTACGGCAGTCGTGCCCTTATCAAACCTTCATTCTCTTGATTTGAGTTATTCTGATGTGGCATGGGGAACATAATTTTCCTGAGGAAACTCAGGTTGGAATAGTATAGAACTACCAAATGGGATAATGCGTACTATAGTAGACCTATTCTAAATCTTAGGAAAAATTTGAAAGTAATATTGGAATAACGAAATGAAGTTCTAAAATGATGACATTGTGGTTAAATATTCCTATTTCACTCTTATTTATGTTAATATAATATCTTGTGATTGTATTTATACTGTAAATTAAATTTTTCTTTAAATTTACAAGAATTCTGTTGTTTTTGTTACAAAATCTTATTTTTCATTAGTCGAAATAAAAATATGTATAAATAAATTTGTGAAAAATCCTGTATAAAGATTTACAATAAACTTGGAATCTATATGTTTCATATAAGAAGCTTTAGAATCGTATATTTCTTAATATTAGTCTTAAAATAAGTTTGTAATTAATGGAGGATAATGCCGCCACGTTATGCTGATGCTAAAAGCATTAATACGCAAATGTTCACTCCTTGAGTGAAGAAGGGGGTGCACTGTAAAATAAAATTAAAAACAAAAAATAAAACCTATTTCATAAATCAAATGTAAATCTGAAGTAAAAATTAATATCTGTACAATAATTTTAGATATGTTAATATTCAAAATGATTTGATTAGATTTTATATTGAATTGTGAATTTTCATTATTGATCACATTTCACATTCATGACACTAGTACAACCAGGTGGCATGATATTGCTGCATCAAATATAAATACTTCTGACCACAGACGGTCCATTACTACTTACACTTTATCCTTCATATTTTCGTTAGTTGGTCGTTATGCTACTTTACACAATTTCCTTCAATTATTATTACATCCTACCTAAAGGGTGATTTTAATTTTGAATAAACACACCCCAGAATTAACAATTTTAAGCATGTTACATCATTTTTACCCCATTATATTCTCTCTTTGTGTATACTTTAATTGTCCTACCTCCCAATTTATTGAAAACAACGAGATCCAAAGTACAAGTTCCATCGATGCCACGTGAACGTATATAGTTCCTTTCGTAGCGCTATAGGTTCTGCACGTTTTGAAAGGCTGAAAGAACTTTGGAATGGCTGACTGCCAGCAACAACTTAAGTCTGAAAACAATTTCAATTCGATCTTCTGACATATGCCTAACATGGAACGTATCGGTGCGAAAATTCAATGCGCCCGCGTCTAGAGCGAAAATGAAGAAGAGCGAAAGAAGCACGTTACCGCCATTCTTACGCGGGAAACATATTTTTTAAACAGTACTAGATGGAAATATTGACACAGTATTCTTATCATTATTATAAAACAAATGTCTGCAATAATAAAACAAATTGATTTAAACATAAATTTATTTGACATATTCATTTACGATATATCCTAGTTAATTGTATCAGAGAATAATATTGATAAAGTGACACAATACATCGTTAATACAAAAGCTTGAAATTGAACACTTTGGAAATCCAAAGGCTTGCGAATCAAACTGCTTGCAAAATCAAAAGCATAGAAATTCGAACGCTCGAGAATCGTAAAGCTTAGCAATCCAATCGTTTGAAAATCCAACAGGGTGGAAACCCAAATGATTAGAAATATAAAAGCTTAGAATCTTAAACGGTTCGGAATTCAAAAGCTTAGGATTCCAAACACTTGGAAATTCAAAAGCTTGAAAATTCAATTGCCGGCAAATCCAAAAGCTTGGTAATCCGAATGCTTAGAATTCTAAAGTTCATACTAGTCGCCCGCACCCCATGTTCCTTTCAATTCACGACCGACAATCAAAATAACCTAGACGTTTATTCGTAACTGCATAAACATATTATGTTCAACGAAATCCTCGCGCTTTCAACGGCAAACAGATTTAACCATGGCAGAAAATAATAATCTCTACATCGTTCTGTTCCAAATGTATTAGTTCTTGTTTTATTTCTATACAAATCTCCCATTTCATTGTTTTCTTCCCTTTTTTGCTTGGATTCTGAAATCGGCGTTGTCACGATTTCCTATGTGGTTGTCTTTATGGCACAACTGTATCGCTGTTGAAATATAAAGAATCTGAATATTTATGAAAAATTTATTCATCGCGACTAATCAACACGATTTCAGATTTCGACAGGTTATTTATAAGCGTTGCTCCGTAATCCTGTAAAACATGAGCAGTTTCTTGCTTTCATTCATCGTGCGTTACATTCATACGAAGCGTTTCTTTGGAAGATCGATTGATCCGCCGTTCGAAATACAATTACTAAACACAAGTTGGTAGAGTTCATGGTTGAATTCAATCTCGTAAATTGAATAACGTCTGGGTTATGTAAGATCATATTAATCATGGCTGCTATGCCAGTGAGATTGTTATTTAATATTAAATCGAAATATATGAAATGGTCCTTTCATACGGCTGCAATAAATATACTTCTTAATAGTAGAGAATAATATAGTCATTGTTGAAAGATGTTGCATTTTTCCCGAAATTATTTATCGGTCGCGAAACACGTGTTCGGCTGGTGTACGTGCCTAATATAATTTTGGCTCGTCCACGGGTCGAATCATGACCGCGACGGCGACTTTGATTGTTTTCGGTCTTGTCGTGAGTCATCATTGTGTACAGGCGGAGTCAGTTGAGCCTCCTCCGTTTTGAAAAGACTATTCGAGAACGCGCTGGACGCGAGAGCATTAGAGAGGTGGAAGAAGAGTTAGATAAACAAGGATAGTAGATCAGCGCTATCTAAGCGCCGCGGACAGCTGAGCGGCGCCACTATCGCACAGAGTAGCTCGCTGTACGCGCGTTTCGTCGAATTTGACAGCTCCCCTTCGGTGAGCACACAGCGGTAACGCTTGAGCTCCCGAAGTGTCGAATTCCGAATCCTCACCTTTCCTTGCGATCTGCCTTTCTATCGGCTTGATCACGCTACGATTTACCGTGCAAGATCGCCGACAGCAGTACGCCTTTTGCGGTAGTCGTCTTATACGATAACTGCAATCAGACTCACAAGGGAACATATCCAAGTGACAATCGCCAATTTTAATGAAATTTATAGGGTAGATAGCTCTGAAAAAAATATTTCACACAAATTTTATTTTATCGGCAATGATCCATGGTAAGAGGGTGAAAACAGCCCCTGAACCTAGGGGTCGAAAACATATTTTTGGAAATATTTCGGGACCTAGAGGACCTAGGACAAACATTTTTTTCAAAATGTGTTTTTTCAAATTTGGGTGCCGACCACTGGAGAAATTTATAACAACAATAATTTATTTAAAAGATATATTAAAAAAATTACTTTTTTTACCAATTCTCTTGCTAAAATTGAATCAATTTTTGTGTAACTTTACGTATGTGAAGAATAGATAAAACTAGGCGATACGTGTTTTTGCGATTTTTTGTTTCTTGTCACATAACATAAATATTTAGACCGAAACATTTCGGATGCGTGCGAATATGAGTATTCGATCATGCGTGGCAGATGCTATTGTACACTATAATAGTATTAAAACTATTAATAAGTCCTCCGGTATCCCACCCATAATTGGAACAGGTGTCGCAGGTATGTATGAGACGCGATCATGGTGCCGCTATAGGGGTTATTGTGTACCTTTATGACCCAGGTTTCCATCAACTGACTCGCGGTCGAAAGACCATCAATTGGAGTACAAGTAGCAAACCCAAGGAGTGTTTACCTTGAACTTAATATTTTCTACGTTGTGAAATATATGGTAGTTCTGAAAAGAGCAGGTAAGGACTGATGATATCGAAGTTTTGCCGTGGCATTTTATATAATCCTGAGCAGGAAGTACTTTGTTTAGTTAATTCTGATTGGTGAATACAGGTAAAGAGGGGACAAACTTACTGGCACATTTGGAAACACATAAAAGAAGCGTACCTTCCATTGGACACCATTATCTGACTGTGTCAATTGCTGCTGATACTTGTTCGCTGCTACCGCAGGTTGAAAAGAGACATCAGTGCTATCATTCATTGAATTTTAAATTAATATATAAGATTTTCCTATTTTTTGCTCCAATTCATTTCCATTATTACTTTTCATATTTATTTATATAACAATACCTAATATTTTCTGTCATATTCATTTTGAAAAATATGAAAATTAATCCCATTAATGTTATTAACATTTTGATGGAAACATACAATCATGGCAACAGTAAGAAGGAAACACCTACTAACAGGATGGATATTGAACTGGCACGTAGTATTACTGATTTAATCAATGGGTATACAGAATTTGGACATGCGGAAATAGAAATGAACCAGAAACTAATATTTAAAAATCTAACGGATGAGTCAACTGTAGTTGATAATTTTCACCCAGAGGAAACGGAGCAAGCGTCCACGTCTGCAGACATGTTGAAGGAATCATTAGGCTCGCCAGATGAGAGTCCAGATAGTAAGGAATCTGCAAACATAGACTTTGAATATAATCAAGAGGCCGTTAATTTCTGGCAAAGTAGAAAGAAGAAACGATTAACCTTTAAAACTGTCCAACAAAGATTCAAGAAGTTGAAGAGACAACAACTATACACATGGGCAGAACAAGTAACCAAAGGTGGATCCTGGGACATTAACTAAATTTATTGAGTGAAGAAGGCAACAGATAATAGTTCAAAAATCATCCGCGATTACACACAGTTATACAATACAACCCACTGTTTCATCCAATGGAACCTTACTGTAGCCTCTTTTCGTTATTTCAAGAGAAGCAACTGGACAGTTAAGTCCACGTGAACAAACGCGAATGTTTACGGGATCGAATATGCACATCGAGACTTCGAAATCGGGTAAATTGACGAAGGAATTATTTTGGACGTGGCTATCACGTGTTTACATTCCCAATGCTCCAGAAAATTCAGTTCTCCATTTAGATTCATGGAGTGGTTAATTCAAGATGCAATACCACAGGATAAACAATTGCAAGTATTAACAATTCCAAGAAATACAGCACCACTAGTTCAACCACTTGATGTTTTTGGATTTAGAGTTTGGAAAAATTTTGCCAGAAAGATATCAGATTTTGCAATAACATTAAACATTGATGTAAACTTATATTCTAGAGATTCAATTATGAAATTACAATCGTTAATCCATAATCAATTATCAGCTCCACGTTACAAAAATGTATTCCGGTATGCTTGGTTCCGATGTGAATATACAGATGATAGGCCAGCTGAATTTGAAAATCCAGTAGACTTTTGTTTTACTAATTTAGTTGCCATGATTTGTTCCCATTGTAATGATGTAGTAATACTTAAATGCTCCTGGTGTCAATAGCATTTATGTTTTAGTAATTTTTTTACGGAATACCACTACTGTATCAATTATTTAGAATAATTTACGTCACCGCTAGTAATGTTTTTTGCCATATATTAAAATAGTGGAGACAGCAGTGAAGCAGCCAGAATTTTATAATTAATCAGTTCTTTTCAGAGCTACCATATACTTCACAACGTAGAAAATATTAAGTTCAAGGTAAAAACTCCATGGGGTTGTTACTTGTACTCCAATTGACGGTCTTTCGACCGCGAGTCAGTTGAAGGCAACCTGGGTCATAAAGGTACACAATACCCCCTATAGCAGTACCATGATCGCGTCTCATACATACCTGCGACACCTGTTCCGACTATCGGTAGAATACCGGGCGACTTATTAATAGTTTTAATACTATTGTAGTGTATAATAGCTTCTGCCACGCATGTTCGAATGCTCACATTCATACGGATCCGAAAAAGTTTCGGTCTAAATATTTCTGTTATGTGCCAAGAAAACAAAATCGCAAAAACACGTATCGCCTACTTTTATCCATTCTCCACATACATAAAGTTATACAAAAATTGATTCAATTTTAACAAGAGAATTGGTAAAAAAAGTAATTTTTTAAATATATTTTTTAAATAAATTATTTTTGTTATAAATTTCCCCAGTGGTCGGCACCCGAATTTGAAGAGACATATTTTGAAAAAAAATTGTTGTCCTAGGTCCTGTAGATCTCGAAATATTTCCAAAAATATGTTTTCAACCCCTAGCTTTGGGGACTGCTTTCATCGTCTTACCATGGATCATTGCCGATAAAAAAATACTTGTGAAATATTTTTTTGAGAGCTATCTGCCCTGGAAATTTCATTAAAATTGGCGATTGTCACTTGGATATGTTCCCTTGCCAGTGGATCCTTTAATTCGCTTCGAGTCCTAGTCGAGTTGCCATTCGACATCGGGTCACCGGAGATCACTCTTTGGTGGATTACCGATTGACAGTGCACTCCTCACTCCACACCAACATGAGAAAGTTTCTTTTATTTAAATAAAAAACGGACTCCGTTGGAAGTGTGCTGTGACCGCGTCCATTTGAACCGCCAGTGTGATGAATAGACGCACACTTGTTCGGTGGACGTTGAGTTACACGCCCGCGCATAGTTCTTCGGCCTCCACTTTTGGTAGTGCCTAAGAGATCGGGAGTTTAAAAGTGGTATTCGAACACTTTTTAGTGGTTTGTGTCGCCACACTTTCGATTCTTTTCACTTCGCATTTTAAGCGTCGTGTGAAGGATGGACAGTTGAGATAGGCTGCCGTCATTGGCCTTCCGGGACTAGTTCTTTCTGGTAACCGTGATTCTCTCACTTACAGAGTCAACTTTTTGGAGATTTATGACCTCCACTAGCGGAGACCCGCTCGCGGCAATCGACTATTTAGGCATGCGCAGCCAGGAGCAATCTACGCTCAAATCGGCGCGTTTGCAACCGACCGTTCTCTACTGAAGAACGTCGATAAAACAGTCCACACCTTTACCTGCATTCTGCAAAGATATTCTGTTCTCCACCCAGCACGATTTTCGTTGCACGGCGTCTGCGAAGAGAACTCGTGTTAGAACGTTTACGGTTACGTAGTTTTATAACTGCACCGTCGTTCCTTTGTTTGAGTCCACCAAACCGCCCGCGGAACCGGAGGACCCGGCAATCGCAATAGGGAGAAGCTTTTTTTTCCTTTTTGTTTTTCTTTGTAAAAAATATATTTATTGAATTTTGATTTTTTCATTTTTATAAATAAAAGGCCGACCAGAAGCCGTCTACCAAAACCAAATTCTTTCACGATTACTAAATCCCTCTCCCTCAATATCTGAACCTACATAGGAGCAGCGGAGTTATTTAACACACTGCTCTACTAACAATCATAATATAAACATAGTTTTTAATATAGTAATTCGCAATGGACGTCGCCCAATTAATATACCTATACCAATTTTAATAAAAGTCTACAACTAAAGAATTCAAATGTATATAAGTAATAGATATGAATTATTATCAGATAAGATATTAGATTTAAAGCTTAGGAGAGTAACCATAATTCATAAGACACTGTCAAAATAAAATTCTGGTTTTCTGTTTATTTTGTACTTGAAGAAATGCACACATAAATTTATAGAAAATCAATGAATCGTTTATAAATGAAATTAACAGAAAAGTAATAGCTTTTAATATATTACATAACACGTTTAAGACGGCAATGAAATATACAAAATATATCATCATTTGTTGAAGTAAACCGATACTCCTTGAAAACTCTGCATGCAAAAATATCAGGGTGTTGCTTTTACAGTCACGATAAAATGATCGGGAAAAACTCAGGACTTCGAAGTCCCAGAGTTTTGGTCATGTCGAAGGTCAAGCGTAGGCACGCCATAAATCACATCATGGGACGTGTTCGTCACCGTCAACTGTTTACTTCCGTTTTTTGTTGCAGACGCGACCGTGGCCCGCAGTTCAGTTTCTTCGCTAGACCTCGCCGCATGACTACACATTGTAACACCTTTTACTAGAATAAATATACGTTTATTTCTGAAAACCAAATATATTTCCCCAACAGGTTATGGGCCTAGTGTTGCTTGGTGAAAAAGGTTTTAACATGTGATAGTTGTCAATGTGCAGAAAGTGTGTGCAACAATGGAAGTGGCAAATCTAAGAATTGAGAAATTGCGTGGCAAGGACAATTGGCAGCAATGGCGTTTTATGATACACACATTGTTGGAGGAGGAAAAAAATATGCTCGGCATATGCGAAGGCACGCCAGTTCGTCCAAATGCAGAGTAAACTAATTACAAGGCAAAACTCAAGAGTTTTGTGAAGGCAGATAAGGCTGCGAGGAAGTTGATTATCACGACAGTGGTGAAGAAACCATTGGATTTGCTGTTAAGCTGCACAACTGCTAGGGACATGTGGAAGAAGCTGAACGTTGTGTACGATATGAAGTCAGAGGAAAATTTGGCGTTGGTTCAAAAACAGTTTTTGGATTTTAAGTGGGAGACAAGCGAGAACGTTGCACACAATTTATCAAAAGTCGAGCAGTTGGTGTCGAAGATGAAAAGTCTCGGTAGTGAAGTGACAGATTCAATGCTCCTGACACGCATTCTATGTACGTTGTCGAAGAAATTTAGTCATTTCCATAGTGTTTGGGATTCTGTTGAAGAATCAAAGAAAAATCGCGAAAATTTAACAGCGAGATTAATGTCTGAAGTGATGAGGGCAGCAGAACAATCTGTTGAAAAAGAAACGGTCGCTTTAATGACAAAATCAGGATTTGAAAATAAACAATTTAAATCAGGTAAAAATAATTATAGAAAGAAAAACGTAGACATTATTTGTTATATTTTCGGCAAAAAGGATCACAAGAAGCAAGATTGTGTTGGCTGCTATACGTGCGGTTCAAAAAATCACCTACGCAGAAATTGCTTTAAAAGAAGAGATAACTTCAGGTAGAGGACGAACACGCAATGCATCGGTTCGAATCAAGGACAGCACAATTCAACCATAAAGCAGGCCTTCGTGGGGAGCTGCAACATAGAGCAGGGCAATAACTTTTGGCTGATCGATTCAGGAGCGTCGAACCACATGACGTATCAACGAGAACTATTTTGTGATTTCGAGGAATTCGGAGTATCATTGAATGTAAGAATAGGCAATGGCGAAGATATTTCTGCGTATGGTAAAGGTAGGATCGAGATTGAAACATATGTGACTGGTGAATGGATTGAAGGCGTGATACATGACGTACTGTTTGTACCGGGATTAAAACAAAATTTGTTTTGGGTTAAAGTTGTTACGAAAAAGGAAGTTAAAGTTTCTGTTACCAATTGTGGAAAGAAATGTTTGTTCACGCGCGATGGAACTATTATAACGACAGGAGCTGTTAGCGGTAACTTATATAAAATTAATTTGCAAGTAATATTGCCGAGAAACTTAATTGAAAAGGTCGACGAAAATCAAAAGACGGATAAATCGGGTTCGTTACAGTTATGGAATACATAAGTGTCTGTGTCACCAAAATAAAAGGCACGTGAAAAGGTTTTGCAAAATGCGGATGTACATGTAAATGTTCCAAATGAGAATGATATTTGCAAAGGCTATGCTTACGCTAAAGAAACTCGCGAAATTATATACGCCGATGTTTGTGGGACTATGGAACAAGAGTCGCTCGGTAGAAAATTATATTTTGTAATTTTTAAGGACGATTTCTCGAGATTCAGATCAATTTATTTTATTTGGCATAAATCGGAAGTTATTGATAAATTAAAATCTTATTGTAAAGAGATTGAAAATCAATTCAATAAAAATATGAAAGAGTTTCACACAGGCGGTGGTAAAGAATTTAAAAATAGAGAGGTTGAACGTTTTTTCAGCAGTAAAGATATAAAACATACGGTAAATGTTCCATATACACTTGAACAGAATGGTATCGCGGAGCGCGAAAACCGGATTATTGTAGAAGCAGCGCGATCAATGATTTATTCAAAGTCGGGAATTTCATTGTCCTTGTGGGCAGAAGCACTGAACACCGCCATGTTTGTAATTAATAGAACAAGTCCGACAAAAGAAGCGAATAAAACTCCTTACAAGTTATAGCATGAAAAAGTCGCGAATATCGATATTTTTAAAGATTTTTGAACTGAGTATTTTGTTCACGTACCTGTGGAAAAATGGAGAAATTTAGATAAAAAGGCAATCTTCAACCAATAGAAAGGGTTCCTTGTTAGTTACATTGAAAATTGCAAAGGTTATCGTATTTTTGTTCCTGACTTAAGAGATGTAATTCTATGTCGTGATGTGGTATTTAAATTAGAAAAAATATTTTCATATGTAGTAAATATTATTAATTTAAAAGAAAATAATGAGATCACAGAAAATTTAGTTGAAAATAATGATGAAATTGGAGATGAAAATGTTGTGGAAGAAGGGAAATCATCGGAAACTCTAATTTTCAAAAGATAGTAATGAAAACGTAAGAGAACTACGCGATAGATGACGTATTAAGCGTATTGACTTTAATGGGTGTCCAATTACATGTGTGGCAGAAGGGTTGCCTGAAAATTATAATGATTCAATTAATTCTACTGAAAGAGATCAGTGGACGAAGGCTATGCAAGAAAAGATTAACTCTTTGGATGAAAATAAAACATGGATACGTGAAGAATACCCGGAGAATCAAAAAATTAATTGCAGTTGTTACGTGAAGACGTGTTTGAGCGGGAATAATAATATAAGCTTTCGTAGCAGACAGGAAATGTAATATAATTTGGAAGTATTATACCAAACTATTGTAAGATTTATGGGTTCGTGATTGTCTAGTCCCATACGGGTCCTTGGAAATGCATTGGTTGATTATAGTTGGAGGCTGATCATGTTATTGAAGATAAGAGGTTAAAAGAGTTTCAATAAAAAAAGAATAATGGATATAAAGTAAATACAACGTATATTTTGATCAGATAATTTGGAATAATAGAATTATGATAAATTATAATGTGTCCGAAGAGAAATATATAAAAATGAGATGTTTTATACAAAATTTGTCTTTAACAATGCGGGAATTATCAATGTCAACCCAGCAATAATAAGTTAGGGAAATCCCACAATGTCTACGCATTAATTATCATTGCTCGCTGACAACAATATTGTACAATTTAAAATGAAATGGAACTTACCAAATTGTAAATCGAGACAATCGGATTATTTAATTTTTTCGCTAGTATATGTAAACTTTTATTTACTCGCTTGTTGGAGTTGGTTGCTCTCTAAGACTTCCTCACTGGAGAAGAGATAGTTGTATTAACGGTTGAATCGGACAGTACATGAAACGTTTAAAATATATAAAAGAAATGCAAAATAATGAGACTATGAAACGGTAAAGTTACAAAATAATAATGGAGTAACTGGATTAAATGAATCAATAATTATATAAGGCGAAATTTGAATACTCGGTTTTTGAATACGCGGCACTGAGTCTTTTGTTACTCTAAGTTTCACACAACTTGTAACAAACTCTATCTCAATATTTTGCACCACGGACTACCCGATCACGCACCTCGCGACTTGCTGATCGAAGCTTCAAAACAGTAGTAAAGTAGTTCTGGCCCTTCGGAAATAAGTTGAATAATCCCCCCCTTGAAATACTCTATTGGAAATGGAATTGTTGATCATTTTTAACGAATCAGCGTAGTCGGAAGGTGTCGCGAGAAGGGATCGTCTCGTGCTCTCTTTCTCTCTATCTCCAGTGAAGAGGACCAACGCAGCCACAGTACATTCACGCTCCGGTTTACTGCAACGCATATTACTCACACATTGCGATCGACGCAGGACTCACATCGAATGAACTATGGGTGACACGCGCGCTACGAAAATGAATAGCTATATGTAGGTTTGAAATACCGCGATAACCGTTCTCACGCTGGACTCACATCATGCATCCTGTTTATTACATCAGTACTAAGAAACGATAATGCCTATCGGTTATTTGTTATAGGACCACGTTGATTCCAAGGAAGGTATGCACTATATTAACAATTGAGCTATCGGAATTAAGCCACACTAAACGTCAAAGGCAAAATATATGATTGACAAGGGACTTCCCACGATGCTATGCATCATCAAATCGCATTCTCACCGACGTTAATTAAAATAAAAGAATTTTTGTTCGGAACGTAACACAGTCGTTGTGTTTACGTGAAAAAATCTAATCAGGATAGCGAAATACGTTTTAAAGCGCGATTAGTTATTAAGGCGGTAGTCCACTCGCGTGACTTCACAGATTTCATGGGCATGGTATATTTCGTTACAGTAAGATGATTTCCTACAAGCATGTGGCTGCCCGACGAATACGAGGCGGAGCCACTATCGTTTTCCTTCACGAAAGCGTAGAGTAATTCACAGCTGTTTATTGTGCGTCATCGGGCAAACGGAGAAATCGTCAAGAGGCAGCAGCATTGCCAAGAATCATAGACAGGGTTGCCGCATCGCCGCCGTAACAATTCAACGCAACGATAGCATGAGAATGCTTTGTGGTCCGACAATGAAATCCATATGAAATATTTTGGTCGCCAGTTCGCGCCCCGCACAAGTTAAAAGGTATAGCCGGATAAGGGGGTCAAAACTGCCCTTGAACCAAATTAGAGTTTTGATGAACTATTTGATAACTTAGCCAAAGAAAAGCATTCACACCGAGTTTCAACCCTCTATCTCGATCTGGGGGGTAGTAATAGGGAAGAAATGAAATATCAGTTTTTGCCATATTTGTCCCATTTAATGGCAAACAAAAATTCTGAGAAAAAACTGACATATTAGAAATATAGTGATATATGTTAGAGAATTTTTCCGGATTTTTTTATTGCAAAGTTTAGGTGTACAAAATCGAAAACCCTATAAGAATCAGAAAAATGCAGATTGCGTAGTGAAGTTGTAAGAGCACTACTTTTATATTTTTACGATAACAACATATTATTATATCTATTGTCTCCAATATCTTTCAGATTTTTTGGAATTGTGCGTTGTAGTTAAAAAAATTAAAAATCAATTTTGTCGAGGTATTTCGCGCGAAAATGCATTCCTTACTTTAAATTCTTATGTTTTTCATGCAGTGAATACCGTACGTGATTTTTAATAGTTCTACATCTGGAAGAATAATATATAGATAACAAAAATAATAGATTCAGTCACCTAACACTATTTCCCCACAGTATATCTTAAAATAGAAAGAATGATTTCACTGAATACATTGGCAGAGTGGTTATAGGTTCTACATGTGAATCTTATACTGGTTATTTTGGTCGTGAGTTCGCGCCGCGCACAAATTAATCTTTATTCCCTATATTTTTTTTTAATTCATAACTACATGACAATTCAGTTTGCTTCCATAGATTTACTATTCATATGATTTGTTAATTATAGAATCATTTAGCTTCTCGGACACCTAATAAATAAAAAAAATCTATTTGAATAGTACTGTTCCGCGGCGTAGCCTCGCAGGACTAATCTTTTATGGTAGGAATAGATGGGCGACACAAATAGTTCTTACGACCCTTGCAATTTCGTCGGTTTCCAGCTTAATTTAACAAATCTATTCAAGATAAAGCGTTTCGAAAATTTCTTCTAGTCGCTAATGACTTTATTACGTTAGTACGTTTGCAATATTGCTTCGTTTCCTGTTCGTACCATAAACCGATCCGGAGTTTCCAATATTTTTGTGCGATTATTTTCTAAAACCTCTTAACCGTTCTGTAGTGACAATAACCTCATGAAACCATCAAACATTTTCTTCGTTCAATTCATAGTATTCATCAATACCCGTAGACCTGAGGATTAACCTTTACAAGTTCCGTCTATTTCTTCCGAATGTTCTTCGCTCACGGTTAGAGTCAATGCAGATCCTGAGGTTTATTGCTCGCTACAAGTATTACCTGAGACACTCGAGTTTCCTCACGCGCGTTATTCGAGGGTGCTCGTTATACCTGAACGTGACCATCGGTTTGGAGGTGTTCACCTTTGGCCACCCTGCCCACAATTTGTTCACACCAATCATGTAAAATCGACCACTTCCATTTCCAAACTCGTCAAAATAATAACCGCCTACTCGTCTGTCTCATCCCCCACCGATCCACCAACTCCAGGGTGAGTTGAAACTAGAGTTTGGCAGAAAAGTGCATTCGCACGTCAGCACTTGAACAGTCTACTTCTTCCGTCACTACTCACGCTTTGTATCCAACACTTCAGTTCATTACAATCATATTTTGTATCACACGTTAATCCGGAACTATTGATCATTACATTGTTATTGTTAATTTAAACTGCATTTCGTCAAGTTATTTCAACCTACCATCTCTATTCAGTAACACGTTTAGAGACGCACGTGATCGCGAATTCAAAAATATTGAGTCGAAGATTTACGACCTTCGACGACTCTGAGGCATCGGTCGTTCGCGGAGCGTGCTCGAACAAGTACTTATCGTTAATAAATATGGTTGGATTGAAGTACAGGTGTGTGGTGTCATTTCATACATTTATTTGATCTAGCAAATACTAAGTAATACTCGTAAGTAGAAGTATCCGTGGCTAGAGAGATAATCACGTAAAATGTGCTCCGAAATTATTTCTGCGTATACTTCAGAGTAAAATATTCTTAAAATTACTTTAACATGTTTTGCAATTATTGCCACTTATTGGCATATTGTATAGTTACGAATAAATGAATAACGAACTTATGACGAAAATGATAAGCATGGGTTTACAGTCTGAACTCGTAGTCATTCTGCCAATCCAATCATTAAAATTATCTTTCCAACTTCAAAATATAAATATATGAAATAGTTTCAGGTAACTGAATTTACAACTTCTATTTACAATAGACTCCTGATTATCCAGCCCCATTTGAACCGGTCTCCGTTTTATCCGGCCACATTTTTGTTGATATGAAATATTTTATAATTATTCACTTTCTTGCGTAATTACTGTCACATGTATTTGTAATTGTTTAAATACGCAACCTCATATTAATTTTTTTTCCATTCGTACTAAATCTCTGAGTACAGTATTCCGCACTTCTTAGAATATAGATAGAGATGAGAAAGTGAGTCACGCAAAATTAAAGATTGCACTTATAAGTGCGACGATGTATGTTGAACAGGAAGAAGATTCATCAGCAACTGACTTATCATTTTTGAGAAAGTGGCGTGACATCACATTAACGAACAAAACGAAATAAAAGAAGCAGAAAAGATTACCAACTTTTTTGTGAAAAATGACATTAAACAAATATTACATACATATTATCTAGCATTATATTATATTGAGATCGTATTGATATGTATATGTGTACCGTACGTACATACGTGTGTATAAATATTAAACATTATAAATATATTAAATATTAATTTTTTAGTATAAACATAACAATGTATAAAACATGCTGCCAGATTAACTGGCCATTTGTTTAGCCGGCCGAGGTCTAGTCCTGCAGGGGCCGGATAATCGGGAGTCGGCTCCATATATTGTTCTTCCGAATATAGAAATATTAAAAATCATATAACGCAGTCACTGCATAAAGATCATATAAAAATGTAAAGTGAAGATAGCTTTTCCGCGCGAATATTTCAAAAAGATTGGTTTTTGATTTTTATAACTACGGTTCACTTTTCCCCCCAAAAATTGGGGATAAAAGCTATAATAATATGTTGTTACCATAAAAATATAAAAATAGTACTTTTACAGCTTCACAACGAAATCTGCATTTTTCATATTAGTGTTGTTTAAGTGAATTGCACTTTATTTTTCGATTCTACTAAACAGGGCTCGGATTTGAGGGAAACGAATTGAGGTTCAATGAACGAACGCTTATTTTATTTTGGCCGTCGGTTCCTGGACGGCCGTCTATTGAATAAGAACTACCTGTCTTGAACGTTCTGCGCCCGTGGGCCTGTAACAAAAAGATTCGGTGTAAACACCGAATTCCTTACGTTATTATCAAGTTATTGCTCGATCCGTGCGTCTTTCCTCTTCTTCCCTGATCACGATATGCGTGACAGGTAGTGAGGGCACTTATTCGTGCTATAAGACACAGTAGAGGGGAGTCGACTGTATTATGCGACGTTTCCTGCGCAACGCAAGGAACCGTCGTGTGCAAACGTACAGATTTAATTTTATATCCTGTATCGGATGCAACAGTTGATTGCCTCGAACCGGCTTCTCGCTAATGGAGGTTGTAAGGCTCCAAAAGGAAGGTGCCGTATGGAGGAGAACCAGCGGTCACTAGAATACTAGTCCCGGGAGATGGTTGAAACTCGGAGTCTCACCGCTTCGTCTCTCACACGACGTTCGCTATGACGTCGTGAAAAGGTACTGGAATTGCAGTAACCTTTTGGGTGCGCTATTACCGTCGATATACGACACAAGGTACCGCTGCCCGAGAGATAGAAGGTTGTGACCTGTCACTCACTGCCATACGCGCCTAAAGCGATCGTTGAATCTAAACCAGGAGTATGCAGGATCTCCAGCCCTGTACGTGAAAACGTATCGGACGTTTTAACGGCGAGTGCTCCGACAACCTTGATACCTGCCACGGGGGCTGGTCTCTCATTGCTTCTAAATCGAGGAACAATCGACAAAAGAATCGGGGTAAGCCCACCGATCCGATTGCTACTCACTCGAATTAGGTTTTAGAAATGTTTGTAGCGTGCCTATGAGTCGACGATAGTGCGACGGAAAGCCGTTCCGCTACGTATCGTCTCTTTCTCAGCGCACGTCTTTTTTGCTCTTACTAACAGCCTTAAGAGAGGTTTCGAGAGCTAAGAATTAACCTTTACTCTCGAAATCTATCAGCTACTTGGACTTCGGGAGCTGGTGAGATATTCTCTAGTAGCAACCACGAAGAACTTTCCAAAAGCTAACTTCGGCAACACAGAAACAAGGGCTCTGGCTGTAACCGACTCTCTCGAGGAACTCTGGCTAACTAACTGGCACACACTGCCTGCCGTAATTACGCGAGTGCGATAATTATTTTCTAGCCGACTCGCGGCGCTGTCTATTACACCATGGTGTTTCTTTTCAACTGAGACACCTTTCCCTCTCTCTATGCTCTCGCGTCCGACGCGGTTCCACCGATCTTTCTCGACTTTAAGGGGAAACAGTGTTCTCCGTTTACTGTTTGTCTCCAGGTAAACCGGTAGTAAAAAACTATGGTCAAAGTCGCTATTATTATCTTTGTTATTTGGCACGTGGCGGACTCGTTTAACCTCGAAATTACCCTTTCACGTATACTCCAGAATAACACGGGAATTTTGCAATCGTGAGAAGCCAACGAAAACGCGAGTTCTTCAAACAAGTGTAGAGTTTTCCATATGTTATACCTATGTTTTCGGTAAAAAAATCCGAAAAAATTCTCCAACATGTTACCATACATATTACTTTTCAAAATGTAAAAAAGTGAAGGTACGACTAGATTGAATTCTGCCTATGCGTGTGTCGTGGACGCGCTGCGTTGCGTTGCATCTAAGAGGCATCGCTGCTTGTTTTGCTTTTCCGTAAACAAATCGCGGTGCCGCTTGCCGAGCGCACAGCAAAACGTGTGGTAATCTTTTACAGGAGGAAAGCGTCGGCGACACACGTATAGGCAGATTTGAATGTAGTGGTACATCGAACTACTCCTCCAGTCCCAGCCAATTCTCATTTGGTCTTTATGATTAGGCGCCCCTCGTGCATAACAGCTGAACTAAACTTGATACGTATTTTGCTCTGTTTTATCGTCAATATGGCGAATTCATCCGAAAATGCATGCCTTTACGCGATACAACTTTTCGTCCTTATGTGAGAAGCTTTTGACTCGCACGATAGCTCATTTGAAAGGGGAGACGTTAACGCAACGTGGTCAGGTATTCATTTCATGCAGATCATTCTCTCCGTATCAAAAAAATGCTTACATTCGACGGCTGTCAAGCTGTCACTTTTTCCTCCGCTTTACAACGCTCATATTACTACATATCAACATAATTTGACCACAAGACTACCTGACCACGTTGCGTTTAAGCCTCCTCTTTCGAATGAGCCTTATTTCGAGCCAAAATTCTCTCATATAAGGACGAAAAGTTGTATTAGGCAAACTCATAGTTTTGGCCCATTTTGTCGGTAAAGTCAACTCTCCGACATGCCTGGCCGCCATTGGGAACTACCGCCTTAAGGGGGTAGACCCGTCGATTGACGTCACAGATTTCGTAAGCATGGTAGATTTCGTTACAGTAAGATCATTACCTACAAACATGTATCAGCCAGATGAATATGAGGCGGAGCCACTGTCGTTTTCCTTCACGAAAGCGTAAAGTAATTCGCAGCTGTTTATTGTGCGACAGCGGGGCAAGGTGAGAAATCGTCTGAAGGCAGCGCAGCGTTGCCACGAATCAACGGCGGTGTTGTCGCGTTGCCGCCGCGACAATTCATTGCAATTATTGCACGAGAACGGTTTATGGTTCGACTGTGAAGTCCATACGAAATGATTCGGTCGCAAGTTCGCGCCCCATACAAGTTAAATTTTTTTCTCTAAGATTTTTCTTCAATTCATGACTACATGATAATATTGTTTCCATCTGCAGTTTTACTACTCATTTACCTTGTTAATTATAGAATTATTTAGATTCTTCGACACCTAATAAATAAATAAACTTTAATTCAATAGTACTTATTAGTAATAAATGGAGTTGACTTGAAGTAAACATGCATCCCGTCATTCCATATATTTATTTGATCTCGGAAATGCGAAGTAATACCCATAAGTAGAGGAATCCGTGGCTACAGAAACGATTGCGTAAAATATGCTTCTAAGTTATATCTGTATGTATTTCAGAGTAACAGATTTTTAAAATATCTTTCACATGTTTTTAAATTATTGTTACTTATTTGCATATTGGATAGTTAAGGATTGAAAAAAATGTACGAGAAAAAAATTGCGCTTGTGCAAGGCACGAACTTATGACCAAACTGTTTAGTACGTGTTTTTAGAGTTTTTACACCGTAGACACTCTGCCAATGTAACCATTTTAATCAGGTTTCTAACTTCGAAATATAGACATGTGAAATAGCTTCAGATAAACGGTAAGGGAAGCCATTGAACTAAAAAATTTTGAAACTGGATGCACAACTATTGTAGGGTCCAGTAATACTAATCTATCTCTCGTCGGTATTAATTTTCATTTTAAGGGGGTGAAATCAATCTCCAAAGTTTTAGCATTTCTTAGGTTTCTAAGTATAACTTCATAATCGTTAGAGATAGGACAAAACTTCAAAGGAATAAATTATTCGGTTTTCTTATAATCGACAACCCTGCGGCAATAAAAGTTATCTCTATCATTCAATTTGTTTTAAAGAAGCAAATTATTTGTATTTGTGCATAACGGTAAATTATAGGAATGATTATTATATACTAAAACGTCTCCATTTTGAGCGATTTAACCAAATATAAAATAAAATAAATTATTTGTTTGCGTCTGTGTTAAAAACAAGTAATTACCGTTATACGCATCTTGCTATATTTTTGGTCGATTCTTCATTCTATTTGCATTTTTCATCCCAAAATATGAATTTTCTATTATACTTCATGGTCGAATATATATTCTATACTGAAAAATTTATATAAAAAATTGTATTACACGTGTTCATGAAATATCTTGCAAAAACGCCTATTCTCGAGTGATTATCGCGATCACCCACTCCCACATATCAAATATTGCTTCATTTCTTACATATTTATTTAGTTAGTTAATGCAAATATTGTCTGAACATACATATACATACATATTGGTTATGGGTTGAAAAGATTTTTGCCCGTTTGAAAGGGAGAGCCTGATCGTGATGGTTCCGAAGAATCACCCGAGAACAGGCGTTTCAGAAAGTTCTATATAAACGAGCAATAAATTTTTTTAAATATATCTTTCAGACTGGAATATATATGATACCTTCAAATATGATAGAACATACCTACTTTATGGTGAAAAATACAGAGTGTTGAGTCGAACAAAAACGTAGCCATGTACGAATAACGGTAATTAATTGTTTTTATCAACGACGTAAGCAAAAAAAATTATTTTATTTTATATTTCTTTATATAGATATTATATAGATCGTCCAAAATGAATACTTTTTGGTATATAATATAACTATTTCTATTATTAACCGTTATGCAATAAAAACCGGAGAATTTGTGCATTTAAAACAAATTGCACTATGAAGATACTTTTCATTGCAGTGGGGTTGTAGAACATAAAAAATTGATCAATCTATTCCGTTAAAGTTTTCTCCTATCCTTTATCATTACAAAATAATAGTCAAAAAGGTAAAAAAAAAACTAAAACTTTGGGAGTTGATTTCACTCCCTGAAAGTAAAAATTAACACCAGCGAAAAATAGCTTTGTGTTACTGGGGACCTACACTACTTGTTTACCGAGTTTCAGAATTTTTGAGTTTGGTAACTTCCTTCGTGAATCTACAACTGTTTCTGGTTATGTATTTTCCTTCCGAATGTAGAAATATTAAAAATATTAAATATCTGTCGCTTTTTCACGTTAAACACCTTGTAAAAATTGGTTTTTGATTTTTAGAACCACGGTGCACTTTTTCAGAAAATCCAAAAAAATTGGGGATAATAGTGTGTTATTACGATAAAAGTATAAACGTCGTTGTGCCGTCTCGGAAACACACAAAGGGATGCGTGAGGTCTTCGATGGCAGTGGTTTACAGCACGAACGCATAATAGGCTGAATTTGAGTGGTAAGCTAAAGTAGTAAGGGACTTAATCCCAAACACATTTTCTTAATTAAATTTTTACTTTTACCGTGCTCATCAGCTAATGACGTGTTGTAAACCCGAAGTTTCCGAAGGATTCCCAATATCGCGGGGACTCGCTCGCAAGGGTCCTCCAGCCGCGACCCCTAACGGAAATAAGTCATATAGTTTCGACCAGGTGAAAACTCTCGGAAACAGGACCTTGCCAAAAACATCGAATACCTGACGCAACCCCAATCCCATCCACTCTCTCTAGCAAGGACGCGCTAGGGCGCATAGGCGGGCGTGGGCGGGACATGGGATGCCGTTGATTGGACAAATGACTTATTCTTTCATTAACCAGTCAGCGTGCATACCTAATCAACGAAGGTGCGAAACTTCACCGGGACACGCGACAGAAGTCAGTCGCAGACACTCACTCATCAACGACACACACACCAATTTCACCGGAGATATACACGATACACTTAGTAAAAAGTGTACAACATACAATTGTGCACTATACGTTCGCTACAAAAACCACCTTCACCTATTAAGTTAACGTGAAGGTAGGCGTCATCAGCAACCGAACATAGACGGTTCAGTGACGCGACAATTGTGCTCTTATAACTTAACTTAAAAATTCGAAAGCAGTCATCAACATATATTACCATATATCACTTTTGAAAATGTAAAAAAAATGATTGGACAATTACATTGTACTCTGTCTATAAATATGCGGGGGACGAGTTGCGTCTACAAGACAGCGCCGTTCGTTTCGCTTTTTTGTGCATAAACATATCGCGGTGCCGCTTGCCGGGCTCAAAACAAAACGAGGGGCGAGCCATTGCAGAGGCGAAAAGCGTGACGACACACGTGCAGACAAGCTTCAATGTGCAGTAGTACATCGGGCTGCTGCTACATTAGCGCCAACCCTCGTTTGGTCTTTACGATTAAGCGCCTCCTCGTGGAGAACAGCTGAACTAAAGTTGAAATGCATTTTGCTATGTATCAGCATCAATATGGCGAAATCACACGGGAAAGCATGCTTTTGCGAGTTTCGACTTTTCGTTCGTATATGAGAAGATTTTGCGTCGAACGATAGCTGATTTGAAAGGGGAGGCTTCAGCGTAGCGCGTTCTGGTCCTCATTTCATTGAGAACACTTTCTTTGTATACGGAAATTGCTTAGATTCGGGGGCTATCATGCTCAAATTTTCGCTCCACATTACTACGCTCATATTATTGAGCATCAACATAACCGGATCAAATGACGACAAGTGCGCGCTTCACTGAAGCCTCCCCTTTCAAATGAGCCATCGTTCGACGCAAAATCTTCTCATATAAGAACGAAAAGTCGAAACTCGCAAACCCATATTTTCGGCTCATTTTGTCGGTAACCTCGACACTCTGTTTTACCGTGAGTCTACCCCCTTCAAGGTTATTCGCAAAAGGGAGGAATAGATTACAAAAAGACATTTAGCCCTGTTGCTTGTTTTAATACAGTTAGATTTTTGTTGGGCATTGTAGCTCGTCATGGACTATATCTTGGGCAATTTAACATAAAACGGCATTTTTATATGGCGATTTGAAAGAAAATATTTACATGACGTAACCGGAAGAGTTTAACGATGAGACAACGCAGGTTTGTAAATTATTAAGAGTCTGTACGGATTATAACAAGCTCCAAGGTGTTGGACTGAACACTTTTCGTGTTTTGTTAAAAAACTCGTGTTTCGTCAAAGCGTAGCAGATCCTTATTTTTATGTTTATAAGGAAGATAACCGTAAAATATTTTTAGTTATTTATGTCGATGACGGGTTTTTGGCAGGTTCGCATGATTACTTAATAGATCAATTTTTTTATTAAATCAGCTAAAGAACTTAATATAACCAGTACGAAAGAAGTAGCGAGTTTTTTAGGCGCAGAAATTATTAAGTTAAAGGATGGTTCTATTTTTGTACATCAGGCAAAGTATATTCAAAGTATTTTAAAAAAATTCAATTTAAGCGGAGCAAATAGTGTCTGTGCTCCAATAGAGGTAGGCTGGGATGTAGATAATTTAGAAGAGAATAATTGTAAAGCGTCCTACGGGGAGGCCGTAGGTAGTCCTATGTACATTCAGGTATTTATTTGGCCCGATGTAAGCTATAATGTAAATATTGTTTCGAGAGCATTGGAAAAACCAAGCGAATCACATTGGCAACTCGTTACGCGGATTATAAGGTATCTTAAGGGTACTGGAGTATTAGGATTAATTTATACTAAAGACGGTAATTTTAAGGCGTATAGTGATGCAGATTATGCGTGAGATAAAGAAACACGTAAATCGACATCAAGTATTGTGTGTCAATATGCGCATACAGCTATTTCATGGCAAAGTAGTAGGCAGCAGTGTGTATCACTGTCTACGATGGAAGCTGAATACGTAGCACAGTATCAGCTGCTAAAGAGATTATCTAGTTAAAGAAATCGTTTTGTGAATGCGAAATTAACGTAGACTACACCTTATCAGTAGACAATATAGGCGTGATCAGATTAATTAAAAATCCAGAATTTCACCAGAGGAGTGAGCACATCGATGTAAAATATCATTTTATACGTGATTTGTACAATAAAAATGAAATTGATATAGAGTATGTTAAGACTGTGGAGCAGCTAGCTGATATTTTTACGATGGCACTATGTAAACCGCAGTTTGCATATTTAGTCAAGAAATTAGCACTAATAAATAAAAGTGATATTAAAGACTAATGTTGTAAATTTTTGGATGTCGAGTTTTAGGAAGGATGTTGAAGTAATCCGTCACTCCTTGAAAACTCCCCATGTAAAAATATCGGGGTGTCGCTTTTACAGTCGCAATAAAGTGATCGGGAAAAACCCAGGACTTCGAACTCGCAGAGTTCTGGTCATGTCGAAAGTCAAGTGTAGGTACGCGAGAAATCATATCATGGGGCGTGTTCGTCATCGTTAACTGTTTTCTTCCGTTTTTTGTTGCAGAGGCGACCGTGGCCTGCAGTTCAGTTTCTTCGATAGGCTTCGCTGCGTGACTACACATTGTAACACCAATTATTCTAGTAACATTTTACTAGAATAAATACACGTTTTTCTCTAAAAACCAATTATATTTCCTCAACATCATTAATATTTCATTTTTCAATTTCTAATTTCTTCGTCTTTTAAATATACGTTGTTTAAAATAAAAATTTCTTTCATCATGTATAGTAGTTACAAAATTAATTTGTATTTTTATGAGACACTGCTGATTAAGTTCTACATATTATTTGCACAATCTTTCATTTTGCAATCATAGTTACATAAAAGTACTATAAGACAATATAAAATTGAATATGTCAGTTAATTATTTAATATATAGATATTAAAATAAGTATAAGCAACCCTTGCAACTTATCTAACAATGGTGGTCATGCTGTGATTCTTATAAATCCGTATTACGTTTCTCGCATACTTACACAATTTATTTTTATAAACTCGATACATGCTATACACACGTGTGCAACACTTTTGTAAGTTTACTAATTTTATTAATATGTTACACACACGAATTATGAGTATAACTCGTAACTTAAGTAGAAACTTAACCATTGAACTCTATCGTCAAAATCAAGAGAAAAAGCAAATTCAAGTAAGAGCTTAAACTACCATTTAATGTTAAATATAATTTATAAAATGATTATTGTACAACAAGTTAGTCTTATCGGGTTACCAATTTCTTGTAAAAAGTTATATTACAGCTATTATTGAATACTATTAAAACAAAATTCACTTGTAATGATATTTCACCCCTGATAGACTTTAGGGTTTAATTAAGTTATACCTATACCTGTCTGTTTCTGATCGTCGAACAAGTCAGACGTGTTTACATGTACGATGTGCCGTGTTGTATAATGCGTTCAGTCATTCGCGTATTGGTGTATTGTTATACGAGCTTTTAAACTCTATATTTAACTACATAATTCTTCTGCGAGTTGAACACCCTCTCCCCTGCTGGATAGGGAGGCAGTGTCAAAAAATCGCCGATTGAAATATGGATACTCCTGACTACAAGAGTACCCAGATAACTCAAGAATCAACGTCTACAACGATGGAAAAGGTTCCACGCACATACGTACGTGACAGTAACACAGAACGTTATGTTTCCGACAAAAGAACAGGCAATTATTATAGATGCAATCGGTGGAATTACCATTAAAGAGTATACAACAGCTATAGCCAAATTGACTTTTCGTACAAATATTAGATTCGTTTCTAGAATCTCCAACGGTAGAATTTGTATGTATCTCGCCAACAAGCAGCTCGTCGAGAAACTTACTGAAGGCAAAAGCAAAATAAACATTGGAATACACTCGCTTCAAATCGGGCCACTAATCACCAAAGCTAAACGTATAATATTATCGAACGTATGCCCGACTATCCCGCACAACATTATTTTAAAAAAATTATCAGACTCTGGCATAAAATGTGTCTAGCAACAAACTTTTATACGTGCCGGCATGCCTGATCCCGGTTTTTCTAACATTCTCAGTTTTTGGCGTTTGATTTATATTAACCCAGAAGATGTTAACAAGCTCCCTGACAGTTTTCAGCTAGAACATGGCAACGTTAACTACTGGATTTATGTTACTTCGGATAACTCAAGTTACTTTATCTGCAAAAGTGAAAAACACCTGGCTAGGCAGTGTCCTAACACTACCACTAATTCGACAAACGTTCAACACACCGAATCGCAAAACAATCCCGTACCTGATACTTCTTTGCTACCGGTAATAGAGAAAACAATAATTTACGCATTGAACATAAAGACCTTCCCTCTACTTCCAAACGGCCTCTATGAACTTCAGATTCCTATTCCAGTTACGTGAAAGATACTAATTCCACTCTACTGACAAATATCTGCGCACTCATCTTCTCCAAACAAGGACTACGCACCAACCAAAAAAAGAAAATAATTAGGGGCTTCCCTACTAAACCCCCTTCAAATGACATATAATCAATTTAAAATATTGAAAAAGATGCCATAGAACAGCTACCTAACGACGACTATATGGATACCAAATTGGAACTAATTAAGCATATTTTTAATCAATATCCAGACACATACGTCTTGAAGTACGAAGAATACAAAGATTTCCTTGCTAAAGTTAAAGGCAATACTAACATAGCGGAGCTACCTTTATCTTACACTAAGAAAATAACACTTCTAATAAAAATGCTCCGAGAAACGTACGTCAGTTTAATTAATAGATCGATTAATAACAGAATTTCGAGGATCATCAAAGAGCTAGAATTATATAACAATTGGACTGCAGAGGCTTATAAAAGCCACGTTTACACTTCGGCTACTGATGCTGATTCCGACTCTGATCATTTCGTAGCACCAAAAAATACCGACTCTACAAGACAACGTTACATTAATCTGTCATCAATCCTACAACGACCACATCCACAACCTCAGCTGGACAATGACCCAAAAAAGCAGTAATCCTGAGCTTAACGTCGCTTTCTGGAACTCCAGAGGCCTATCCGAACGGAAAGAAGAACTTCAGAATCAACTATCCGATGTTGGTGTATTCATTGGAGTAGAGACTTGGCTTAGTAAGGACATTTTTTTTATCTCTACGGTTTTAACACGTTCCGAATTAACAGATATAACAGACCTGGTGGAGGTCTGATTTTTATAATTAAAAAATCTCTTAACTTTTGCCGTATTCAATCTCCTTGTAACATCACTGATCATTTGGAAACTGGAGGGATCAACATGACAAATGTGACTCCTCCTATTACCCTGGTAGGGTGTTATAGGGTTCCTGGTTTAAACATTTCACGGACGGAGTGGGATCAGTCGTTTTTTTTGGCAAGAGCTGAAGGTTTATGTCTCATCTTTGGTGACTTTAACTCACACAACGTCATTTGGAACTGCTCGAAAAATGATTTAAATGGAATAAGGCTGTGTAATTCCATATTTGATTCAGACTTGATTCTAGTTAATGATAACACTTCCACTCACGTAGTAACATCCTCATTTTCCGTCTTTTGAAGAGTTCGCTAAAAATTCATGAATCGTAGAAAAGTCAAGGTTTCCTTGCCGTGCTTCTCAAAATCCGTTCGTTTCATTTGATTTTCGCAAAATATGTCGTTGCAGTTTCTCCATTTCCATCTCCTTCATTCACATACGACCTTCGGTGCAACATCAACCATAAAGTTTAAACACAAAGGCATCATTCGACAATGCAATACGCACAGAACGAAAAAATGCCGGCTCTTCGTCCTTTACCGATTCAAGGCAGTGTGCCATTTCCAAAATGTATCAAACTTTTCGAAGACTAAATACTAGAAAAATGATCATTGATATGAGGTTTAACAACGATAGTGTATTTTATGTAAAAGTTATGAATAAAAAACTAGTAAAATAGGAAGCCATAGTTTCTGATCAATCGTACATAATGGATTGATCGAAAAGTCTTTTCGTTCTTTTCGTATTAAAATCTATGAGTAAATATGTATATAGATAACCTTATTAACACAAATAAAATCTAAAACATGTTTGATGTATTATTTTTAAAAAAAATCATGAACATTAATTGCATTCACCGCGTTTTATATAGCTTTGAAATGGAAAATAACGAAATGCATTTTCGATATGTTATATTACATTATTATATTATATTAGTGCAATCTAGGATGAAGGTACAACTTATAGGTATGGTATGCCAACTCGTCGAGGCTCTCTATATTCTTACACAATTGTTTTAAAGGAAGAAGATTCCAAAATTTGGAACTCTGTAAACCTCACCGAAACGAATTTTTGCTTGCAACGGTATCTTGGCTGGCAGATGGTACATAGAAGGTTGTTGAAAAAAATAGTAGGTATATGATTTAATAAAGTTTTGCTAAAAGATGGGAAAAACGATAAGGCTAAATGGGATTTATTCATACGAAAGTGAAAGTTAAAGTCATAGAGAAGTGCATTGTATACATATTATAAATATGCATTCCTCTCTTTGATAAAAATATTCTGTTGATAATACACAACAGATTCTTTTCCTAGTATTGTACTTTCTTATTCATGTCTTCAGGCGAACACATTACAGCAAGTGTTTTCCGTTATTTATACTCCTTTATATGCACATTAAGAAGAGGCACAAAATTATAGATCTTTTTTTGTGGATACTATATTGAATATGGTATAACACAATAGATTTATTTTCTAATGTACTTCCTACAATACACGAATACGATGTGTTTAGTTACAATTATTAAATTGAAATTCAGACTTCAGTTCAATCGAAATATTTTTATATGACAATAATAAAAAAAGGCAACAGAAATTAGATAATCTAAATCCAGTAGAATATAGATGAAATTTAATATTTTTGAATATTAAGAAGTGTTGACGACCATCGCCAACACGGTTTATAGCGCGAATGTGCATAGATGGTTATTTTTGAGATTAAGGATTTTTAGTTACTATTCGCATATCTGTAGAGTCATAATATTTCCTGGCGAGAGAAAGCGATTTACAACTCAGGCCCGATGGGTACTAGAGGGCCGCTTCTTTCGCATCTCAATAACCGTAGCCGTACCATAAACCGGGAAATCCCGAAGGGTAGTTCGACAGCTGTTTGTAACGGTAAAGATAGCGAACGGTTAACCACTTGGAGGAATTTCCACAACATTGTCAAATGTCGTCACCTCCACAAGCACCGCGACACCCCTCTCCAAGCGAGCGCGCTTAGGGCGCACAGAGGTGTGTCGGGGCTCTGGTTAGGCTCGCTGATTGGTAACTATCAAAAATGCGAAAGAACCAATCAGCGAGGAATTGGAAAACTTAGAGACTTCGCGATCGGCATCACCGGTTGCAACAGTCAGTCGTCTTCGAGTAATAGCACGCAACACATACTCATTTTCCAAACCAACGCAAACGAAAGTCCAGCAGAACGAAGCGGAATTCAAAAAACCACCGCAACTAAACGTGTTAAGTAACCCAAAAATCGTATCATCGTATCGAGTCGTATCGAACAGCAATCAGTTTCAATCAGGCTTAGGATTATTAATGTAAAACTAAGCCAGAGTGTTCGCAAACATCGTACCGCGGCGCTCAACAAGAAGCATGTGTACATTACTCTTCCTTAAGCAAATTTTTTTAGAATTTAGTATTATAATACAATGACTATTGCAACGCAATATTGACCGAAACTCCAAAGCAAAATTTAAAGACACAATAATATGTCATTGCCTTAATTAAAGTTATAAGGTATCGAGGCGCACCATGTCATAGACTTTGGAATTTTATTACCGTACTATTAAATATTTAAATCTGACTATTAAACACATTCGAATATCAAATACCTAAAACGTACAATCGTTAAAATATCGAAATACTACGTATTTATAGAATTTTTATATGTTAATGCGAACAAATTTTTAATTTCCCTTAATGCGCACATTAACAAAATTCACAAATCCTGTACGCCGGCAATTTTTAAAAATCTCTGAGGGAAATATTTTCTGTGTACTTTTGTGTTGATTGTTAGCTTGCTTCTAAAGCAAACGCTAATCTTCGGCGTTGGTATTACTGCGATTGACAAATATATGCACATATGAACCTTTTGTGTACATAAGCTGGTCTCGTGCTAATATAATGGATTGCATTTTTTGAAGCAATTTTCCAATTCTTACGTTCATCAAATAGCGCTCGTCATCGTAGCATGAGTATCATTTTGAAAAGTAAACAGTGAAATTATTGTTATTTATGAGAATTAAAAAAACGAATTTAAGATCAGAATTCTGTTTGAACTACCACTAGATTTAAATCAGTACAATTGCTAGCTAGAAAACTTAATAATAGAACTCAATAGTTATTTACAAAGACACCGCATAGATAGGTTGATATGTATGAATTTCAAAGAAAGTTGTTATAGTTGTGGTTCAGAAATATTTACCCTACATCCCGCTACCTACTCACATACAAAATGATTTATGAAATATACAACAATAATGATCCGATTTTGAATGTTAGCAAAAATAGTACAATTAACACTTCATTATACACTAAGGTAAATATCAGATTAAGTACTGAGTTTTTTCACATTTCTTTACACGAATCTGAAGTACTACTATTATTACACAAATAGTGTGTTTGGTCGAAGACAATTTTGCTTCTTGATTTCGTATTTTCGTTAAATTTCTAACCGTTTGTTGCAAAAAATCAAGTCAATAATTTTTATTTCATTATGTTATACTGTTATATACGTTGTATAGAGCATTTATTCGTAACATTACACTGATACTAATAACCCGCAAAAGTTAGAAAGGCAAAAAATTCACGAAGTGACACTATTGCTTAAATTACACTTCCAAGGGATTGCTCAAATCTCGAGAAATATTAGTGTAAAAGACAGAAGTAGTCATTTGCACTCTGTTTTGGAAAGGTTTCAATATTAGCTACAAAAATTGGTTGTAACAAATATAGATTTCTAATTAAAAGTTTCGAATTGACTTTCACAATCCTTTTCAATATAATCATAATGTAAAATAAATGTCAGTATTATATAATCCTCTCGATACCTTAAACTTTTCAATTAAAACACTTTTTCGAAGCTTTTACATTTATCTAGGTATATTCCTTAGAAAAATAAATTTATTATGTCTTTAAATAATGTATTCGATTATACAAATAATAATAGCGAAAGTTATTTCATTAGTAAGAACTTCCTCATGCGACACATTGTAATCTACCTACGTGAATATTTCCTGAAATATTCATTACTGGAAAAACTGTTTCAGATAAAGGGTGAATAGGTAGAGATTGTTTTCGAAAGTTGTCTTAACGGTTTGATTACTTCTGCTACCACGAATATTGGTGGCGGTTTGGGTTGTGTTACTGTATGTAGCTGATCTGTTGTTGTCTCTTTCTCAGTTAAGACGTTATATGTGTTTGAGGTAGGAATGTTTGTGATCTATTGGGCACTGTCTATGGTAATCGACAGATCATGTTTACGTTTCTTGTTTACCTTTCATCGCTAGGGATAGGGACAAAAGTAACAAATGACATACTTGTAAAAATGTTTTATTTTAAAAAGCTGATGCAATAAGTTGCTAGTTTTCTTGTTTGATTATGTTGTCTAGTAACGTAGGTTTACTGACGTCTATGATTTCTTTTTAGAGTAAAGAAGGCAAGTTGTTACGTTTGTCCCTGATCTCCCTATAAAATACGATTTTCTAAATAATTCTGTACCAAATAGCAAAAATCAATTATTTTCTATTGTATATATACTGGTTTAGAGATTTAGTGCACAACGCAGAACATGTTGTAACGTCAACCTTACCATAGGCATTTTAAAGGACTTCGCAATTATTTTACAACGGTTTATCCTCATACTGGAAAAAGTTCTACGTTTGCTGAGCGCATACGCAAAAATCCTAAAATGAACCTTTTTGTAAAACTTAAAAAGTCCACTTTTGATTCCCTCCTTTTTTCCATCTCTTCCGTACTCCAACGAACCAAAGACAGGTAGTTAGGAATAAGACATACCGACTCAAAACGTAAAATACAACTAGCAGAAGACAAACTGAATTTACTGTTAATAGACATGATACGTACCACGATGCATTTCCCTACAAACATTCAAACAAAGCACATTTTCACAGCCAATAGTCCAGCAGTACGTACTAGCGATGATTTATAATTATACATAGTCATGCGTATTGTGCCTTATATTAAAATTCGCGTTTGTTAGTGCAACGTATCAACAAAATCCAAATTCACTCTTGCCTGTTAACAAGCATCCTTGTAAGTTAACGCAAAGGTAACGTTACCAGCTATCACGACACAAAGATACAGTGACACAACAGAACACTTCGAACTAAATTAATAATCAATTATTCTTATGAAAGCTGCAACTTTTAAAGTCGGCAAGCTCCCCTTTCAGTCCAGCGAAGCGACACAGTTTCTGTTTTCATATTTTAAGACTTCTTCAGCCAACCAGCCCGGATAGAAACTTCGGAACTGAGTAGATTCAAGGAGTACTAAGTGTTTCTTTGGTATCTGTGACACATGCATTGTTCTCAGAACAGCACTCGAACAAAAGAATGCACAGACCAATTACTCTTTCACCTAGTTAATTATCGCCGAAGGACTTTCCACAGGGTTCATGAGCCGACAATATTGAATGGTTACCGATCAGGTAACTAATGCTAAGAGTAATTGGGATGTAATGTTAAGAGTAATTGAATTAGAATAACTCTACGCTATTTAAATTCAGAATTTATCGACCCCTAAAGTCACTTTACTTTTGTGCTTAAGTAGTGCTCCGTTTTATTTGTACTCTCGTAATCGTAATTTATTTTAAATCCTCCTTTTTCCATTTCATGCTCCTAGGTAGATAATCTGGGTAGGTAATGAACAACATAATTCATTCTGTTTGTAGTTTATCATATTGTTATTGCGTCGAAAATATCTTGAAGAATGTCTGTAAGATGAAAGAAATGGGAGAGTACAATAAGTACAAATTACATTTTGTTTCGAATTTTTGACTTTGTGGCGCATTGCCGGGGGGGGGGGTGGGGTGGGGGGGGGGGTGGGGAAAAAGAAGGGCTGTGCGTTTCGTCATGGGCCTGTTAGTGGACTCATCAGTAAGACTACCTAGCAGGAGGCCCTGCCTTAAACGTTGGGATATTGGAATGCAGATTAAAGGCGACGTATATATCGACAAGGTAGTTGGAGCGAGCGCTTTCGAGAAAGTCCTATTTCGTGTTGTCCTTCTAGCGGTAGGTACATGAGGGCTTCCATAACCTTTTTGAGTTATTGAAGTTTGACAGGATTTATAAAAGTATTATTTCTGCATTATTTCCTGTTTGAGTCCTTGCATTATTTACGTCTTGGAAGTAGAATTTGAAAACAGAATTATATACACAAATTATTAAGTTTGATGTAAACAACAATCTTTTTGTAATGTCATGTAGTAGTTAGTGATTCCGAATGTTAGGAGGTGCGCGTGCTTAATTAACGGAAAAATAAACGATAATAAGCATCATGAACCTAATCAATATGCATTATATAGAAATTTAGAACATGGTTCTCAAAAAGTAGTCTAGGCACCTAACTCACTTTTTGAAAATCAATGATTTTTAATTGTAAGTTAATAATGGTATCATAGTATGTGTAGTATATAATATTATAAAAACTTATGAATAATGTTTAATTTAAATATTGCGTCACTTTGCTCCTAGGTATCATTAAAGAAAATATGTTGTTTCAACTTTTATTTTTTCCACAATTTAATTAAATTCGTGTAAGCACAGATCTAATCTACACAAAAAATATACAGGAGAATATACTTTTCGCTATGAAAAACGTATATATGTAGTAACTATGGTTTATTAATTAAATTATGGCTGAATAAGGTTATATTATATATAAAAATTTGTATGATTAATAGTGGCACGCGGCAGCCTACACAACTACAACTACAACACTCTTCGCAATACGACACAATGCTCCTCGCTTCTCCACGTTCGACACCGTTCTGTTCTTTTTCAATCATCCCCGGCATTTGTTCCCTTATACTCCCACCATTCTCACGTTTTGCCTGCCGAAACTTGGGCGACCGCGTCGTCAGGCCCTAGACGGGTCAGCGAGAGTTCTCCGCGACGCGTCTGCTTTTCGTCGCTTCAAGCCCCGCCCTCCCCCTTACGGCCCTCTTCCTGTGGCGGGCAGCCTTCTCTTAAAACCATACTTAAAGCTAGGGTTGACGGTGCGCTTACAACTATGTACAGGGTGGCCTCCTATTTCCGATACTACATATATAACGTAAATATGTCCTGAAAAGTTTGCCAATCATTTGTTTAAATACTTACTTATTTTATTCACAGTAATATTTTTATTATCATTAATAAGTATTACATTTTAATTATTCATAAAAATTTTGTTTGATAATTTTTATTGATAAGACATTTTAATTGATACTTAAATGTTTGTACCTAAACTATTCTTAAATTAATCAAAACCACCTTCTGTGCGTTACTCATGCATTTTATTTTTAAGGTGTTGTAGTGAAAGGCTTAATAAATCTTTATTTATTTTGATTTATGCACACTGTTTATTAGTTTCATTAGAGGAAAGACATGTACGCTTTTTCCCCTTTCTATACATAATGAAATAAAGTATTATTGTTTCTTGAAAACAGAAAATTACTTTCACTTACTTTTGGTTATAAAAATTTCAGTTTTGAACGAAAGCTTAAAAAAGAAACAGTTTTGAAAATTCCCGAGTGCAAAGAGTTAGCTCTGAACATAGCTCAAGAAATCGACATTAATTATGGATCGATATAAAGAATAGAAAAATATTAAACAAAAACAATTTGTTAGCGTCCGTCGCTAACACGGTTTATGACACGGACGTGCCGAAGAGGCTATTTTTGAGCTTAGGATTTTTGTAGTTATTAGTATGCAATTTCCAGTTAATTATATCCTGGCGAGAGAAGGTTTGGGCCTACAACCCTAGAGTTTTAGAAATTCACTTCTCTCGTCCTCAATACCCGTGGCCGTGCCATAAACAGGGAAATTCCGAAGGGTAGTTGGACACGTGCGTGTAACGGTTAAAAGACCGAAGGTCCGCTACCTAGAAGAATTTCCTCAGCCTTGTCGAGCGTCTTCGCCCACCCGAGCACCGCGGCACCCCTCTCCAAGCGAGCGCGCTAAGGGCGCAAAGAGGAGTGTCCGTGTTTAGTCAGGTCCGCTGATTGGTTAATGCCAAAAATGAGGAGGAACCAATCAGCGGACAATATAGAAAATAGGAGAGTTGGCGAGCAACAACCAAGATCGCCAACACAGTCTCATTCAATCAACAGTCTCAATCAGCCACTCAGAGAGTAATAGTCAGCCAAGAGCTTCAGGCGTCGTTCAGGACCCTGAACTCACACGCGAGCAGTTAGAAGAACACTCGCGATGTAATAGTTAGTTAACCAAGGATTCAGGCGTCACTTAGCACCCTGAACACTACAGTTAGTGAATCAGTAAACTAGAATTCGAGTGTCAATCAGGACACTCACAATCCAAGTGCTTCAGGTGTCATTTAGGACCCTGAACACCAAGACGTTCAGTGTCGATCAGGGCACTGAACACAACCACAGAAATAACCAGCAATCAGGCTGGCAAATAACTTAGTTCCCGGAATTTGCACGGGTGGTCCTTCGAGCGAAGATTAGGCGGCACGTATTGTGCAATATACAAGGACGCGGTAGTTCAGCGATCGCGTCCCTAACACAATTTGTAACTAAAAATCTGAGACAAATTAAAACAGTAGTAAGAACAAAGGAATGCTTACAATGTATAAATATGTTGCACTAGCAGCTTCTCATACATGTACCACCAAATTGCATTATTACGCTGCGTTATGTTTTTTTTATTAAAATAGATATATCATATCCTACAAAGGAACATATCAAAGTGTTAATTGCAGATTTTCATGAGACCTTCCACAATTGAAGAGTACTAAAAAATATTAAAAGGTACGTAAACATTTGGCTGAAGAAATTAACTAAAAATATTAACTTTTTAAATTGTTATTTAAACAAATCTATTGTTTACAAATTCGTGTACACAGTTAAATTTGCCATTAAGAAATATGAAATTCATTCATTTACACTATTGGCCTATCTCCAATACTTTATGAGATATCTGATTAAATATGATTTACCACGCCTGTTTTGAGATCAGTTTTCACCCCTTCAACATAGACGATCGCAGATAAAACTAATACAAATTTATTATTTTTAGTGGTTACTTTGAATACACGTTTTTGTTGCAATATAAAAAATCACTAAGTGGCGACATACTGTTTTACAGTATACTGCATTTCACAGTTGTACAAATTGGACGACACACGTCTGATCACTTTCACTGCCGTGACAAGAAGAAGGGGCGAAACGTAGACTAAAAAAACAATAGACTCGAAATTTAACTATAGGTGTCACTCGGACAATATATATATATGAATACGATACATATCACGATTAGTATATGTATTTAGTTTCTATGTTCTAATACTCTCCAATAATCGTGACAATTTTTACGAATTTAAATTCAGACCTACACCATTAGTGAATTTACAATGTTTAAAAGATGATAGCGGCTTATAATGTGTAATGTGTTTACTTCGACCGTATGGTATATTATAATTCGCCTATACATGAGCCGATTGATTATCGTTATAGACATCAATACAAATATCTTCGCCTGTTAGTTCTAATAGCAACTTTTTTAAGAATTTCGCCTCTTTGCATGCCTCGGATAAGCCAAAATACTCTAATTCGCAAGATGAAATTGATACGCTCGCTTCTTTTTTTACATTCCCAGCTATTGCACCATTTCCTAACAAGAAAACGTACCCCGTAACTGATCTACGATCAAGTTCGTCACTGGCAAAATCTGCATCTATAAAACCCCTAAACTTGAAGATCAGACTTTTCGTAGCACAACTGAAGATCTAGTTTTCTTCAAATATCTTAAGGCCGTCTTCGCGGCAACCCAATGTTGTTCGTCGTGACTGTTATTACTTAAGTGACCCACGGCATATGAAATGTCTGGTCTTATACACATAGACAAAAAGTTAAGACTTCCAATCAATTCTTGACAGGGTATGTCATCATTGACAATAGCTTTCCCAAGTTTATTTCCTACTGTTAAAGGAGTGCTCGCGGATATACAATTTTCCATATTAAATTTTGTTAACAGGTGCTCTATATACGTAACTAGTTTCATTAAGCATAATTCTATTATTTGTTTTTGATACTTTTATTCCTAATATATTATTTACTTGACCTAAATCATTAATTTCGAATTGAGAAGCCAATTGATTCTTTAAAGTTAATTGTTCATTTTTGTTTTTAGATAACAACAAAATGATTAATAATTTATCGCCATTTCCACGAAGATATACGCAAGAGGCTGAATTACAATGCTTAAGTCCTAAATGACTTAGAATTGAATGGAATTTTTTATACGAATTTCTGGAAGCTTGTTTAACCCTTTGAGTCCTATGGACGCATATGTGCGTCCGAGTGTGACTATGAAACTTAGAGTTTAAAAAATTGGATCATTTAAAACAATGAAGAATTAATACAAAATATCCGCCAACAATGGATTTAGAAACATTGCAATGATTAATAAATACAACGAAATTGATATTAAAATTATACGTACATGTCATTCATAAAATAAATCCAGAAGTGCCCCGGCTTCATAAAATCACCCAGCACTTAAAGGGTTAAGACCATATATAGCTTTCCTTAAGCTACATACTTTTCCTTCCTCTTTTGTATATCCTTCTGGTTGTTCCATGTATAGATCTTATTTAAGGCTTGCATTTAAGAAAGCTGTTGAAACATCCAAATGGTTGATTTCCATGTCAAATTGAATCGCTAAGGATAAAAGCAGTCTTATGACTGTATATCTATTCACGGGCGAATAAGTTTCATTGTAATCCACTCCAGGAACCTGTGAACCACGTTTTGCAACTAATCTGGCTTTATGATCAACAGTCCTACTGTTTTCATCTATTTTTTCTTTTAAATACACGAATTTAATCACTTTCTTACCCCTTGGCAATGTTGTTAATTGCCAAACCTGATTATTAGATAAGGAATTAAGTTCCCTATCCATGGCGGATTTCCATTGGAGTTTTTGATCTGACGATAAGGCTTGATCGATCGTCAATGGTTAATTGTCTATGGAAAGGAATGTCTCATGTCCAATGATTCCGGGAAACTCTCTCAATACTCTCGCACGTTGTGAATACCTTCTTTTTCCGGACTAATCATTGTAATATCTTCGTCTTCATCGGTTTCCAAATCCTTACTTGAAGTAGAGGAATCAAGGTTTTCAACCTGTGTTTCATCTTCGCTGTTATCTTTTGTATCTTAAAGAAGTGTGCTTCCGGGTATGGTATCCACGTAAGCCCCGCCAATTAGCGGTGAAGATTGAAATTCAGGAATAGGTTCTTGCTTTTCGTCAATGTGAGCAGTTCCAAATTCATGTTAAAAAAATATTACGTCTCGGCCTTTTAATGTAGTTTTTGAGAGCTTTGGACCAATTAACCTATATGATTTTGAGTCAGTACAATATCCCACAAATATACAATCCTTCCCTTTAGAATCAAACTTAGTTCCCTTTTCTTTCGGAATAAGCAATATAGCTTTACATCCGAACACCCTAAGGTGGCTTAGATCGACTTTTCTTCCTGATCAAACTTTTTGAGGTGTCTTACCCCTAATAAATCTCAAGGATGAGCGACTTTTTTGAATATATCGCAGTTCTGACTACCTCTTCCCAAAACTTTTGGTCTAGATTGGCATCCTGAAACATACGGCGTCCTTTTTCTATAATTGTTCGATTTGCTCGTTCTGTAACTCCATTCCGCTCAGGTGTGTACGGGACTGTAGTCTTGTCTCTAATCCCTTGTGTTTTAAGAAATTCGTCCATTTCTCGATTTACGTATTCCGTACCTTTGTTACTTCGTATAACCTTGAATTTTTTCAGTTTCCTTTTCGACCTAAGCTTTAAATTGTTTGAAACCTGTTAGAACTTCACTTCTATCTTTTAAGAAGATGCCAAATGTCATGCCTGAAAAATATTCTATTAAAGCGAAGACATATTTTGCTCCAGACCAGCTTCCTTCGGGCATAGGTGAAATCAACGTGAATCAACTCTAACAGTTGAGTTGCTCTTTGCCTCCCTTCAGTTGGGAAAGGTTTCCTTGTCTGTTTTCCTTCAGCAAATGCAACACATCATTTTTTATTCAAAGAGTTAATATCTATTCCATTTGCTAACCCTGTGCGGTATAAATTCATACAACGGTAACTTAAATGTCCTAATCGTCTATGCCAAAGATTGTGTCCTTCCTGGAAGCAAGATTTAATTTATATAATCCGTCTTGAGCTACGCCCGTTACAAATGGGTTATCATTAATTTTACAATTATTCTTTGGATATATATAGCAGCTCGAATCATCGAACGTGACTATTTAACCTGTTTGTGCTAAAGTACTCACAGACAGGAGATTGGTATTGAGGTCCGATACATACAAGACATCGGAGATTGTAGTGGTGTGTGTAACACTCGGTAAGCTGTAAACTCTTTATCATGTTTAGTTTGTTCTTTTAGTTTCGTGCAAGCTGAAAGCTTCTTGATAATTACGTTATTTGTTCACATTATCAGCGATAATGTTCTCATAAAAACGACACAAGTCGCATAAGCTATTTAAATACCGTAGTCCAGCGCAGAATTCTGTTCCCTGAAAAAAATTTAATAAAGCTACGATTTTGAAATTATTTACTCGCGAAAGTAATTCGACTTGTTACACTAGTGACATTTCGTTTTAAAATTAATGAAATATATATGTCATCAAATGAATAATTGATGAGAAAAGAAATATTGTTAATTCTTTCTCGGTTCGTAATAACAGGTATATAATTAAGGAATAGAAAAGAAGGAGGCCAAGAAAGTTTCACGTGAAAAATAGCCATTAGAAATCCCGAGTTAAAGCATTATAAAAGCTCTTATCGATCGCGCGATCACAGTAACTGCAGTTCAACTACTCACGACCCTGATTGCACAAGGTAAAAAGTATCATCTGTTTGATTTTAGCTGTCGCAGCTTTGTGTACAATCAGATATACTTTACATCGATCATGTTGATATTAAAGAATGAAAATAAATTAAAATAATATTAATGAGAAGTAATATATAACAAGAAGTGCACGCTTATGTTGGACGTGAACACTAAACAGGAAAAATTTACGTTGGAAAACTCAAATATTTAAAATTTCAGATCCTTTTCAGACCATCAGTAATTTTTATTGGGGGTGATACATTTTTATAAACTAATCTAATAGATCTACTTTTCAAAAATTTGCGTGTTTGAGGTTCAACAAAGTTTTTGACTTATGTTCGATGCAAACAAGTAATTTTTCATCGCACGACGAAAAAATCTAAAAATAAATTCAGAATTTGAAGTTGCAGATACTCTTTCAAGAATTAAAATAATTTATAATATTAACATAAAGTAATGCTAAAACAATAGTAGCTGTGATACTTGAACTTAAAAAAGGTTAATCCTTTCATTACAACGAGTGATTAAAATTACTCTCCGATAAGTGATTGTTGCATCTTATAGGGGACTATAATAACTATTGAAAACATTTCATTATTTTTAATTAAACGAGCTGGTTTCGATGCTAAATCTTTCACAAGCATAAGTATGATTAAACAAGAAATGTGGCTTCTCTCTTCTTAATAAGTACATTTAAGACTTTCTAAGCAAAAATATGTTCAAACTCTACTATGCCATCAATTGGTGTTGTATTAAAACGGTTAAAAAGAACTCAAAATTGTGTTTTCTTGCCGCTAAGACCTTTTACTACTCTATTCTACAATTATTAGCAGCCCTATGAAACTTCTTAGTTGATCTTTCTCTTATATCAATCGCGTTTGCATAGAGAGGAAAACAATTTCCTTACAATTTGCCTCCCTCTCTTCTTGGTATTTAACGCTTTGCGCTCAAGAATTAATTGCGCCACTGGCAACTTTAATGATCTGACGACCTATGTTGCCGCTTGAACGGCTGGTCATTGGAGATAATGGGAACATCTAAAACGTACGAAGCTTTTTAGGTCCTTCGAGTAACTTCGAATAGACTTGGTCACGTGAACTATTTGGTTTAACCTTTTAAAGCACGGAAATCCGTCGCAAAGGAATCGTACAGATATTTAGACAAGAATGTATTACTGAAGATGAAAGAACCTAAATTATACCAGGACTTGGTAGTTTTAAGAAATTACGTTGAAACATGAAAAAAGAAAATAGCTTCCTCTTTAGTGCACTTTAGAAACAGAAATTTTATTTCAGAATTCTTATATTTATTTGTATTTTTTCAGCTGGATTATTCCAATTTAATTAGAATTTGAGTTCATACATTGTTATGGAGAATGAAGGGTGCAGTATATTTGCTTAGACTATATTGAAAGACAACTTTTGTCCATTGTATATTGTAACAAAACATTGGATTAATGTGCTCATTTTATCCAATGAAATTTTAAACTCAATGAGAGGTTTACTTGTGAAGAGATTACGGACTGTTATGCATTTAAGGGAAATTTAAATGTGAGAAAAAGTCCACAATGAACAAGATTCGCAAAAGCATCTAAAATATCTAAAATAAAATCGACGTTGTAATGGTTCCAGATGATATAAAACTCTGTTTAAATATGATGTTTGTAGCTGTCTCTATAAAAATATGAATTTGAATAAACATCCACAGCTTACTTATACAACATTACTTTTTGTTTTGTAGACCAATTAAGAATCATAGTGACGCAGCGTGAGTAAGATCACTATTATTTCTTATAAAATTGGTTTTTGTCTTTAGTATTATAAGAAAAAACTGATCTATATTTCTAAATTTTAGAAAACAGAGAAATGAAGAGAGCGCTGACATAACTCACATTCGGTTGTGTATGAAATTAAATAATTGATGCCTTTAAGAGAGGAATAATGTGATTGACGAAAATTCTTTAAGTTTCAGTTTGCTCCATTATACTTCTTAATCAACCATTCAATTATTTTTTGAGTAATATTATTCACTTATTGCAAAAACTGCATTATTAAACTCTGATCCCACAGGTAATAGCACTTGTATAGAAACACTTGATTTGTTTCGATTAAAATATATTGGAATTCAATTATTTATATAATAATGAAGCATGGTTCACTGTTATATAATAAATAAAATGTGGAATTTTATGCGTTTATGGGAATTTAAATTTATAAAAAAGCACAGAATACATGTAGCATGCAAAAGTTATTGTATTTTAAGGGTGAAATAGCCCCACGCCTTTAATTTTGTTAATAAAAATATAACTTTATATGACACGCGATAATCTAGTAATTAATAATATGTGTAAGCTATACAATATACACATACTAAGTCAACATTTGCCACAAAACGATATCTCTTAAATGAAGTGTGATATCGACAAATTCATCATCCTCAAGAGAACTCTGAAAATTCTTCTAGATAGAGTGGGCTTTATCCAAAGGTCATAGCCGGATAAGGGGGTCAAAAGTGCCTTTGAACCAAATTAGACATATGACGCACCATTCGATAGGTTATTGAAAGAAAACCCTTCATACAAAGTATCAACCCTCTATCTCGATCTAGGAGGTAGTAATGGCCAAAAAACGAAATATCAGTTTTTGGCATATTCTCCCACTTCATGGCGAGTAAAAATTCTAAAAAAAATCTGGCATATTACGTATATTGTGCCACATATTCGAGAATTTTTTCCTATTTTTTTTATGTAAAGCTTAGGTACGAAAAATGAAAAACTCGCAAAAAATCAGAAGAATGCAGATTTCATAGTGATGTGGCAAGAGCACCACTTTTATATTTTGACAGTGACAACAGTATAACATAACTATTATCCTCAATAAGTTTCATATTTTTTTGAAAACAGCAACATACTTGGAAAAATAAAAAAACCGATTGTGTCGACGTATTTCGTACGAAAAAGCAGCTTTTACTTTGAATATTTGTATCCTCTTTATTTAGTATGTATATTAAATGCTTCTAAACATTTCTGCCTTTGTCCAAATGGTGTACAATTGAAAGAAATTGAATTAATTCGATTAATTGATTTTTTACCGTGTCCGAGATTCTGTAGAACAGGTAAAGAATTTCCACGTTCGGTGGCGGAGTGGTCTAGGTCGCAGTTTTAGTTGTGGAACCGCTGCGTACTTTTTTGGTGTGAGTTCGAATCTCGCCTAGGATACTTTTTTTTATTACATTAACGATTTCTTTTTATCCTAACTGTATAATATATATAAATAGTATGTATCCTAAAACATTTTACAAACATCTCAACAATATTTTAACTCTAAATATACATATAAATAATTAAATAATTATAGCGAGCCACTTTTAATTCCATTGTTTATCTAACCTCGTATTCTCTGAGTTAAACTTAGGTAAGCTTTAAAAATCTCTGTAACAAAGATAAGTGAAGGGAAAGAAATTCTTCCTCATTCAAAGATTTATTTTTTGCATTTCCTATCACCTTTTCAATGCACAAGACCTACTAACAGGCAATGCGTCGAAAGAATATAAATATTTGCCATCGTATATTATTAATAATGTTATGAAGGTGATGTTTATGACGCGGATAATTGGAATCATTTAAGAAATAATGGACGAAGACAACAATGTCCTTTGTTTGAAGGATACAAACAATATTGGTCGATACGAAGTCAGATCGCGCTACATTAATAGCAAATCTTACCGGTGCTTTATTCATTATAAATTAAATTCAATTGGATTTTCGGCAATAGCACGTTACTGTTGTGAATGTGCAAATAGTAATCGTACCATAGGATGCTGCTTACACGTAGTAACAATAATTTATTACTTATCGCACGCACGGTACCTATCCACAATTGTCAGACCTGCCGAAATATTATGTAAAATATTTAACAAAGGAACTATAATACCAGTGATTAATGACGATAATTACGAAGACTGAAGATACTACATGCGGTTCTTGTTCCAAATTGCGAAAAAATAGAGATAATTATCTTTAATACAAAAACGATTATATACAAGCAGAAAAGGATAAGCAATTTATTAACCAACAGAACATGCGGAAACAGAAATGGTGAAAAGAAGAAGTGCTTAGGATGTATCGTCTTTGCTGCAAATCACACACATTTAGTAAAGATAAGTATCTTTAATACAAAATTGATAAATGAAGCAATTGAAAGTGCCTCACAATTGTTACTTAATTATTTATATGTATATTTGGAGTTAAAATATTGTTGAGATATTTGTAAAATATTTTACGATACATACTATTTACATATATTATACAGTTAGGATAAAAAGAAATCGTTAATGTAATAAAAAAAAAGTATCCTAGGCGAGATTCGAACTCACACCAAAAAAGTACGCAGCGGTTCCACAACTAAAACTGCGCCGTAGACCAATCCGCCATCGAACTTGTTGGAAATTGTTTACCTGTTCCACATGATCCCCGACGCGGTAAAAAATCAATTAATCGAATTAATTCAATTTCTTTCCATTGTACTCAATTTGGACAAAGGCAGAAATGTTTAAAAGCATTTAATATACATACTGAATAAAGAGGATACAAATATTCAAAGTAAAAGCTGCTTTTTCGTACGAAATACGTCGACACAATCGGTTTTTAATTTTTCCAAGTATGTTGCTGATTTAAAAAAATTATGAAACTTTTTGAGGATAATAGCTATGCTACAATGTTGTTACGGTCAAAATATAGAAGTGGTGCTCTTCCAACTTCACTATGAAATCTGCATTTTTCTGATTTTTTTGGGAGTTTTCATTTTTCGTACCTAAGCTTTACATCAGAAAAATACGAAAAAATTCTCGAACATGTGGCACAATATACGTAAGATGTTAGATTTTTTTTTAGAATTTTTGCTCGCCATGAAGTGGGAGAAATATGCCAAAAACTGGTATTTCGTTTTTTCGCCATTACTACCCCCTAGATCGAGATAGAGGGTTGAAACTTTGTATGAAGGGTTTTCTTTCGATAACCTATCGAATGGTGCATCATATGTCTAATTTGGTTCAAGGGCACTTTTGACCCCCTTATCCGGCTATGCCCTTTAAAGGTTATCGTGTTTTTTTCGCTCAAGATTATATTTTTTCTTTTTTTTTTTACAACAAAAAAATCATGAAAAACTGTCCTTTTTTTAGATATTTTGGCGTACAAAAATTTTTTACTAAGTGTATCGTGTATATCTCCGGTGAAATTGGTGTGTGTGTCGTTGATGAGTGAGTGTCTGCGACTGACTTCTGTCGCGTGTCCCGGTGAAGTTTCGCACCTTCGTTGATTAGGTATGCACGCTGACTGATTAATGAAAGAATAAGTCATTTGTCCAATCAACGGCATCCCATGTCCCGCCCACGCCCGTCTATGCGCCCTTAGCGCGTCCTTGATAGAGAGAGTGGATGGGATTGGGGGTACGTCAGGTGTTCGATGTTTTTGGCAAAGTCCTGTTTCCGAGAGTTTTCACCTGGTCGAAACTATATGACTCATTTCCGTTAGGGGTCGCGGCTGGAGGACCCTTGCGAGCGAGTCCCCGCGATATTGGGAATCCTTCGGAAACTTCGGGTTTACAACACGTCATTAGCTGATGAGCACGGTAAAAGTAAAAATTTAATTAAGAAAATGTGTTTGGGATTAAGTTCCTTACTACTTTAGCTTACCACGCAAATTCAGCCTATTATGCGTTCGTGCTGTAAACCACTGCCATCGAAGACCTCACGCATCCCTTTGTGTGTTTCCGAGACGGCACAACGACTTTTATACTTTTATCGTAATAACACACTATTATCCCCAATTTTTTTGGATTTTCTGAAAAAGTGCACCGTGGTTCTAAAAATCAAAAACCAATTTTTACAAGGTGTTTAACGTGAAAAAGCGACAGATATTTAATATTTTTAATATTTCTACATTCGGAAGGAAAATACATAACCAGAAACAGTTGTAGATTCACGAAGGAAGTTACCAAACTCAAAAATTCTGAAACTCGGTAAACAAGTAGTGTAGGTCCCCAGTAACACAAAGCTATTTTTCGCTGGTGTTAATTTTTACTTTCAGGGAGTGAAATCAACTCCCAAAGTTTTAGTTTTTTTTCTACCTTTTTGACTATTATTTTGTAATGATAAAGGATAGGAGAAAACTTTAACGGAATAGATGGATCAATTTTTTATGTTCTACCACCCCACTGCAATGAAAAGTATCTTCATAGTGCAATTTGTTTCAAATGCACAAATTCTCCGGTTTTTATTGCATAACGGTAAATAATAGAAATAGTTATATTATATACCAAAAAGTATTCATTTTGGACGATCTATATAATATTTATATAAAGAAATATAAAATAAAATATTTTTTTTTGCTTACGTCGTTGATAAAAACAATTAATTACCGTTATTCGTACATGGCTACGTTTTTGTTCGACTCAACACTCTGTATTTTTCACCATAAAGTAGGTATGTTCTATCATATTTGAAGGTATCATATATATTCCAGTCTGAAAGATATATTTAAAAAAATTTATTGCTCGTTTATATAGAACTTTTTGCAACGCCTGTTCTCGGGTGATTCTTCGGAACCATCACAATCAGGCTCTCCCTTTCAAACGGGCAAAAATCTTTTCAACCCATAACCAATATGTATGTATATGTATGTTCATAAAATATTTGCATTAACTAACTAAATAAATATGTAAGAAATAAAGTAACATTTGATATGTAGGAGAGGGTGATCGCGATAATCACTCGAGAATAGGCGTTTTTGCAATATATTTCATGTACACGTGTAATACAATTTTTTATATAAATTTTACAGTATAGAATATATATTCCACCATGAAGTATAATAGAAAATTCATATTTTGGGGTGAAAAATGCAAATAGAATGAAGAATCGGCCAAAAATATAGCAAGATGCGTATAACGGTAATTAATTGTTTTTAACACAGACGCAAACAAAAAATTTATTTTCTTTTATATTTGGTTAAATCGCTCAAAATGGAGACGTTTTAGTATATAATAATCATTCCTATAATTTACCGTTATGCACAAATACAAATAATTTACTTCTTTAATACAAATTGAATGATAGAGATAACTTTTATTGCCGCAGGATTGTCGATTATAAGAAAACTGAATAATTTATTCCTTTGAAGTTTTGTCCTATCTCTAACCATTATGAAGTTATACTTAGAAACCTAAGAAATGCTAAAACTTTGGGGATTGATTTCACCCCCTAAAAATGATAATTAATACCGACGAGAGATAAATTAGTATTACTGGGCCCTACAGTACTTGTGCATCCAGTTTCAAATTTTTTGAGTTCAATGTGACTTCCCTTATCGTTTATCTGAAGCTATTTCACATGTCTATATTTCGAAGTTAGAAACTTGATTCCAATGGTTACATTGGCAGAGTGTCTACGGTGTAGAAACTGTAAAACACGTACTAAACATTTTGGTCATAAGTTCGTGCCTTGCACAAGCGCAATTTTTTTCTCGTACATTTTTTCAATCCTTAACTATCCAATATGCAAATAAGTAACAATAATTTAAAAGCATGTGAAAGATATTTTAAAAATATGTTACTCTGAAGTACATACAGATATAACTTGGAAGCATATTTTACGCGATCGTTTCTGTAGCCACGGATTCTTCTACTTATGGGTATTACTTCGCATTTCCTAGATCAAATAAATATATGGAATGACGCGATGCACTTTTGCTTCAAGTCAACTCCATTTATTACTGATAAGTACTATTGAATTAAAGTTTATTTATTTATTAGGTGTCGAAGAATCTAATTAATTCTATAATTATCAAGATAAATGAGTAGTAAAACTGCAGAAGGAAACAATATTATCATGTAGTTAAGAATTGAAAAAAAATTTTAAAGAAAAAAATTTAACTTGTGTGGAGCGCGAACTTGGACTTCACAATCGAACCATAAACCGCTCTCGTGCAATAATTGCGATGCATTGTCACGGCGGCAACGCGACAACACTGCCGTTGATTCATGGCAACGCTGCGCTGCCTTCAGACGATTTCTCCCCTTGCCCCGCTGTCGCACAATAAACGGCTGCGAATTACTTTACGCGTTCATGACGGAAAACGGCAGTGGCTCCGCTTCATATTCGTGAGGCTGACACATGCTTGTAGGTAATGATCTTACTGCATCGAAATCTACCATGCCTACGAAATCTGTGGCGTCACTCGACGGGTCTACCCCCTTAAATAACGAATTTAGACTTTATATTTTGGATATGCATTGCGGATGATTCATTCCCAATAAAATGTGTAAACATTATATTCATTTACATTTTATCCAATGGGAACATGTCTACTTTTGAAGAATTGAATGTGCATCGCAGATGATTCATCCATAGTGAAGCAATAACGACAAATATAAGTGTGTCAAAAAACAAGTGAATAGCCGCAGCTAGTCGTCCAGATTTCATTTTCAGCTGGCATTATCTCACCATTTCACTCGCTGACATTTCAGAAACGTGTGAAATAAATTCAATTATTGGACTAGTGTAAATACTCTGTTTTTCTAAACTCGTCTTAACAGGTCAAAGATGATGTACACTACCCTATTTTCTTCTCCATTCCTCCTTGTCTTTCACTTTCCCCGCAAGGGACAGAACAGCATAGGTGCAAAGGTCCTTGAACTAATTCCATGTAGCTACCTTTGGAGCGTAGAGATCCCGCAAATCCGACGTGTCCAACCAGTGAATGTAGAGACTGGGCCCTGGACTGGTAGTGGCAGGTTTAACAAGTCCCGGGCGCGAAACATGTCCCACCAAGTGACCTTCCTGTACCTTGGGATCTGGACGAGAATCTTCGAGAATCGAAGAAATTTTCAAGAATCGAAAATTGAAAGCTAAATGCCGTTAGATGTCTTCCCCAGTAGAAGTTAGCGCGTGAGCAACTTCCCACCTGCTCCAGTACCACTCTGGAGAAATAGTAGGACTTTGGAAAGTGGTCCCGTTCGACCTGTTACGTGGTCCCAACTATCTGCGAAGAGCCCCATGGCGGGAAGCCGTTGTAAAACTTCAGAAATTCAATTTCCTTTCACCTTTTACTTCGGTTTACCCTCTATACCGTTATTCAACGGAAGTGTAACTCGATATGAGAAAGGCACAGCGTGTAATTGAAATTGAGAGACAAAATGTCATGTTAATTAATGCACTTCTTTTGCTTAGCTAATAAGTATTATACAATAGAACCTTGACTATCCGAACCTCTGTTATCTAAATTTTCCATTATCCAAATATACTGTTATTCGAAAACGTTATTATTCGAATACATTTTATGTATACACCGTTTAATTTAGTTATCAATTTAGTGATATAACCACAGTAGCGAAACAGTACAATATTATAGTTGAGACGATGAACATATAAAGGTATGTTAAAATGATTACGTCATTTTTTAGTACCTAAAATGCTTGAGAATATATAAATCTTAAATAAAATCATATTTAATTATATTATCTGCGATTACTATTATTAATAAAACATCAATGTTACCAATATTTCTTTAAACATGCAAAGAATCAAGATCAAGAAGGTAAAATGTTCTATTATCCGAACATTTATGTCCCCCAATTAATTCGGATAATCGAGATATCACTGTATCTCCATTCATTGGCTTCACTGCATTACTTGAGGGTCTCTGCTAGATTCTCCTCTTTTCTTTCTCAACCTATCCGAACGTCTCGGTGGCGTTGCTGTCGACCTCGACATATGTTGAGCGAAGCTGCCGCCACATATATATGTACATTGTATATACGTTCTGTAAAATTAGTATTTCTACTCTTACTAATCATTGCATTGAATATAAATTCACATATATTTATTATTTTGTATAAATTGGTTCTTGTTCAAAATGATTTAAATTTACAAACTCTATATAGAGCATTCCAGATCGACTGTAAATGAACGGTTCCACTATTAAAAGGGTTACCATAGAGTTGGTAAGCGTTCGATTCGAATTATGCAAACTATCTGGTCGTGTTTTCAATATCACGATTAATAAATGTCTGATATGGTTTTAGATATCTACAATCTGCACTGAAATTACCTTTTAGATTTGGGTCATCGTATTCCCTTACGCTTACAACAAAATTACATTACTGCTTTTACTGACATACATTTGCATATCTCAAATATTTAATGTCTATTACTTTGCAATGAAACTTGCTCATTTTCTTCGTTTGAAAATGCATTCAGTGCCCGAATTAATTATTTATTTTCTCCTTTATTCATATAATTAGTTGTCGAAATAGACTTTAAAAAATTATGAATTGTAATCATGATTTAGTTGTAGCAACTGAGACAGTCACTACGCTTTTGCCGTTCAGAAACTTCGTTTTTCTGACTTCCATTTTTTCCATCAATGTTCACCCTCGACAAAACCTTTTGCTTTTAATTTCCGTCGTTTGCTTTTTCCAAAGCTCACCCGGTGTTTTCTATTCTTTCGACTTCGTCTTTGACTTTCAAATCTTTTCTTTCGATTTCCGCTGTATTTTCTCTTAACTCTTAAGGACCTCCTCTTCGTTCTCACGCTACCGAGGTTACACATGTGACATGAAATGTTTGCATGAGAATAAACAATTTCACTTTCTACGTTCCATTTTCCGACTTTCCCCTTTCCCTAATTTTTCTGTACTTTCTTCGAATAGCATTTAAGGACATCGAATTTGGCAGAAGCAGTCAATCTTGAAGTCACACTACCGAATCGCTGTCGGTCCGTGTACCGTCGTCGTCGCTAGGGTAAATTACACAATTACTACCACTTGGATGGTCAACTATGACTTAATTGCACTATTTTTATTATTTATTTGTCAATATCACGTGTTTTTTCTTGACTGTTACGATCCAGTGTCTGTATATAAGAAAAAAAATAATAAAACTATTAAAATTCCTGTTTTTGTTTATAAATTCAATAGTTGAACGAAAATAACGTCCAAGCTACTACAGTCATCCCTAATTCAATTACTGTCATGCCATTTACTGTCACCTGTCAAAACATTTATTGAAAACCGCGAATTAAGCTAGTCAAATTATGGTTATGTATATTCCGTGTATATAGTAACCATTTGTGACTGCCATGGAGGTAATAGTAAGATATGTAAATTGTTTGTACCAGTTGCTGTCACTTGAATATTCAATAAAAATAATTAAATGAATCGTTAATTAATTATCGTTAATTAATCGTTAATAAATCGTTGTTATTACATTCTACAAAGTTTACAGAACTTAAAAAAGTGATCTTTCCTTGTATTTGTAACTCAACTGTTACAATAAACACCTTCTCTTAACTTTCCCTTTGGTAGTAGAACAGTCGTCGTTCTCGTTCTTTTAAACAATATACATTTCTTTATCGTTTTATATAAAAAAATGATAAAGAATGTTAAGTGCCGGTTTCATTTCCTATATTCACTGCACTTAGAAATCAATGTCAGATTTTTTCATGTATAACATTTTAGGGTTTCGTTGGTATTTTAGACAAAATAGCTTACAGTGGCAGTGATTGGGTAGGTGACAGTAATTGGGTTATTTGCCCTATATGTTGTGTTGTTGACTCGTTCGTTACTCTTGTTATTGTCATTAATAGAATTGAGCGTCATAGTAACTTCCTGTAATTTATTACACCTCATAATAAATGAAAGTAGTTTATGTACGGAAGGAACGAGAAGAACAAGATTCAAATGAAGTTGCGAAGTAAACATTTTACATAAACATCTTATTTAGCTTCAAAGTAAATTTAGAGTAAATTATGTAAAAAGTAAAGAGAAAAGGAGTCAGGATAAAGGCCATAATTATGCTATTCCCAGCAGAGTGGTGTAAGAATCATCTGGCATAAAATGAAGAGATTCATCGTGTACTTTTAAGGTTCATAGAAAAAGATAATAATTTTTCTTCCTTTAGTTACAGCATACGCTTTCAGGAAGTTAGAATATCCATAAATATGAATTAACGCTTTTCATGTGTTTCCAAGTTATACACCAAATGTTCTATTGCTGAAAATTTTAACCAATTCATTTACAGAAAGAATTTCGATGGTAAATTTCACAAAATTTATCAGAAATTTCCAAACACATTTAAATTTTACATTTTTCTATACATTATTTAAAAAAAAGATCGGAACAATGTCTTCTTACGTATCAGTATTGCTCCTCTTGAGAAAGGATAAAATAGGGTAATTCAATATTCATCTATAACTTCTGAGCGACTAAAATATTTTTTTCTTTTGTACAGTAATTTTCCACTTGCCGCTTGATTGTTTCTGTTCTCTTCTAGTGTTTATTTATTTATCTCGTTGTTGAGTTTCTTTAATACGTGCATGAAACATAAGATTCTGTGATAGTTAATAATTTCTCCATTTTCGATTACTGTAAATATACCAATGTATTACAATTTTTCTGCCCCACATTTCGTTTTAATATGCGAAAAAACGAAATAATAGCACGATAATGTGTGGAAAATATCAAATACGGCTATTAAACGGGTGTATAATCAACGAAAACAGGGGGAGTTCAATTTCTGCTTATATTCAGAAGCGTGGTTGGAACAATCACAGAATAACAGCAATTACCGCTATTAGACTCTGATTGTTATTATTAAGCGTTGTACATCGACTGCTGGATTACATGCTCAACTTTACTACTCAACACGCTTAAACCAATTAATACAACATTGACACGTCCCTTAATTGATTTGCCAATCTTGTGAACAGCACAATAAAATCCGATCATTTTGTAAATATTCCAATGTAATTTATAGCACAGAGAAATGAGTGTGACAAATAAATGGGAAATAGAAAACCATTATTCCATTACCATCTTATGATTGGTTCATTTAAGGGACTACATACACCTAGCGGACGTAGAAATTGGGTACACTTTGACTACTTCTTTTTATGAAGAAAATATTTGATTGAAGAATGTCCAACTATGTTTAATAATATACAGTTTTACGTATATTTCCTGTAAATTTCATTAGAAAGCCTTCAACAATGCATCTAGTCGAAGTTATCTTGTCAAGGCTGTTTTGTAGTAAAAGCTTTTACGATGCCCATGATATCTTCTGGAGTTTTTATCTGAAACAAGAACGAAACAAATTTTCTTAAAGTGCATAAAAAAGGAAGTTTTTGTCGTAGCCAAATTTTTAAATATTGATTTTTCATGAAATGGCGACTATTCCAATGTGGACGTATGATGTTTTACTGCTAAAATCGATCTTTTTTTGTTTATAAAAAAAACTATAATTTGAAAAAATCCTACGGCAACTACTCGATAATTATATAGAGAAAGTGCGCAAAATTTTAACGAGATTGGTGCATTAGTTCTCGAGATATTTTGGGCACCGTTTTGTAAAACGTGATTTTGAGGAAAACGCGTTTAAAGTTTTGGCCATGGATGTCTACACAAGAAATTGGTTCTTTTCATACATACATTGAATCATCGATTCCGGGGCTATATAACGGTCCTTCTGTGGATGTTGAAGCTTCAATTTGATCTTTTCTCAATTTTTTCGATGTCGTTCTGGCCTCTTTCGTGAAACTCTCTGTAGCGCGTTCTGCCAAGCTCAGCCGCCGATTGTCTTCGAATGAAACCCACTGACGTGCGTTCACTTCGTTTCCAACCTTCATACTCGTCCGTATAAGTTCTTGATAACCAGTATTCTCAAGATTAGCAATAACTTAATTTTACTTATATATCAAGAACTTTTCCATTAAACCATCCAATGAAACTTGATACGCGAAAGAGTGAAATAAATCCGCGTTTCTTCAAAGTGCCGTCCCCCAGAAACTGTTAAATGCGTACTATCACTATTATTATTTTGTGCTGTCAATGACTCCTCTTCTTTTACGGCACTTCTAATTAATAGTTCACACATCACGGAAGAAGATCGATGTATATTGTTCACTATTACATTGCATGTGCTTTGTGCAATGGGAACTGGTAAATCCATTATGCCACAAAACTTTCTAGCGCCATTTAGACAAACACCTATTAGCCTTACTGCATAAATATATGGTCTATTTCTTTCATAGACAGGGTCAGTATACGAGCACGACGGAATTAAAACAGGATTACAGCCATTCCAAATAATCATGATTTTAAAACACAGTCCACGAATGCTCTCCCACTTAAATTTCACATTACCATTATACTTTGCACATTTCACGTATTGTGAAATAGTGAAGAAAAATTGAGAATTTTGTACCCAATACCTGGAGCGCGTAGGAATTGATTGAAGCGCGAAGAGTCTGATGAGGATCCTATCTACGATAGGTTCTAACTTCGTCTATTTTACGAATTTTTAAATAAAATTTGAACTGTATATAGTTTAAATATTATACAATTAAATAAGCATATTTTTGAAATATCGATTTTTTTTACCTATCTAGGTGTATGTAGCCCCTTAACTCCTTGCAGAAAATTTAAAACGCACACGACACTACGAATTGCAAAGCCTTTCATTTCTTGAATTGAAGATTGTGAAGAAGTCATTCAAATATTAAATAGCTGAAAAAATACTTCTGACGAATTTAAATTCTTTCAAGTGCTAATAATAATTTCGAGGTACCCACATACGCTGCTAGAATGGTTGGATAACCGAATTTAATTGTCAATACTAAACTATGACGGAATTTTTGGGCGCCTATGAGTGCTAATACTAATGGAAAGGTTAATTAGGCAACAAATAATATATTGTATCCGTATATAGGTTTACTATTTTACTCCATTATTCCAAATGTTTCGAAAAAGGAAATGTTTTTAGGACTTTAAAGGAGATGAAGCAAGTCATACTAACATGAAAACAGGAGAGTGGTGGATAGGTGGAGGCAGTTTTCAGGAATGGTAACTTTGCTACTTTGTAACATTTCTACCTGTCAAGAAGTGGGAAATGAAGGTGGAGGTTACACTTATACTCATTAAAATATTTAAATTTTTCGTGCACTCATTGTTTATGAAAAAGTTGCTGAAGTTTACTTATTCATACGAACACTTCAAACGAAGATTACTTACGTTCTTTTAAATAGGAAGCATCTATTCCTCAATCCATTAATTGATTTTGTTCACTACCTTCTATACAAAAAAGCTATCAACCTATTTAAATACAGCAAAAAACTATTTGTTTAGGAGATACTTGTATTTTAGTATTGCGAGATGATACTAATTGTAAGCTGACTTATGTACATTTGCGTCTTTTGAAATGACGCAAGCGTTTTCTTCTAAAAAAAACATGCAGGGCGATGAAACCAAATGTCTTTACATATTTTGACGTTTAAACAAACTTGTTATTTTGGTTGCCTTGTTTCACAATGAATTTTCCATTAAACTAATCCACGTATCAAACAATAAATACTACACGCAATATAAAGGATAAAAATGAAAAGAGTTCATATGCACCTTATGTGTCGATTAATTTATGAAAAATCCAATACTCTGTAGTAGAACGAAAAAAAGATCAAAACAATAATTACTTAAGGTGAAAGAAATCTCGAAGATGTTACGTACATATAATGTTGTTAAATGTTCTCTCTAGTAAAATTTGTAATATTTTTATTTACACCACTAACAACATAGATATAAGCTACTGTTATAAGCACCTTAGATTTATCATTTTTCCCCTCCCATTCAAAATCATTTGTACTTTGATCACTATCAATATCATCACTGTCAGAAGTTGTCGCAACAATATGTTTTGGTTTTATGAGTCTAATTACTTCTTCGGCACTATCATAATCACTAACTTTATGTCCAGTAATGCAGTCGATTTTTTTATAATATTTTACATAACTTTACCCGATATAAATAATTTAATCTGTTACGGCCACTACCATTCACTCACGATGTGAATGCGCACATATATGCGCTAATAATGCAAATGGGTTAATGTTCGGGATTAGCGCATCCCGTTAAGAATATTCTTTATGACGCGGACGTGCCTAGCTGGCTATTTTTGAGATTTAAGAACCTTCGTTTACAGCCGGCATGCAATTTAGATCTACCTATTTCCTGGCGAACAACGGCGCAGTTTATTACGTAGTTTTAGAAATCCGTGTTGCTCGGCCTCAATAGTCGAAGACGTGTCATAAACGGGGAAGGCTCCGAAGGGTACCCTGACATCTGTTTGTAACGGTACAGAAGCCGCGGTCAATAAGTACCTGGAGGAACCTTCCCCGCGTTGTCAGATATCGCCACCACCCCACTCCCACACATAGGGTCCACGGTGACACTCTTCCCCAGGGTAGCGCGCCCAGGGCGCAAGGGAGGGTGCCGCCAGTGGAGTTCGACTTGCTGATTGGTAATTTCCAAAACATTAAGAGAACCAATCAGCAAGCAGTAACAAAAATAGGAGACATGGCAGCTTCGCCAAACAAACGTAAAGCCAGATTGAAAAGAGACTCCTCCGCGTACACCTCGGGAGAAACAGATCCCGAGTCGCGTAAGATAGAAAATGTACGACTTCCTCGTGGATCGACCGCCGATCACGAGCGCAAAGTAATTATTGAGAAGTAGGGACAGTCCCTAAATAGACAGCGTACCGGATTACGTTAACAATTATACAATCCACTTTGTTGTACTGAACTTTAACGTCATTTGGATACAGTAGTTCTCCGTAGTCTTAGATACATCCGAAGCCGCACGCGTTCACAATTCAACGGTATTTCCGGGCGCGAACAGTTAATGTGCACATGTTACCTTCAACTCTCTGTAAAACACACCTATACATTTTCTGAACAACCTAATACATATCTATAATTTCCAATGTTCTAAACGTATGTTATATACCTTCTTTGAATTCCACTTTAATGTTTTAATAAAATCAACTTCAAACTTTGGCCCCAGGTTTACATTATAGGGTTTTGTGAGTTGTATGCGACCGGCGGGCCGCGTGTTTATCGCTATTGGTTTAGGGTATTAGTGGACATTCATCATTATAATTTTTTAAATAACAATTAGTAACAAACAATTTTTATTGTTCCTCCTTCAGAAAAAAACAAATAAATATTCTCATATCAAATTCATCGTGACTTCGCGTGACTTCCGTGTTGTAAACATTACAAAAGTAAACGGAAAGTAAATCCCCATAGAGTTTATACAATTTTGTTGCTAAAAGAACGCTCTTTAACATTGTATAATTACATTTGAAGAAATATCTATCCGTTTACAGATGCAATGAGGCAAATTACGATAATTTAAAAGGAGAGGACGGAATCGCAAAACAGGTATTTTTTCTTGTATTCAGAGCCTTCTCAAAATATTTGATGCGATGTATTGCAACTGTACTTCATGCCAACATTTAGTACAGAGATACAAGAATCTTTAGTTAAAATTTCATTAATTTTCTAAGAATGTGAAAATTTGACATAAGTTCGTATTTCGAAGGCTGCAAACCACTGCACTGTGCGACTGGTTTAAATAGTCGGTGCAAACCGAGCTCACGAGCAGAATTAAGAGTTCGGACATATCAAAACTTTGATTTTGATTCGTAAGAGTCTGTTTTGCTGGATTAGCGTAGAAAGAAAAAATCATACGGGTTAGGAAGTGTGCCATCAGAACAGAAAACTCGAAGGAAAGCTTGTGCGTCAAATTTCAAATATTTTAACTTTTAAATGACTCCAAAGGGCTGATTCATTCGAGAGTGCTCGAGAGTTTGATCGAGTTTGTGAGTAACCTACCACAAGCTCGAGAAGTAGCCCGAATTCGTATACCGGAGCTATCTCTCGCTAGAATTCGAGTTGACAGATCCCAAGTATCCCTGCAAACGTCAGTAAAAAACCCAACAGCTTCCGTGGGTCAACAATGCCGTGAATTATTCTTTTGAATCCTCTGTGAAAGAGAAGGCAGAACTGCTAAGAGGGTGATTCTGTATAAAGACCTGACAGAGCTATGCGACTCCAAAGGCAGTTAGTACCAGAATAATGGCTCCGCTGGAAAGCTGTTAAAGCTGCACGCCGATCTGAAACAGGTCTTAGAAATCGCTCGGTATTAATTTATCGGTAGAAAAGGAGTTTCAGGGCGGGCGAAAAATTCGGATGTAGATATTTAAGCTTTCCAGAAAGCAGGCAAATTTGGGAAATCTGGACTCATCGGAAAGTACCCGATTGAGTACTCGGTGGAAGATCAAATACTGAGAGCATCCAAGCAGCTGTTTCTGGTGGAAATTCAAACTCTCAGGCCTCAATCCGAACGTTTTCGAGAGTACGCGGGATGAATTTCTCGGTGGAAATCAGAGGATAGAGTACAATCCATATATATCCCTGATTGGCAACGCTAAGCTTGTGCTGACGAATATAGCAATGCTGATCTTCACGTCTGATTTAGACGGTAGAACAACCCAGGAGAAAGAGATCATTGATGAAGAAACCGACGCGCGGTGATAACACACCGATACACAATAGATCGAACGAGCGCAAGAACTTCGAGTTTCTTGTGCCATTCTTTAGTTTAGCTTGTACGGCCACGGTCGTAGCTTGCCTATGCATAGGTTATACCTACACTCATAGTGGCGAAAATTAAAAAAACTCTTCTAATCTGACTTGTAACCCGATTTTATATAAAAACACCCATCGGTAAGTAGGGAAATCTGTATGTCTTTTAATTCTACGAAATCTACCGACAATAAGAAGTAATTAGGTAATGAAAATGATATTTCGGAATACTTATTTCCATCTTTACAACGTTTATAAAAACATCTAACCTAGTGCCTTAATCCTTTTAATATCGAGTTCCAACTTACAGAGTCAAGAATAGTGCAAAGGATGACACTAAGAAACCAGTGTGTCGAGTCTAAGAATATCAATTATTAATTATCGACGACAGGTTAAGCGAATAAAAATATTCTTTAAAAGAATTACTTCATAATGGGAAACCACTCTCCAAAACATACATGAAAAGTCATTACTTGATTGTCGTCCTTGTTAATGGTACTATCGTTTAATAAATGCCGGATTTGAGGAAAGTACTCACTCGTCGGGTCAATGTACCATAAGCAAATTATCCGTTTGCATGCACAAATCGTGCTCTATTTATGGGAAAGGGACAAAATGAGAAAAAACAACGACGACATAAATATAGATAAGCAAAGATAGACAGATGATGCATGCACAAGAGCATGATATTTGAAGTTACAGCCAATAATAGAACTGTATCGGTACCATTAGATGACGACTATCCTTTTAAATAAATTAAAATTGCTCGACAATTTTAATAACATTAAATTGTTCTGTAATCTGCGAAAGTGGTACACTTTTGCGACTGTGACTAGATTTAACTGGCATGCCATGCAACGACGAATAAGTTGCATCTGCATGACATTCCTTTAAACGATCCTCCGTACAGATTTCGAAGTATTTAATCCCAATTTGCAGCATTACCATGAGCAATAGAAATGTATTTTAACGTTAGAAATGTCAAAAATTAAAATATAACCATTTTTGCAAAAAAATTAAAACGATAGATACTTGAAGAAACGTATAATGCAATGGAAACAAATCTTTATTCGTTTTTTTATAGAAAATTAAGGAAAATTTGAAAAAATCTATGAAAGTAAATTCATGCAGTTTTTAAAGAACTACAAAGGGGTCATTTAATCTATTTTGGTAATTCTAGTGTTAACATCGTTAGCTTACTGGTTCCAGAGACATTGCCACAGTAAAAACTTTGCTGACTTGGTTAATTTAACAGAGTCACAACGTATTATATTCTATCACTCACAAACGTTAACAAATTCACAAAACCGAGTATTTGTATGAAATTTGAATTAAATTCAATGTACAGGTAGGTTTAGGTTAAACTTAGGTTAGATGGCTTTTCAAAAAAGAACAATATAAGATTCTTTCTCTGATTATTTCCCTGAAGCTATTTCGTGTTTTGGTCACTTTCTTCACTCATAGAGTGTTTTCGAACATTGACCTTAGCATATATGTTCTTATATGACCTCGAAGGGCATTATGCATTATATGAATGAACTCGCTTTGACGCACGCTTCTACATGTCAAAAAAATGTGACATTTCACTCAAAAAGTTGAAGGTCTCCTTCACTTCTCAAAAGATATTGTAAATATTCATAATTGAAACACATTGTCATATTGGCCATGAAGCGCCGTAAAACGTTTTCCTATGTCATTTTTTTAATCGCAATAGCTTTCGAGCAAATCATTGACCTGTAATAGCGTGAACATCCAGTATATAGTAATTCTACCCGTAGATGAACACATTAAGATCTGTCCTAATAGTTGGCAATTAACGTAGGTAATATGGGCACGCAGGTACTGGGTCAGATCTTAGCGTGTTCAGCTACTGGTACAATTACCTTATGCAAACTTTCCATTTCTTCTGACTGAAAAAGCTTTGTATGGCATAAAGAAACAAGAAAATATAACAGAAAGGAATTATTTCATCGTCGATATATAATAATTTTTAGTGTAAGATCTTTTGTACTTTTTCATTGCTAGAAGTATATTTTAATATTAAAAGGAATATGATACATATAGATTTACCGTAGTATGCGGCAGTCTAAGTGTTTAATATGCTTCGGAGTAATCATGTCGTGAATTAATAGAAGATCGCCTACAATTAACACACTGTAAAATAGGGGAATCCGGATTCGAAAATCCCAAACGTATCTTGTATCTTGTACCAGAGTTTAAGATCTTGAAATCCCCACGAAAATCAACTTGATCGTGCTGGCTAGAACAGTTTCAAACGGGAATTAGGGACCAGAGTCTCTTTTGGACTATTAACCACTTGACGCAATGTCCCCATAAACTAGAACGTGGAATTTAATCAATAAATCTATCATTTAACTCTTTTAACTGTGGCAGTATTGACGGACGGGCGTTCACGCGAAAGCCATGACCTTATATACACAAACATTTTGAATTAAAATTTTGTTGTTCTTATCGTTATTATTACTATTGTTTTATCGTACTTTTTTAAAAATTCTAAGGAGAGTTGCACTAACCATATAATTGAACAATAAAAGTGTATAAAAAATATCATTTATTTTTTACAATTTATGAAAAAAATTTGATGACTCCAAACTGAATGTTCTTTACATACATGGTAATTACATATGCTACATTTGTTTCTGTATTTGTTGTCGTTGCCGGTACATAAATAGCATCTTGCTCGCTTTCTTTGGTTTGTTGTGTCCTGATGTTTTTTTTTATTTTGCTACCTGTTGCTTCAATGGCATTTGGAATCGATTTCTCAAACAGTCAGGGCAGACCTTCAGCTATGGGTCCGAAGAGACCCAGGCGTGGTGCAGCGAGGGATAATTATATTAATCTTTCACAGTAATTGCATTTTGTTCTGACATCGGTTAATTTATAAAAATATAAATTCAAATTTTGTATTTTTTGTATTTCATTTTCACATTTATTTATATTTAATCGTACTATTTACTATGTTTATTATTATGACTATATCTACTACTATTTATCAAGACCATCAGTGTCAATTGTTAACAGAGCAATAAAGAAAGGAAGAAACCAAATAAGTGATAAAGATATAGGATACGCACATTACAAACACTAGGCTCACTTATAAGCGAATATTCTGGAAAAATAAAAAAGTATGGAGATGTATTGGAAGAGCCATTAAAAAATTAAGTACAGGAAAATATAATGAACGTTATAAATGAATTACTTTATCTCTCTCTTTCAGAAGACGAAAAAATACTAACATTATGTATAGGATAACTTCATATACATTGTTAAGTGCTTGTGATTGTTCAAATAAGGTTTAAGTTTAGGTAGCATTTACACGTAATATACCGACTTCAAAAATACTCGAAACACCACTCGAATGGAGACCATGATAGAAAGCTTTGTTGTAGGTTTATTGGAGCCTTGATTCACGGTTAGACTGATCCCTGTTTGCAAGTAGTAGTTACACACGTTTAGCTCAAATTTTTCAAATTCTGATGAGCAATCAGAATACCTAATGACTGTAGTCTACAGCTTTCCTTAGTGCCCTTAGTGCGGCTTTTTCTCGGAGAGAAGAAGGCAGTCTCCATGCGCTTGTCTCTTCGGTCGTTGTATCATTACAAACATCTGTAAGGATGGCTCTCTCGATTTGAATCAGTCCGTTTCGCTTTACTCTTCGTGTTTCGTGACTCAAAAAAGTGCTCTACCTCGACTCGTCGTCAGGTATACTTACAGAGCCTGCGCCCTACCCTAGCCGCTACTACCGCCAATGTTACGGGTCTCGATGCTGGGCCTTTCGGGATCGCGCACGTGGGGAAAGTTTGCGGGTTTTCCCTCCGAACATTCCCCGTTTGCACACCAAATATTTGGGACAGAGCCCCGGTTCACGGCAGGTTCACGGCAACCTTCCCGCTATGATTGACCCATCGTATACCTGGGCCAGGCTGTCCCACCGTGCATGCATACATAGACTCCTACACATATATGTATACCTTTCGGAAATTAATGGTTTATGACATTTTCTTATGCTATTGAGGGCGATATGCACAACTAAAAATTAACTAAATGAATTAACCGTCTTCGTTAGCCAGTGGAATGAACACATGCATGTGATACGAGGAATCCTAACGCGAAAACAGTTGTCTCTTGCGACCATTAAAATGATAATTGCAGTAGGCAAAGTGTCATCCTATTTACATGATTCCCCTAACCAAGTATTGCAACTGATTCTAAAACAATAATCATAAAAATTAGATTTATACTATAAGATGTAAATAAAATTCTAACGGCCTTTTTTAATTTCTTGATCGGAAAAGACGTGTTAATTCGACATAAGCAAAGAAATGAAACTACGCTAGGCCAGTTTAGCAATAAACTGTATTTGCTTCTTATTTCAATTATAGTGATTCTGTATTCTTTGCGATAACATATGTATCAGAAATAAATTTGGCATTCAGTAACAATTTTATTCATTAATAGAATCAAAATAAATAAGGAGATTAAGTGGAACCATTTCAAAGAAAATACAATTTATTATCGAAAAAGTAAGTCGGTTTTCCACAATTAGAGTTAGGCTTTAGCTCTCGGAGAATCATGTTTACTGCACGATTTCCGGTACTCTTTGCAAAACATTGACTGTAACGTAAAAAACAGTTCCCATGAAACAACATGAAAAGGAACGCTTTAAAGATGCTTTGGTTACGATTCCAAAACTCTAAAAATTTTTCGCGAAAGTGAAAGCTTGCGATAGATATTCAAAGAGATACATACACCTCCGCTTAAAAGCTTTAGAATAGTTATTATACTTTTTTCAGATTTAAAGGCAATTAGTTAATTATTGGAAGATCTAAAGAAATTTTATACACCTAATATTTTAATAAAAACCTTGTTAAATGGCAAATGTATATCAATAAAGTTTTATTAAAGTTCTTCAAGCTTCATCTTCCCCTATTATGTTTGATATTAAACGTTGAAAGTCCTCAACTGTGATTTTCGAATCACCGAATCGCATGTGATGCGTCGCGATCTAACCCGTGATTGTTTAGAACTCACGACTTAGAGAAGTGGATCGTACCCAAAATTCTAGGTGGTGTACAAGTAATAGTATCGAAGAGTAAGTTGATTAGAATTTTCGAGTTCGACTCTATTCTAACCTGGTTTAAGTGCTAGCTCCTTCTATAGTGGCTCTTGTGCGACTAACTGTGTCGATCGCGAGTTCCTCTCAGCTCTCCCTTGGAATTTGCAACTGTCCATTCATTTTCCAAATTATGGAAAGATCCAATCACTGAGCCTGGGTATGATGGACACACCTTCCCTTACGGCCTTGGAGCGTTTCCTTGAGGAAGGAGATGGCGGTATTTTCCAAGGGGGACGAGACGCTAGAATTCGGTGGGAGCGGATGACACATCTGATCAACAGCTGAAACGGTTTCCTTGCCGTTGCATCGGCCGCGGCAATCGTTGGGTGGCCCATGGTCCTCGCTGACTGCTCGGGCCATGAAGATTTACGACAGGGTAATTGCTATTAAGACGAAAGCGAAGAAACGCGAAAGAAACTAAAGGCTATGCAAATGTTATGACAAACGACTGAAATTTTAGAAACGTGCCATTTGGCGCGTGTCGCCTAGATAGTAGAAAAACTAAATCTACAAGTTCTCAAAAATAGCGGTGCTTATAAGCCCTGTACAAACTGGTCCGAACAGCGTGGAATGTGAGAAACGCAAAAATAGTGCGATGTAAATATGCAAATATTTAAACATGCCAGTGAATACGTAAGCAGGAAGGTACAACAAGCACGAAGTCACGAGAATTCATAATTAAGAAAGTATGTTGGTAATGTGAGTAATAAATTGCGCAACGGTACATACAAGGATCTCGGTACCGTGATCGCATATCCTTTTTCATTTCATTTTTGGTCTCTGTTTTAAAAAATTTTAAATTATTTCTACGACCGTACATATAATATATGCAAATTAAGCTTGCACAAGACGATTAGTAAAATATTACCGTGTTAAATATCTTAATCAACTGATTTCATTTCTTATCTTCAGATGATGCTTCTAATTTATCATGAACCCCTTTAAATTCAAGGTAATGTAATGACGAAATTTATACGGCAGGGTGTTCAAAATATTAATGAATTTTAACTGGAACTTTATAGATTTTACAAAGATTTAGGACACGGTGAATAATAAGTATACTCTATGAATGAAATTTCAAAATAAATGGGATGCTATAATTGTAGGAAATTATCTACATTGAAACAGTATATCAGATATGTAATCATACACCTACTGTGAATATAAGAGCCAAATTATTTTCGTTTATCCCAATTTGTATTCCTATATCTCATGCAATTAAGAAAAAACACCCTTCTATAATAAGAACTAACAACTTATGCCGTTATTTTAACAAAAAAATCCAATTACTTTACGCAATAACTTTGTGGAGTCCAAACGCTACAAACGTGTAGAGTTTATACCTCCCGCCTTATGCATAGGTTAGTTAAGTTAGATATGTTGTTTCGGGGCGTATTTGCGCGACAAGGGCATCGTTTTCCCTGTCCGCAATGGATGGAATCGGAGGGGTGTCGACCGCGGGGTTCCACAGGGCTCCGTCTTGGGCCCGCTACTGTGGAACCTCGGGTTCGACGTCGTGCTGAGGGTGTCCCTACCCGACGGCGCCAGCGTCATCTGCTACGCGGATGACACGCTGGTGGTTGCCGTTGGGAAATCCCTGGGGATGACCCTCCGTAGGGCCGAGGTGGCGGCTGCGGCTGTCGCCCGTAGGATACGCGACCTGGGACTGCAGATCGCGCCGAACAAGACCGAGGGTATCTGCTTTCACAGCGGACCTCGGTCTCGGCCGATTCCCAGGTCGTGGGTAAGGGTGGGCGGCACCAGCGTGGAGGTGGGGTCCCGGATGAAATATCTGGGACTCACACTGGACTCCAGTTGGTGTTTCGAGCCTCACATGGAAAGTCTCGACCCCGAGTGGAAAGGGCTGCCGTCTCTCTTGGCCGCCTATTGCCCAAACTTGGGGGTCCCGGGAATAGGGTCCGCCAACTCTACATGGGAGTCGTGCGGTCGATCGCTCTCTACGGGGCACCAGTGTGGGCCCCTGCTGTTTTAGGCAACCGGCGCAATCGTCAGCGTTTGCGCCGGCTCGAGAGGCGGATGGCCATTGGGGTCATCCGCGGGTATCGTACGACTTCGTACGTCACGGCGATGGCCTTGGCTGGGGAGCTGCCCTTTGAGCTCCAGGCAGCGGTACGCGCTTGCCTCTACGCACGCGTACGCGCTGTGAGTCGGGTACGGGGGCAGCCGCCGGGGCCGGATGCCGTCAGAGGTTTTGAAAACCTCGCCCGGAGGCGTGCTTTCTTCCGGTGACGTGGGGAGCATCGAACCCACGCTGCCGAGGGCGTCCCGGGAGCCCTTCTGCCACACCTGGAGCGGTGGCAGGGGAGGAGAGTCGGCAGACTCACATACCGAGTGACGCAGGTCATGACCGGGCACGGATGCTTTGGTTCGTACCTGCGTCGCATCGGTCGGGAAGAGACGCCAGGGTGTCATCACTGCCGTCTCGAGGAGGAAGACTCGGCGCAACATACGCTGGAAGAATGCCCCGCCTTTGCAGCGGAGCGCCGAGTGCTTCGCTCCAAAATCGGAGTGGATCTCTCGCTGTCCGCAGTCATCGGGGCGATGCTGGACGGCGAGGGAAATTGGAGGGCAGTGGCGACCTTCTGCGAGGCAGTGATGCTGCAGAAGGAAGCTGCGGAGCGGGGCCGCGAGTCAGCGGACCCTGCTCGTAGGGACCGGGGGCGTAGCCGTAGGCGCACCCCCCGGAATGAGAGGGCAGCGGGCGACCGCATTCTTCTTGGTCGCCTGCTGACTGGCCACTAATCTTCCGGTGACCGGCTGAAATGGGGTGGTAAGCGGTGTTCCGACCACAGCGATACCATCCCCGTGATCGCAGGGCATCTGGGCGGAGGCCCAGATGCTCCCCCTGTGAGGAGGGGATTAGAATACTCCCACGGTATCCCTGCCCGTCGTAAGAGACGACCAAAAGGGGTGGAGTGCTTTTGCGCTCCACATTAGCGATCACGCGGCGGAGCAGTGTAGGGCGCGACCTCCCTGCACTTGCATTCATAACAGGATGGGGGCTTTTCTTCATGCCCAACCTTCCCCGGGACACGCTGGCCCTTAAATGTGGGCCGGCACGGTAAGAGGTAGTCGCGGCCGAGTTCTTTGAGAGGCCCCGGGGCTGCCCAGTACTGCCTGATGCGGCAGAGCGTCCTTAAGGCGCCGCTGTGGTTTTAGCGGGTTAAAGTCCCGTACTACCGCTCGCTGTTCCCCCGAATGGTGGGCGGTGTCTTTCGACGATTTCCACAACGTAAAAAAAAAAAAAAAAAAAGAAGTGAGATATGTTGTTCGAATGCTACCTATTTATACTTCTTGAATAAAACCTTCTTCTTGTAGTAAGTCCTTATGACGAATGCACTTGTCTTTACTCTACCCTTGTCCCTACATGATAATCGTTACTAAATGTACGAATCCGTGGATAAATCCCAACAAAACGTTTCGATACTTATTTTATTTTTTGTATTTAGTGCTCTTTCATTCGGTTTAATATTTTTCTAGGAATCAAGTAAACATGCTTAACTACATCAAGTATAACTACAATTTCCATTCAACCTCACAATTATTAGTAATCACATTAAATTTACAGAAATGAGAAAATTACATAATCAATTTACAGTAGATACACATTAATAGATATACCGATTATACAAGACGCTATAATAAGTGTACATTAATATAACACACAGAGAATAGATACAATAAAGCTATATTATAAGTAATCTAGTTCATACAACTATGAATGTAATAGTAATGATTCAAAATGATTAACTCATATTTTGCGACATATATTAACACCTTTATGAATTTACAGTAGACTTTCACATATTGTTCCATCGTTTAACACTGCGCAGAATTCACTTGAGAGATGAAGATCATTTCTACTATAGAACACATCCTTACAACTTCCAACCGATTCTTAATAATATTTTAACGAGAGGAAAACTACAATATATTACGATTCAATGAGCTCCTCTTTGAGTAAAACAAAACAATATGAATGTATTAAATATTTTACGGTATGCAACGCTGTCCTAACCATTTCTTTCGTGGCTAGGAACACTTACACAAAGACCCACACACAAAGGATGTCCATCTTTGCTTCCATTAAACGATTCTGACTAAACTGATATATGCACCCAAGGATCCGCACTTCTCCGAGTTGTAACAGAAAGATTTTGTTCCTCTCCATCCGTTAGATTACCACCAAGACGGCTAGTCTCACGCTCCACTTCAGTTTCATTAAGGACACCAGCATCGTTTGTTTGACCTTAAATAGCCACCCAACATGCGGCAAAGATTAAATCGAAATTGCGCCGGCTTAACGAAAATACCATTCGTAATCTACCGCAAGCTAACACTTTGTAATCTAAAAACGGTAGTCCATTCATGAACCAGTTCTGTCATGCTGCAGGCACATTAATTGGCTGGTCAGGTTGCTTAGCTTCACTTTGAATTCTTATACAGGCGGACAAACTTGGATTGAAAGAGCAGATTATTTAATAAGGAAAGGTCCTGAAGTGCAAGACGGGCTTTTTGATCAGATTCAGCTCAATGGTAGGGTTTGAAAAACGATAAGAGTTTTGAACTTAATTAAGGGGATGAACTTAATGATCGATGCAAGCGATTGGATTAAGTCAATGGCTTACAAAATGCTGCAACTTCAGTGTATTTTCCAGCGACCCAGGAACTAATGACTCAAATCCATCGCTTGTATCAATGCTTGCATCGATGTAGGGGCCTTAACAGTCAAGGTATGACTCGCTACTTATAGGAAGTAGAATCTTCTTTCTTTAAAGGTACCCTATATAGAACTGAGCCAGACCAACGAGGGGAAGAATTTCATTAAAATTAAATTTGTAGTAAAAATATTCAATATTTTGAAAGATATGATTCATGTACTAATCACTAGTGTTGGTTACCTGCAAAGCGTTGCATCTAACGGTATTGCATAGCTATTATGTTGAGTGCAGATTTTCTTACTAATAATTATGGTGTGCGGCAAGGACCTAATTAGCTTAAAGTGTGTTTCCACTGCGAAAAAGTTGGGAAACTATGTTCTGGTGGACAGGTATATATACGAATTTTGATATCAAGCTGAGGTTCGGCGCAATGGTTTGTTGCAGAGAAAGACAGCGAGTGAAAGTGTGCGAGGGACCGAGAGTCGATGCACCAGCAAAATTTTAAAGGCCTACGTATCGGTAAAACAACACAAACATAACATCTGCAGGAAATGTAAGCTTTTTCATTTTTGGTTTTTGGACATGAAAATTTCATTAACGCATTGGTGAGACTTTTCTGATTAAAATGAGACCAAAAAATTGGATTACATTTACTGGTTTAACGAATGGTAACATTTCTTCATTACTGCTTCTCATAGCTAATTCGTGATCCAAATTATATTATATTTTGGTTTTCCTTTCATCAGAAGAGTACTATTACTGAAGCAGTGTGAAGCAGCGGTACCTCTTTCGTATAATGGCGACAGAGTATTAACCCCTTGACCTACAATAACGAGTGACATTCGTTTTATGATTTATAGCGTAAATTCGAAAGATAAGTATTACTGATAGTAAAATTTAATTTGAATTTTAATGTTAGCTTCGTTTTACTAGAAATTTACAGTAAGCTTGGAGGCTGTAAAATAAAAATTGTATTGAATATTCTTACGATTTGTACTTCACACGATATAAGAGTAATCAAGTTACGCTAGCATATGTAGGTAATAAAATGATTGTAGGGCAAGGAGTTAAAGGCAAGCCACTGCCGATCGCTTTACTCACACCACTCGTTCCAAGGGGGATTCCTCGAATAGAGGGGATGAGAAGCACACAACTAGAGAATAGTTCTGGACGGCCACTTAGAGAAAGAAGACTGTAGAACTATGAGAAGCTGTAAAGATAGAACTCTGGACAGCACAGGAGCAAGAGGGATGTACTTATTTCTGTACGCCTGGGCGGATTTAATTCCTTTATTCGCTTCGTATCGTTACGACTAATAAAGGAGATGCGTGTGAACTTTCCTTATAATTGTGTCGGAGAAAGTACATAGGCTTCAAAGTTCCAACTATTTGGCTCCACATAGTAGGTATGTCAGGAGAGTAATTGTACTCACAGAAATACAATTCACGAGAAAACACGAGCCAATAAATATGTAGACGCTTTGTATATTTCTCGTTAATAATCACTTTATAGAAAATCTATTTAACTCAGCAAAAACAATTCTATTATGTGACACTCAACTATATTAATTTTGCTGAAACCGTTTGCAAACATTAATTTCGATTAACTTTTATTATTATCTGATTACTAAACACAAATGTAAAAATAAAAAGACACTAACGAATTGTGTAGAGAAATATTACAGAATTATTGCATAGGAAACGCACGAACTTTATATTCAACATAACATAACATAATTACAAACATATTTTTCCTAATATTTATGTGCATCCTTATTACATATTAACCTAATTTGCATGATAATTTCCACAAATCATATTGCTATTATTTAAAATTTGTCTCACGATCTGCAGCTATTTTTAATCAAACTGCAGCTTTGCGACTAATGCGACAAGCAAAACACTAAGATCCTTTCGAACCGGATTTTTGTTTATTTTGGTTTTAATTATTTTTCGTTAAAAATTAATAGTACTAAGGTAGGGATAGTTATACATCGAATTTGGAACTTGTGTGCCCATCTTGAAAATTGTGACATATGTGTCTCCGCTGTTCTTTTTTTTACGTGAACATGTATGTACCGGTAAAGTAAAGATACATAAACACTCTCGATCTTCTATCAATGGTTGAGATATATATATATATATATATATATATATATATACAACCTTATATTATAAAATTATTAGGATGATTTGTAGTCTTAGACGAAACAGATCTTGCGAAAGGGAATATTACAACTCATCTAAATTGTTTTTGTTCTCGTTCCTTTTTTGTTTTAAGAGCATCTTCAAAATTGTCTTCATTTTGGAAATAGAAAGGAAGAAACTTAGTGGGCATATATGTCCCAAAGGGCATATATGTCCCAAAAAAGGCCCGCATACTTCCATACTTTACAAAATTAATGAAAACAATAAGTTAAAACTTGTTTCAGTAAAACAGTCACTTTATATCATAAATTGGAAAGCTACAATAAAGACTTCTGGAAAATTGTGAAATTATGCATGTAAAAAGCGATATGTCTATCAATGTTACTCTGTAACCGCATACACTACCTAAATTAAAACTTCCTACCATGTTGCCATGCTATTCATTGGAACGATTATTAATCCAAAATAGTAGTAGACAGACTGAAACAGTGCAGAATAACGCATCTACAACACACACTGTTCTACAGGCGATTACAAACAATGATTCGGACGTATGTATGTGTCTCGCATAGGTGAGGTCGGCAGTTTGAGCCGGAGATACGACGAAACTTTCTTTTGTGGTAGACAAATACACGCTTAAATTTTTCTTCCAAAATCCTGACCTGTAACTTTTCACCCGATACAAGTCTTCGCCTATTCCCTTTTTCCTGTTTTTTCTTGTCGAGTTTCACGGAAAATATCGAATCTTTCAATGTAAATTACGTCGATTCGATTAATGAATTCAGAAACGAAGAACCGCACGATGTAGTGGAACATACTTCGTAATGTGACAGGAAAGTTGATGTTTCTGGATAACAAACTGTAGAGTCAGATAATGTAGAATGCAACTTCTTCGTCTGAGTTCCCGTTTTCAAGAAAAGTTATTTATAAAGCTAGCGTATGTAGTAATTAATATTAATACAAAGTTTTGAATAAATCTTTATTTGAAGTATTATTATCAATCAATATTATCTAGTTTTTTCATGTATTGTTAGTTGGAAACTTAAAAGTTTTAGTTAATTTTATTTCAGATAAATATTCATATTGTTTAGGAAATATCGAGTAGTGGTGCATCTTTATAATTTGGTAATGATATACAGTCTTCTTTCTCCAACTGGCCGACCGGAATTATGTATTTTCTGGTGATACTGCAGTTTAGTGGTTTTGCCATAAATGTGCTTATCTTTTTCTGAATTCTCCAAAAAATTTCAACATTAAAATGATCGAGGGAGGGAGAGCGTTGAAAACATAATATGCTTTTGCTAGATTTTGTTATTTTTTCGACAAAAAAAGCAGAATTAAAAAAAACTGTAGAATGTGTCGACTTATCCCGGTGGTTTTGAAGTATGTTATAGAAGATGACATTTTGAACAACTTTTGTCTAAACAATAATTGCCGCTCGCCTTAGTTTTCAAAATATCTGCAAAACTTGTTGGTATAATGTTTTATTATGGTCTATAATTCCCTTAAGAATTTTGTATTGCCTTCGACATAAACATGCGACAACTGTTTAATCTCATTAGTCGTTTCGCCAACTTTGAAGCAACAACATCGGCTTTCTGAGGTGTCTTTTCTTACTACAGTATTCAATTATGCCAACTGAACAAAATGCCAAGTGGAAAGCGTTTAACCGCTGAAGAAATTGGAAAAATTCAAGCTTTCAAAGCGGACAGTCACTCTAATCGGGAGGTTGCCCGAAGAATTAATCGTAGTCCTCCTGTGATTAACAATTACTTGGAGAATCCTGGAAATTTAGAGAAAACCGAAAAAGGTGATATAAAAACAGCAACCACGAATCGAGAACACTTATTAATTTTAACACTTTATCTGCCGTAAGCCTATTAATCGGCTTCTTGCACAGCCTATAAATTAACTCTGTTTCATCTTTCAGATCTGCTTTGTTTAAAAAAAATCTTATATTGTTACTGTATGATGTATACGTGGATAATGTAAATAAATTATATTGTTTAGATCATGTTCTAAGTGGTACTAATTTTCGGCGTCCGAACAGAGCGATCGATGATGCTTATGCATTTTATTATTATTATTATTATTATTATTAACGGGCAAAAGCCTAATAAGTACAAGACAAAAATAATATACATTTGCGTTGTCACAAAGTCAAATACGTAGATCATGTATACTAAAGGGTTCTTATACCCGTCGATTCACAATCAAATTAAATTAATTATTTTAAGTAAATTAAGTAAATAAATAAATAACTACATAAATTTAAAAAAGCTCAAAAAAGATATATGCAATGGCATTAATACAGACAAAGAAGCATTTGATTTGTGAGCAATAAATAAGGTATTAAAAGACGTATGTAATTCATTGTATTAGCTTACAGAATTGCCGAAGCTGTCGGCACTTCTGCAAGTGAACGAACAATTCGACAAATTACAAAAGCATCCCCCTTCAGTAAATGAAAAAAATTAAGAAAAAACCTGCCTTACGACGTTACCATTAATTGGCCCAATTCGAATTTGGACGAAGTTACATGGCTTGGATAGTGAAAAAGTGGCGAAAAATAATTTTTATAGGCGAAACGCATTTTTGTTTCAATGGACCAGATGGATATACTTATTATTTGTATGATATCCGTAAAGAAAATCGGATTTCAACTCGTCGACACAGTAGACAAGGATCAGTGACAATTTGGAGTGTCATCTCCCACTGTGGAGTAATTGAACTTGCTATCCTTAACTCCGTAGTCAAATGAACTCAATTACTTTCTAACAAACAAAACGAAATCGAGGCAGTAATGGGAACAAGAGAGTAGATTTTTCAAGAAGATAATGCAGATAAACAGACAGCAACAGTAATAAAAACCTATTTTACTGAAAATAACGTAACAGTATTAGATTAGCCTGCCATACCATTAGGCTTAAATATTATTGAAAATTTATGGGGATGGCTCACAAGAAAAGTTTATGAAAATAGTAAGCAATTCAATAGCACAAAAGAATTAGGAGAATCTTCGAAATTAATTTGGAGGCAAATTCCACAACAGATTATAGAAAACCTTTATGACTTCTTGCCGAAGAGAATATTCGAATTAATATCTGTTAATGGCAAAATCACGAAGTACTGAAATACTATGACAAAACTTTACTAATAGTATATTCCTGAATTGCCTGTATATTCTCATAGAAGTGTGAAGTTTTTAGACTGACGATGAGGTCAAACAGATGTCGCATTTAAATTACCAATGATGAGGTGTTTATCACAGGTACACCTAATGTAGGAAACCCTACTTATCATTGTCTAAGGTGTAATTCACATCAAACAAGGGAACCATTAAATTCATTCAAGGAAAGGTAATGCTTTATAATATTTCGTGACAGAGTATATTCATTGAACTAAAGTGAAATCATAATGAATTTCGTAAAGTAACAACTTCAATATTTTAAGGCCATTGGTATCATATTAACAAGAAGAGTGAACATTTTAAGGTAGTGTATTAATAATTAATGATTGTACCAGTTGTCTTGTATTACAATTTGCCTTCGTATTTCATGTTTTTGTTATAACTTTTTAGTACGGCATCAAGAGACTTATATTTGTCGAATATTTTTTGTTAATATATAATCACAAAACATATTGATAAAGTACCGCGGGAAAAATTGGGGCACCCTGTATGTTTCAATTACAGTGTTCCCTCGTAACAGTGCGAGCGTTTAAAATCTGTTTAATAATAATTGAACATGTTGACAACGTGTTACAACATGTTCGACTAGTCTTCACTAATCCTAGATACCCCTAATAAAGGTCACATATTTTTGGGCATTTCACCTACCAGTACCTTCAAATTATATAGCAGTCTTAAAAATCGCCAGAACAAACGACAAACATTCATTCGCGCAGGATTAACCGTCGTTTCTTAGAATTTAAAAATCTTACCATTGTGATTAGTATGGGTTACAGTAACCTTCCCTGACTAGCCGGGTTATGGTCAGAGTTGGTGGCGGTTAGAATCCGTGCTAATAAGTATATGAATTTAACTTTTTAAATTGATTACATTATTAATTTTCGTCTTAAATAAGTATGACATTGTTACGTTCCGAACAAAATTCTTTTATTATGACTAACGTCGGCGAGAATGCGTTTTGATGATGCATAGCATCGTGGGAAGTCCTTTGTCAATCGTATATTTTGCCTTTGCCGTTTAAATAAGCTAATTCCTTGGTTTAGTTCTGACAGCTCATTTGTTAATATAGCGCATACCTTCTTGGAATCAACGTGCTCCCAATAACAAATAACCGATAGACACTATCGTTTCTTGGAATTGATATTATAAACAGGATGCGTGATGTGAGTCCAGCGTGAGAACGATTGTCGCATTCTTTCATGTCTACTAGCTATTCATTTTTGTAGCGCGCATGTCACCAATAGTTAATTCGTCGTGAGTCCTGCATTGATCGCAATGCGAGAGTAATATGCGTTACTGTAAACCGGAGCGTGAATATACTATAACTGCGATGGTCCTCTTCACTGGAGATAGAACAAACGAGACCACGAGACGATCCCTTCCCGCAATACTTTCCGACTACGCTGATTCGTTAAAGATTATAAACAATTCAATTTTCCAGTATAGAATTTCGAGGGTGGGATTATCCAACTTATTTTCGAAGGGCTAAAGCTGCTTCATTACTGTTTCAAAGCTAAGATCAGCAAATCGCGACGTGCGTGATCGGGTAGTCCGTGATGCAAAGTATTCAGACAGAGTTTGTCCAAGTTGTGTGCAACTGAGAGTAACAAAAGGCTCAGTGCCGCGTATTCTAATTAAACTGTGTATTCTAATTATATTGTATTCTTATTTTGTAACTTTACTGTATCCATATTCTTATTACTTTACGTATTTTAAATATTCTAATTGTTTTACGTATTTTCCGTATCCTTAATGTTTAGTATATTTTGATCTTTTGTTTTCGCTAATATTCATAATTTCAAAATTTTCCTGTTGCATTAAAATTTGAATCTAATACAACCATCTCTTCTCCAGTGAGGAAGGCTTAGAAAACAAACATCTATAGTAAACAAGCATCTACAGCACGCGAGCGAAATAAGGTTTGCATACAGTAAATTCACAAACAAATAATCTGATTGTCAAATTATAATTTGGTGAGTTCCATTTTATTTCACTATGCAATTTGTTTTCAACAAGTAATGATCATCAATGCGTAGTCATTGTGGGATTTCCCTAATTTATCGTTGCTGGGCCGAAATTCATAATTCCTACATTGTTAAAGCCAAATCTTATGTCAAATATTATATTTCTATATCTGCATATTTCTCTTCGAACATTTTGTAATTCATTATCATTTCCATTTTCCAAATTGCTTGTTCAGAATATATGTTATATTGACTATATATCCATCTATATTTGATTCAAACTCTTTTCAAACTTTATTTCCAACACTTTATCAGCCTCCAAACATAATTAACGGCTGCACTACCAAGGACCCGTATGGGACTAGACAATCGCGAACCCCAAAATCTTTCAATAATTTGGTATAATAATTCCAAACTTTATTACCTTTCCTATCTGCTACGCAAACTCACATTACTGTTCCCGCTCGAACACGTCTACGCGTAACAACATTTGTATATCTTGGTAACATTATACACGTTTAATCGAAACAAATTGTAAAATTTTGAATCTAGATATGTTGCAGTGAATAGTAACGACGCATAGTGGTAAAAATGCTAATTCTAGCTGGACAAAATTATTATGGAATCATTATAGTTATAGCTCTTTGTGACTTAATAATTACAGTTTTGTTGTCCAAATATAATTTAACTATTTATATTGCACTTTTTATATATATATATGATTGATATATAAGGCATGAAAATTTATAGATTATATTCCAATTAATAGTCGAAAACAACATACTAATTGTAAGACTGTTACTAAATATGATTTAGCTCATTATGTTCATGTTTTCTAGGTAATGAATATTTTGAGGTATGGTAGATCAATCCCAATGTACGTTGATTTCGATATGCTCAAAGTTAACAAATAATTCCAAGGATGTTGATACTATGACTTCCTAACTATGGTTATTAACCGCATAAATTTTCAAGATATTTCTGGCAACGTTGTGAAGTGTTTCACTCTAATATGTATCCAACCTGAAGACCATTTAATATATAAATACACTGAATATAATTGCATTGCAAGCATTGAAAAAGTATTGCAGCGGCGTAATGCTTTCAAGTGTTTGTCAAGAGTTTTATAAAGTTTATTAAGAAATATTAAAATTAATTATACGGAACTTCAATATGAACAAAAGTTCCTTATACTTTGTGTGCATTCCATTTCACCTATTTATCATTAAAAATGCATAAGGATCAATAGTACTAACGTTAATAGACCTCAGTGCATAAATTAAATGAGTAAAAACAGAGATATAAGAGCTCTTAAAGTATTTCAAACATAAAATGGATTAATTTGCATTTCTGATTGAACGTCAAATGCATGTCTGATTGTACTTTATCATCTGGGGCAAAGAGAACTCATTAAATCTGTTAAAGTACTTCAATTATCTCTCCTTTCTTCTTAAATCACTTAATTGCCATTATAGCAAGGAAATATGCGACAAAATACTTATACAGAGATATACGATTTATTGTTTGTGAACGTTGCATCTAATGTAAATTAAATTGTCAATTATATAAAATCGATATTATATCTGTTAAGAGGATAACAGCCAATTACTGGTACTATTTTACAATAAACGATGTGTCAACAAAACAGGAACATACTATTTTACTAGAAAAATATAAATTTCATAATAAATGTTAATGCTAAATGCCTTGAGTGATAAATTAATTAAAAAGACATAAAACTAAATTTTCTTAATTTAATAGCTGATCATTTGTTTTAGTTTGTTTCTCATGTCTTGAGTTTATGTTGAAACTTTTCATCCTGTCATTTACCATTTCAACTTCTACATTAAATTCAGTTTTAGGAACTGACTAAAGATTGGTATCATCAGGTGTCTTTTAATTGAATGCTATAGCTAGTTGAAAATGAATTGAACGCGATTCGATGGTGGGTATATCAGATTTAACAGATGATTCTAATATTAAGCAAGTATTTGCTTTGTATCAATTACAATGAGAACAAAATTAATTGTGAATTTTCTACCAAATTCATACGAATTGGATATGAAATAGATAATGATATATTAAATACTACATAAATAATACGATAAGGCAAATATAGGAGAAAAGATTTGGTAAATGTGAACATGGTATAGGGAAAAATAAATTTCATCATTACATATATATATTAAAGTTTAAAATATTTGTTATTATTTGTAATATTAACACCACATACTCAATTTTTACAAAGATGTGACATAATTCCTGCGTTTACTGAATTTCTCAGTTGTAGCGTAATTATTATTCCATTTATAAAATTAATTTCCATTTATTCATTAAAATTAATTATAACCTGTAATAATAATACAATTTTAGTAATATGTTTATAAAGGATAGAAATTGAAGACTATTTTTGAGCTAGAAAATTGACATGAAATATGTTGGTTCAATAAGACGATGATTCAACTTTCGTGCTGACTTGCGATCGAATCTATCCACGAAAAATGGACTCGATATTAATTACAATGTAACTCGAATGTCAGTACGTCCGTTCCCTGTGTGGGCATTTAAATTAAACGACCCAATTCTTGCCTATTTAAATTCACTATATGAAAGTGACGGATTAATTATTATCCTGTATGCGATATGCAAAATTTCGGCAAATAAAAAGATTAGAAAATTAAGGCTTATTTCAACTACAGTTAATAATTCTAACATTTTATTTTCAATTTAAACGTTTATTTACTATTTATAGATTCCATTTATAGACAAATATGTATCTATAGTTATTTGATAAACTTTGTTCCCTCACGTTGTGCATCCTTAGTTGCTAAACTTATAATAAATAAATATAATTGTACATATTTAAATATTACTAATATTTTTATAGGAAAAAATAAAAACAGAAAGTTTAAACAAAAATTTATTTTACGTCGTAGGTTTTTCTCAGCTTTGCCATAACGTATATTTATTATAAAATATAGTTTAAACCTCAAGTCTATAAGTAAATTATGAAATTAGCTTTTAAATTGATCTCCTAGATAATTTTCGAATCTATCTCAGCATTTATTTAGTACTCAATTCCTATGGCAATCGTGAAGTTCAATTTCCTATCTAGTTCCTATTGTATCTACTGGTTAACATCCAAGTTAATTTCCATATAAAGAACCGACTGTATCTTCAACTCAATCGTCTATCCATACCTCTATTAGTTCATAGCTTAACATCTACATTCGCGTGGATATTTATGCTAGCACTAAGAATTTTAATAAAAGAATCGAAAAAGAGTGTAACTAAGGTAAACACAAAATTAAAATATAATTGAAATATCTTTATCTAACCTTCAACAATAGCAATTTTGAGAACAAATGTGGTTAAACTTAAAAATTTTCCGTATTCTAAGTTCAATAATTACTTTTTTTTACCAACTTACTTATTTAATTCAAGAGAAATAACTGAAATAAAAAATTATTTAAAAATAATTTGTTTCAACTGACGATAAGGATGAAACAAAGATAGCTTTCGTAGGTTATTTGGAAAATAAATACAATTGTTCCGCACGGAACAGAATTACGTAAACTACCGAAACGTGACCATCACTACATTTTAAACTAGCCGACCATTTTAAATTGGGAATTTATGAAGCAACATTTCACCAGCTAGATCACCACATCCGTTCCGTAGAAACTATAAGATTTATGTATTTACTGACCATCCATCACAATAGATGGTAAAAAGGGCACAACTCGCTGCCTGCGACGCACGTGCAATGCAGGCACGGGTTTCCCTAATTTCACCGCGACCCTTGGCAGGGGGTCCAAGAAGTCGCTGGTCGGTAAGGCACAAGGTATTTCAAGTTGCAAAATACCCCACCACCTACGACGACAACCCGTCAGACTGGGGGACCAATCCAGTGATTGCACATTAACAAATATCCCTGATTGGTCTCCCAGTCGAAGCCACCAGAAAGAGGATCATCCCTCCGAGATTTCCTCGCCGAATCCATGGCTGGAAAAGTTACTTAACACGTAAAACCCAAAGGAGAAACAGTATCCTCTCCTCACTTACACGAAACCGGGAAACATTATCCTCCCTCAAGAAGTGTAAACACCTCAGATATTGCATACGTGACACACAACACTAAACCATATTTATTAAATATTTAAGTCATCACCACAAATTCATAGTCAATCCACCCTTATATTCCCTATCTCCTGAAAGGGTCGTAGGGACATACGCGGACAACGGTGTCGATAGAAATCGAAGTCGGGATTTACGACCCCCGCCATACTCGGCTCTCCAGGCATCCGTATGTATCACCGCGGCCGCGTATTACGTAAAAAACAACAATAAAGTATTTGAAGTTGTTACGTATTTATTTACCTAAGATTGTCAAATGATTCCCTGTTTGAGGTTAGACCACTGAAGGGATGTACCCTGGGATCGGGAACTTCGTTAGGGCGAGTAATTAAGTAAATGAATCTGGATTGGCAAAAATACTCGTTTTATTTCGGAGTTTGATGCTCGATAGTTCGTAATTTCGTTCCAACTGACACGTTCCCCAAACTTTGTGTTTTTAACGTAGCTATTTTTCACCCCTGTCCTCGAAATTGTTGGAGTAGGAAGAATACTGTTGAACTGTGTCTCTAGGTCATTTTCTTGTAATATTACGTTCTTAGCCAAGTTCAAGCACTTCGTTAACTCGACGACGCAACATGGGAACACGTTGGATATGAATCAGACGTCGACACTTCGGTGGCCAAAATCCTGTAAGCCTGCAGCTTCGAGGATTACTTCCTTTTCGAGTGTTATGCGCTTATTCATTTTCTGATTTATGACAATGGACTTGGACGGTCGCCTCATTGTTCGGAAATGCCTGACTAACCGTGGCTAGTTATTTTTCTGCTATTTAAAAAGTTGTCATTTTTCCTCGAGCACAGGGAATGATTGCGGACACTTGTTACGGACGTAACAAAGTAATCCAATATTTCAAATAATTATTTGCTATTTTATTTTAAATTAAATGTGCCCACTCCTGCTCTGTATATTAATTTCAAACCATCAAAGCCACTTACATTTCATACACCAATAAACAGTTTCTCTTCATTTGTATGCACGTAACGATTGATCTACTGTTACAAACTTACCCTATTATTAAAAAGTCAGAATCGATCAAGTGTTAGGACACACGGCAAAGGAAACATCGTTACAATGATATTTACTTACGACAAAAACATCGATCATTTGCTTAATGGAAGCGTGAGATATTCTCTATTTAGCTCCATTTGTGAATATCTTGAAAGCTTTGCAACGATACTGTTTAGACTTGCTTCTAATATTTCAAAGGTCGATTAATCGTGAAAAAAATTACGCGAACATTGCATCATACAAAGAGATACGACCATTTATAGATGCGAACTCGCACAGCAGTCTGGTGATCGATTTTCAATTTTTAGTAATGGATTGATATTGTTTTCGTCGTTCGAGGGTCTATTGCTTTTAAAAGTGAGTTTCTGCTTTTCATAGTTTCTATAACATTTAGTTGTCGTTGTGCATTGAGTTACTATAAATGCAGTTATTTATTGCTTCTACACAGTTAATTTATCCATTGAAAGTAGAATAGAGGAACATGGAATAAAGTGAAACACGTGGAGTACAATAACACACAAACATTACAAAAGTAACATAAACAGATACATTTTTTATCATATTGTATTTTATACTCTTTTTTGTAAAGTTGAAGAAGTAAACGAAAAATGGTGTACATAAAGAATACTACAGAGGCCCAAAAGTTGTACTAATTTAGAATGGATATTTTATCAGCAGTTTAAATATCTGTTAAATTGGATGAAATGACCATAAAAATATGTTAAGATCGAGTCATTACATACACACTAGTGTTTAAAACTATTTGCCTAAACATATCTGTTAGTTTCATGTAAAGATTCGATTAATTTAAAAAGAAAATTATATTTTTGTAATAATTATGTATACATATTTACAAATCTCTAATTAACTGTAAACAACATGATTGTTACATACGTAGGAATAGAAATACATATACACTCTGGAGCACAACTGTATAACCAACCATATTTTTAAGTTTGCATTATTTTGCAATATCTGAGCAATTCTTTAGTGAATTGTTTGCAACTTTAAAAATTTTATGTTCAGCATGAGGAAACAACTATGTTTAACTTTTCCTTTTTTATTTTTCCATAGTTCTTAGGACTATTTAAAAAATTGTGGATAACCTTATGAGATCGACCGAGTTCACAAACAATTTCACGGATTCAAATTTATTTTCCTTTATAAGCTAAAAAATTATAGGTTATGAGCAGCGTGGCAATGTTAAAATCATGCAAAAATCTTCGTGTTTCTTATTATTTTTATACTAGAAAACCATAAAAACCACTAAGAAATAAAATGATACTGTGGCAGCGGAGACAGCCACCACGCCCGCGTCCTTATTTAAAACTTTACCTTGCCTGCATGCATTCTTTTCTTTTTTACAACCTTCGCCTCCAATAGATTCTTTGTTCATCACTTCCGTTGCTCGCTCCTTCCGAGGGTCACCCGGGCCTGGTTATTGTCACACACTTCTGGCGACCAGACCCGGGTGAGCCTTGCCTTTATCTTTAACTGCGCTCCAAGAACCTTTCCTATTCTTTCAATTTCGCCTCCGACTCTCTAATCTTTTCTTTCAATTTCCGCCAGTTTGACTTGCAACCCTTGAGGACATCCTCGTCGTTTTCGCGCAACCGAGGTGGCACATGTGGCATTCAGGTTTGCGTGGGAACGAACGATTTTACTTTTCCATTTTCCCGGACTTTTCCCTCTCTTTAATTTTATCTGCCCGTCTGTCTTTCTTTCCGCTTTCGATTTTTCTCACTCCGCTCGCGGCATTTTTAAGGAGATGGTCCTTGCGAACATCATCAGTTCCTTTCCTGCCGCCACGCTGCCGCATCGCTGCCAGCCGTTTTCCGTCCGCGCCGAGCCATCGCAGCGCGTCACTACCGCGACTTCGTGTGCCGTCGTACTTCGCGCCCATTGTATGCGACGCGCGTCATTTTCGGGTAAGAAATTGAGTGCGGCGTAGTTCACTGCGGTTCGATCCACCTCAATACTATTGTTTTGCACCGGTTGTAGACTGTTTTCTTGATGTTACGTTGGTATATATGTATACATATATGCAAACAAATTCAGTGTTTTTCATCTGAAATTAATTAATTTCAATGCTGTTTCAAATGACATACCTACATAATTGGTTTTGCCAAACTATTTTTTAAAAGTTGAAAAGCCGTAAAAATTCGTATGCTGCTATAGTTACACTTCAGAGCGTAGAAAGAAAGAATATCGTAGCCTTCTGCAGGAAATTTGGTTCCTCTGTAATTTTTATGTTTTTTGCAAGAACATTTAGTTAAAAATAGTGGCACAAGACCGACTTGTTACCTGTAGAAATGAAAAAGCCTAAGTATTTACCATAGTAAGTAAATAACACGTTTCCTCAAATCGATTCACGAAAAACACATATTTGAAATTGATTAAAATTATGAACCGTAAGGAATGCAGAATTAACTTGATGTGAAGAATTTTCGCGAATGTAATCATAAGAATGACATCAAATTCAAAACGTGAAATTTGATATTTTATAAGGAATAACATTTCCAATATAATATACTGTATGTTAAAATTATTAATATCGTTATCAACATGTAATCAAGAATGTGTATACACTTTTATGTGTATACTCTTTAAAAACATGTCTTAAATATTAATTAAGATGATTAGTAATACTTAAAAACAGTGTATTATTCTTTATGGTAAACATGTACCTATTGGATGTGTAAACCTGTTTTATGTAATTATATGATATTTGGTACGAAATATCACGTGAAGCATAAACATATTCGGTAATAATTAAATTGTAAATGTTTTCACAAGTTCATATTTTTATAAATACAATTAAGGAAGTGGAAGTTAAATATTAGGAATTTGTTCCATTCTCTGAATATTATATATATTTCACTTTGAATATTTTGTACATTTCCGAATATTATTTGCACTTCGTACTTCTTTAGGCTGAAAATTTTCATAAATTGCCATACCAATATTAATTGTATCATAAATACTTTCATTCTACAATATTTATTTTTTACTCACTTGCAACAGCTTTGTAAAATACATGTGTTATTTTCAATTTTATAATTCATTGAAATATTGAATTTAGAATTACTAATATTATGCCCTTCAAATGACATGAAATTTGATTCGTTAGCATATCACGACGATCGTGGCGCGCAAGTTTCTCCAACAAGTGATGGAAGTTGGAATGAAGCCCTAAAAGAAGCCTTAAAAAATCTCGATCTTGAGTGATAACGTAAACCAGCTTCGAGAATAGGAATCCTTGGCAAGAGTTTGCCAGGATATATATTTCTCAGTTACTTTCCGCCAGGCCAGATTTGTTTGCAGTAGAAGTGAAACCAGATAGTTCCGACAGTCGAATCAAGCAAATAACTTTGTTGATCTTCCGCAACGTTACTTTGCACGAGTCATTTTGCCTCGTTTACGAAACTAGTTTGCTTTTAACTTTTAAACGTTTCCTTGCTGCCGTGCGAGCAGCACCTAATCGAACTGTCAGTCGTCTCACCGAGTAATAGGCCGTTCTGCCCGCCTACTTCGTTGTCTTATAAAACGGAATCTTCGTATCTATGAATATAGTAGATTGTTTAAACGACGATAAGTCGGCGGACTGGAAGAAAAATTGATGAATTACTCAATAAACATTTTGTAACGATATCTTTCAGCGTTATATTTTACATTGGCGACATTATTCCTAGTTTTGCCAAAATCGAAGTGCAGCCGAAAATGAGATAATTCTACACGTAAAAGTGAAACGAAAATGTAAATTGACATTTTTTCGTATAATGTTTCGCTTCCGATAAAATCGAATTTTAATATAGCTAGTCACTAAATTTTGCGTCCAGTTAGCTATGTTGAAGTATAAAATAATTGGCATAATTACATGTATGCATAGCTGAATTTTTTGAAGCATCTATTAAGCTAGACATATAGCTTGCTTGGCATAGACACATTAAAATTTTCTACTTTTCTTACGAGCATGTTTATTCACGCATCGGTCATGTATTTGTTAAATATGGATACATTTGATCAAATCACCAGTATTTGCTACCTCTGTTTCTGGCCCTGTTTGTAAAACATATCGAGTTTCGGCATCATTTTAAATAATGTAATAACTAGATTGCGGGTGTTTATGTAAATTCATATCTTTGTTGCGACTTTGCTACACCTACTACCAGATGTACATAAGAAGAAATAGAACTTTCTTCCCAGTGCTCACTCCAATTACCTTGTCCATATATACAAGGTGGTCCACGTAACGTGTGCACCGTTATAACTTCCAAAATATGCGTTGCACGAAAGAATGTTATATACAAAAGTTACATGGTTTAAAAGAGTACACCATGTAGTGCGTTATTTTTTTTTATAGGTGAGGGCATTTCGGAGATTTGAAGGTCAACTTTGTTTTTTTAAACAGAATACTATATTTTTTATACCAAAGATATCACAGATTTCCGCAAGACAGCGATGTTTACGTGACAGTGTTTACTAATATGAGTGACCTAGTGGCTTAACGAAACTAATGTAAGTGTTCAAAGTGATGTCCATTGGCATTAATATAGTGGTGCAATCTATTAACTAATGAAGAAACTGCATTCTGAATCATATCCGCACTGAGTGTAATGCATGCTTCACGAATACGATGTTTCATATTCTCAGGTGTTGTTGGTGGTTCACAATACACTGTGTCTTTTAATGTGCCCCACAGGAAATAGTCTAAAGGAGTAAGGTCTGGTGACCGTGAAGGCAACAGAAATTGTCCACCACGCCCAATCCATCGATTGAGAAATTTTCTATCCAGTACTTGACTTACATTACGTGCGTAATGTGCAGGACAACTATCATGTTGATACCAGATTTGTGTACGGATATTTGAAGGTACATTTTCCAATAAAGATGGTAAAGTGTCATTCAAAGAGTTAGCATATTTTTGACCTGTTGGTCGATCATTAATAAAATATGGCCCAATCAATTGGTTGCCCAGTATTCCACACCACACATAAACGCTCCATTGACGTTGGTGGTCGACTTCTCTTATTCAGTGAGGATTTTCTGGTGCCCAATAATGCATATTTTTCAAATTAATCTGCCTGCGATTAGTAAACGTTGCTTCAGCAATGAACAAAACTTTTTGTAAAAAAAAATGATCACTGTTCATTTGATGCAGGAACCACTGGCAGAATCGAACGTGGTTTTCATAATCTGTTCCATGGAGCTCCTGATGAAGTGCTAGGTGATAGGGATGATGTTTTTCATTATGAAGAATTCGTAGTACACTTGTTTTGATAATTCCAGATCCTCGTGAAATCTGCCGTGTACTAATATGCGGGTTTCCTCTTACCGCTGCTAGGACAGCAATAGTATTTGCATCAGAAGTAGCAGTTTTCGTTACGTTACGTTTAGTAACATCAAAACTCCCGCTTCGTCGAAGCGATTTACACATTCTCTCAAATATGGCTCGAGATGGCTGATTTCGTTCAGGATACATTTCGGCATACATGACTTTGGCTCTTATTGCATTTTTATGGCACTCACCATAAACTAAAAGCATATCAACTTTTTCGCTATTACAGAATTTCATTGTTACTTTTATCTGCCTGGTAATTACACACAAACACCGAAGGTAACTTCAATACTGGATTACGAACAAGTAGAATATTGCGAATCATGATAGATGTTGTTGTGTCGATAAACACTGTCACGTAAACATTGCTGTCCTGCGAAAATCTGTAATATAAGGTTGAATCTCCAACTTGATATTACGCGAAGAAAATTTTCAAGTAATAAAGTGAAATTACTCGTTAACTATTAGGTTTAGGGCTAATAACGGTCAAAACTTTTTTACTTACAATTCGATACTCTACCATATTTTGGTATAAAAAATATAGTATTCTGTTTAAAAAAACAAAGTTCACCTTCAAATCTCCGAAATGCCTCCAGCCAAAAAAAAAAAATTAACGCACTACATAGTGTACCCTTTTAAACCATGTACCTTTAGTATATAACATTCTTTCATGCAACGCATATTTTGGAAGTTATAACGGTGCACACGTTACGTGGACCACCTTGTATATATATATACATACATACATGTTGCGCTCAAAGCACTGCAAATCCACTTGGACTTTCGCAGAGTCGCAAATTCCGCTATACTATCGTGACGTTGTGACTGGACGGTGACTATCGTGAACTTAAACCCGATAGTCTTATTCAAAACTGAGTCTATTGATTGCTGTGGCCTGAGTTGAATTCTGACTTGAGTTCTCGTCTGAGTTTGAGTATGACTCTCTGACGGTTTAAAGACTACTGTGTGAATGTGTGAAGACAACTCTGTGATTTCTTTGACTACTGTTTGATGACAACTGACTGTCACGATCGTTGCTGTCGATCATGAAGTCACCGAGTTTCCCAATTGCTCGCTCATTGGTTCCTTCGCATTTTGACAGTTACCAATCAGCGAACCTAACCAAAGCACTTCTTTGCGCCCTGAGCGCGCTCATTTGGAGAGAGGTGTCGCTGTGTCTTGTGGGGGTGACGACGTCTGGCAACGGTGTGGAAATTTCTTCAGGTGACTGACGGTTCGGAATCTTTACCATTGCAACTACGTGTCGAACTATCCTTCGGAATGTCCCGGTTTATGGTGCGGCCACGGTTAATCAGAGGCAAAAGAAGCGTCCCTCTAATGTTCATCGGGCCTGAGTTGTAAATAGCTTTTTTCGCCAGGAAATATTCTGACTCTAAAACATGCTAATTGTAAACTAAAAATCCTTGATCTCAAAACTAACCATCTGAGCACGCCCGTGCCATAAACCGTGTTGGCAATGGTCATCAACAAGATATATATACCTTTAACCTGTCTTCCTATATCACAACTCTTAAGGCAGGGCCTGATAGGTAGCCCTACTGATGAGTCCATTACAGGCCCAGGACGAAACACTCACCACTTTATTTTCTATCCAACTCGCTCCCTGCAATGCCACATCTTTATAGGTATAGTTAAGGAATTGGAACCTAAATAAAAACTAGTTTAACCCTTTGAATACCATAAAATGTTTTCCACGGTTAATGTTTGCGTAGTTTAAAATATTATGTTTATTTTCGGTTTTTTCCCACATTTCAATTTTCCACAAGTGCATAAACACCCCCAGTGTAGCAATTGGCCTCAATAACATATGTATTATATTAATTTAGAAATTTTCTGAAGATCTTTATATTGACTTTTGGCTTAACGAGTTATGGGATCTAGCGATGATAATGATTTCAAATTGGTCAGAGTCTCATGCGAACCGTCGATGCATTAGGACGTTATCATAGATTTCGCAAGTAAGCATGGTGCACTAGTATTAATGCCACACGTTTGAGTGTCCTAAATGTAAGAACAGCAACTGTGTATTTACGTATACATACACTTATGCAGATTCTAAGAAGGTGTGCAAAGAATATTCTACGACAACCGCATGAATACAGGAAAATAGTAGTGGTAAATCCCCCCTTCCCCATTAATGCTCCAAACCCAGACAAAAAGGGTTTTTTCAGCTAGAAATTACTTGCCAATACAAGCACAAATCTAGACCAACACACGGACAACTGAGAGGAACATGGACTGGTAACAAATTCCTAGATGAAATACGAAATAAAGTGAGGGAATAATCTACACTGATCATGCTCCAAAACGAAAATATGTAGACAATCCTAATAATATACGATGTGCAAATAGATTCGGAAGAGCATGTGAACAACACCGAAGACAAGGTAAGAAAACCTCCTCCAGTCTATATCGAGAATGTAGTTAATTATCCATCAACGATAAACTGTACCCAAACAACTATCTCTGAAGACAAATTTGTATGCAAAACTTGCTTTAATAACTCGGTCAAAGTCAATACAAAATCGGCATATTCCTACAGGAAGCTAATACATTTTTTCAAGTAAGGTAATGTAGAAAATTATACGTATCAACCGAGAGGAGAAAGAGCATATAGAGTGGTAATCAAAAACCTGCATGCTACCATCCCAACAGATGACATAAAAGACTAATTACAAAGTGTAGGATTCAAAGTACGTAACGTCGTAAATATTCGAAACTGAAAAATAAATCAACCATTGCCACTCCTCTTCATTGATCAAGAACAAGACGAGAATAACAAGGATATTTACGAGCTAAAATCTCTACTAGGAATCAGAATTACAGTAGAACTCCCAGGAAAAAAAGAAAAATTCTGCATTGCCATAGATATCAAGAATACTGTCACACAAAATCCTAATGCACAAAAGCTTCATGCGTAAAATGTGCTGATAATTACCCAACAGGAGAATGTACTAAAAGTAAAGATCTACCACTTAAATATGCTCAATACGTTTTCAAAAACGAATCTCCTACTAACTCAAGAGAAAATGACCCCGAAAATAACGTCACCTCATATTAGTCAGTTCAAAAGGAAGAAATGCAGGCAATAATTCACAAACTAAATAACCATAAAACTCCAGGGTATGATCTGATAACACCAAAAATGCTCAAAGAGCTATTAGTAAAGGCATACGATACATAACAATCCTAACAAATGCTATTGTTGGGTCGCGTTCCGTTTCTCAATCGGTTCGGAGCTCGCGACTTAGATAGAAAAGTGGACTGTATTTTACTGTGTATTCAAAGTACGAGCAATGGTTACAATTAACTAATGATGTATGTGTTTCTGTGGTCTATGTTGTGTGACTTCTTTCGTGTGACTATACTAGGCGACTGTTTCTGTGTAACTCTTCTAGACGACTCTTTGTGTATCTAACGAGACTGTCTCAGCCCCACTCTTGGAGTTTGCAATTTCCCACTGATTGGTTCCTTCCAATTTTTGGGCAGTTCCAATCAGCGGGCCTAGTTTCGAAAGACACACCTTCTCTTACGCTCGCGGCGTGTTTCCCTGAGGAAGGGGTCGCGGAGTTCTCCAAGGGGGGCGAAACGTTAGAATTTGACGGGGGTGGGCGACACATCTGGTCAACACCTGAGACGGTTTCCTTGCCCCTTGCATAGGCCGCGGAAACCGTTGGGTGACCGATGGTTCTCGAAGACTGCTCAGGTCGCGAAGGTTTACGACAGGGTAATAGCTATTGAGGCTAACGAAAAATATGCGAATGAAACTAAAGGCTATACAAATGCTATAACAAAAGAGTAAAAATCCGGGAATCGTACCATCTGGAGAGTGTCGTCCAGATGGCAGAAAAACTAAATTAACGAATCCTAAAAAATAGCGGTACTTCTAAACCTTGCCATAAACCTCCTACAAAATAGGCCCGAACAGCTATATTTCGCACTGGGCACTTTCCCCAATCATGGAAGTGTGCAGAAATAATATCGCTGCCAAAATCTGGAAAAATCCTATCCTACCTGAATCATACAGACTTATATCCTTATTACCAATTTTGTCAAAAGTAACTGAAAAATCAATACGTAAGCGAGTTATGCATATCGTAAGTAACAAGAATCTAATACCAAATCATCAGTTTGGATTTCGAAAAAAGCATAACATCATAGAACAAACCCATCGTATGGTACGACAAATTTTACAGTCACTAGAAGAAAAGAAATACTGTTCTGCAGTTTTTCTTGACGTTGAAAAAGCTTTTGACAAAGTCTGACACGAAAGAATTACGTCAAATTACAAAAATTACTACCTACTCCGCTGTGCAAATTAATCACATCTTATTTAAAAAACAGATATTTTTATGTAAAAATTAAGGATGCAGCCTCTGATATTCGCCTTATTAAAGCTGGCGTGCCGCAAGGAAACGTACTTGGTCCATTACTCTACACTATCTACACAGCAGATATCTCTACAAACCATAAGATTGAAATATACACATTCGCAGACGATACTGCTATATTAGCTATGCACGATGACGCTAAAACTTCAACGCTAAACTTGCAAAACCATATCGTATTACAGGAAAACTGGCTAAAAGCAAATAGGATCAAAATTAATATTGCAAAATGTGCTCACATCATCTTCACTCATAGGAAAAATGCTCAAACGGTCAATCTTAAACTAAGCAACATTAATATATCTCAAACTTTAACAGTTAAATACCTAGGACTGCACCTAGACAGTAAATTACAATGGAAGCATCATATACAACAAAAAATAAAGCAGATTAAAATAAATATTAATAACATGAAATGGCTATTGTCTTGGAAAGCTAAACTCAGTAAATATAACAAGCTTTTAATATATAATTGTATGATAAAATCAATATGGAGCTACAGAGTGCCGTTTTGGTGGATGGCAACGAAATCACACATCCAAAAAATGCAAAATACACATGCAAAAATTCTCCGATCAATACTAAACATCCCAGCTATCTAGGAGGAAATATTAAGACTCACGAAAGCTTACCAAACTAGAATCGAAGTCCATGAAAATCCACTAACACATTATAAAGAAATGGTTAGAAGACTGAAACGGAAACACCCATCAGATTTATTAAAAACTTGATCTTTTCCATATACAATTGTCCATCAAGTATTGTTACCAACAAGAAATTACATCCTATAATGATTGCCATTTAATAAAATGGCAGCCAAACGTTATTATACCCACTGTACAACTATTTGTGAATATTATTATACATAATAGGTGGAAACAATAAAGAGAATTTAATAAAAATGTGCTCAATGCGGCGGTTCACATCCTGCTAATTATGAGGGTTGCAATGGATACAAGGAATCACAAAAACCAATCAGTAAACTTGTAAAAACGAGGTAGAAAATAACTTTGATGCAATGTTTGTCCAATTACTGGGTAAGTTCGAAGTTATGTTCAACCAATTGATGAACCAAACAACATGATCATCAATCTACTCACATCTTTCATTGGCAATAAAATTATTCAAAATTAACGCACTAACAATATGAATAGGTCTCTGGATCGCGAAAGGCCTGGCATAAGACCACCAGGAAATAAAAGTTTCTCTCAATGAAGAAAAACTTGACACTCTCTTGTTGTCAAAGACCTGCTTTACAGACAAAAACTATTCCAGTATTCATAACTACAGAACATACCACACTCAACATCGTGATGCAGAATCCTACGGAGGGACTGCTGTGATAATCAGTAAAAAAATCCCACACTTTGAAATGGATAAATATGTAGAGAACTACCTACAAGCAACAAGTATTAAAATAAAAGTCTCTAGCCGATGTAAAGGATAACAATATCAGCAAATTTTAGATGCATTATGATATCTTCATAAATGTGTCAACCTATGAAGCACTTTAGCCCAAGTGTAGGAAGAGAAGTGTCTTTTTATTTCGGAAAGTTTTGCGTCTTCTGATTGAATAATGTCTGTTCGATCTGTGAGTGAGTATTTGTGTTCTGCTGGATGGTATATTTGCAGAAATGCGTCAAGAGGGATGTGTAGTATGTAAAAAGCTTTTATATTGAAATTTTCCTGAGTCTACGCAATACTGTTCCGAGGATGAGGCTCTCTTAATGTCTTCATTTGTCAATCTTTCTCTTTGAAATACTAATAAATCCTAGACCCCCTTTGCTTGCCTTGTTGTCTAGACACAGAACTGTTTTCAGATATTTGCAATGAAAATTCATTTCAAGTATCTGTTTTACGGATCTAGACATTTCTATTCATTAGTTACACTTCACTTATTGAAATACTTGTTCACTTATACTGTTAGTGCCCAGCACTAATATTATTTATGGCACGGACGTGCCTAGCTGGCTATTTTTGAGATTTTCGTTTACAACCGGCATGCAATTTAGATTTACCTTCCTGGCGAGCAAAGGCGCTGTTTATTACTGAGTTTTTGAAATCCGCGTTGCTCGTCCTCAATAGTCGAAGACGTGTCATAAACGGGGAAGGCTCCGAAGGGTACACTGACATCTGTTTGTAACGGTACAGAAGCCGCGGTCAACAAGTACCTAGAGGAACCTTCCCAGGGCGCAAGGGAGAGTGCGGCCAGTGGAGTTCGACTTGCTGATTGGTAATTGCCAAAACATTAAGAGAACCAATAAGCAAGCAGTAGCAAAAATAGGAGAGATGGCAGCTTCTCGAAAACACGAAACAGATCTGAACGAGACTCTTCCGCGTACACCTCGTGGAAGAACCAAATACCGAGGCGAGTAAAAATAGTAGTAGGGACAGACCCTAAATAGACAGCGTACCGGAGTTAAAACGATACAGTCCACTTTGCTCTTGTGAACTTTCAATCCATTTTGGATACAGTAGTCTCCGTAGCCTTAGTTACATTCGATACCGCACGCGTTCACAATTCAACGGTATTCCGGGCGCGAACATATACATTATAGAGACGAAACAGTCTGAAGTCTTACTATAATAGCGGGAAGAACACGTTAACTAATTGCAAAACAAGTGTTCAATAATCTGAACTGAATCAACGTAAACCAAAGACTTCTTTCGTTTTATACAAAAGGCGAAATTTACAAGTCATGCCATCAGCAATCATTGTGTTTCAATTCCTGTGAACAGGATATTATTTCCTAATCTTAATTTCCATGGATTACAATCAGTAGTTTGCACAAAAGGTTATTATCAGGCACTCTTTCATGCAGGTAGAATTAATATCCTTCCGATTATACATCTACATATGAACAAATATAGCAGTGAAAGATAATAATCTGAGGTACATGTAGCTAAATAAGCCTGATAAAAGTGCTGTTACACCAAATTGAACTTGTAACATATCAGTCGATAGAATTCACGAAAAAACGCTTTCTAAAACGATTCAACCCCTTACTCCCACTAATAGGGCAATTGCAAACTTAAACGTGATATGTAATTTAACCTCGATTTTTTCTTTCCTATCATACAAAGAATACTGCAAAAAATAAAATACTTTAAATAAATCCCATATTTGAAAATTGTTCAGATTCTTTGGTTCCAAAACCATATTTAGACAATTCAACAAGTTTAAAAACATTAATTCTTCATTAAAAATATCAAGATACATATTTTTACAATTGTAGTAGCTTGTTATTATTACCAGTACCTAATACTGAGAATTCTTCGAAAGGGCGAACCATATTTAAAAAATATAGAAAAATTATTACTTGTTACATTTCTATGCGTGATGAAGTAATATTGTACTAACCAAATCTTAGTTTTTTTTTATTAACGAACACTATGACGGTACTACTGTAACCAACCTAATGTACTACAGCGGGTTAAGGGATACACCCAGTTTTGATGTTTGCAATTATAAAATTTGTTTCATTAACAAATATATAGTTTATTTGTTGACAATAATGTTAGATATATAATTCGTGATAGATGATGGCTGGCTGAGTATCTTTTTGCGACTAGTTTCTGATAGAGCGGTTCGTTGTATTTAATGGCAGGTTTTTGATAGTGGACTAGTTTATAGAAAAATTACCTGCATCGGCAGTGCATGCTTTGGAAAGAGTCGAAGGTCGACTCACGCATTCTGAATACAACCGATGGCAGGCTTAGTGCTGCAGTGTGTATTTTATGGTTCGGACGACGGCACGATGGGACATTGACCATCGTTGAAGGTACCGTAACGTCCAAGCTCATTATATGGCCCGGGGGTATTGCGACTCATAAACTCATCGATTGTACAGATCTAGTAAACATGATTGTAAAAGCATTTAAGACCGATTTTTAGAATATTATTTTGTTATTGATGGTTTGTTAGAATTGTTGGAAAAGGAAAAACAGGACTGAATTGGTATATCCATAGGTACTATGAGTTTACTTTCGCATTACAATGTAAATTATCCTTCTTTGTTCGATGAGACTGAACAAATATATTTATACAAACGGTATAATTTGTTTGTTAAATGACTATTATATACAACATTAAATACTTTTATTTTCAGCAAATAACTATAAATGAATTCAATTCCATAACGCCCCACCCTTGATAAGTGCGATTTGTAACAAAAGTTTTACATGGAGTCTTAAATCATCATCACTACCATTTTTCTTTCATCTCTCGATTTCATTTGTCGATATGATCATTTTCTTTAATACAACCTGAGAATAATCCTGGTATTCATCTACTGAATGTACAAAGAACGATTCCCTTTCACGTTATCACTCTCTGAAATTCGAATTGATGGACTTGACCAATGTAATCTAGCCTCCATTTCTACATCATTTGCTACAGAAATCGACTACTTTACGTGTGATGGAAATTTTAAACGTTTTTAAAACATTTGCATACGAGTCTAAATAGCCTTCTAGAAACCAGCAGAATCAACTTGACTTCCACAATTCGTTCGAAGACCAGTCGTGTAAAGAATAAAAAAGGAATACACTGATCTCCTAAAGATTTCAATGAAATGCAACATTGTCATTTATATGCTAACAAAAATAGCATCGAACTCCGAAACGACCAATTTAATCCAGTATATAGTTTACACAGTACTTGCAGACTTTAGTATTAATATATCGCGATTGAACTTCAAGTTGAATTAAATTACTGTTTTTGTTTAAATAACAGAGATAGTAAGATTATTTTCGTCATTCATTATTCCTAATGAATAGAAAAGATTCTTAGATCATTTTATGTTCTTTCCGAAAGATGAAGTAACTTCACAGTTGCTATTTGTTGAGATAGAGTTTCTCTTCTGATTCATTGTTCTATTCCTACTTTCACTTCTAAAGTATCCTGTATACTTACACCTTTTTCTTTTGAAATTTGAAATTCTTGAAAGTTGTTCTCTGCTAACTTGGTTTATGACACGGCTGCAGGGCTGGAGAATTTCATAAACACGTGACAGAGTGAAAGTTCAGCTCATCCTTAGCCACATGCAGCCGTGCCATAAATTAGGGTTCCGAAGAGTCTTGACTAGCATCGCGTCGATTATCGGGACTCGGAAGAAAAATTTAGCGTGAAATCTGAAGGACCACCCAACAATTCTTGTAATCCATTTACCCCCGCTCCAGTATAGGCAGACTCCTAAGACGGAATCGTGAGGACGCTGGTTGGTCTCCGTTCTTAACGAAACGGACCAATCGGCGACCTTAAAGATCCCGATCAGGAGGATGACCTCTGGAGGTTGTGGCTGAGACGAGGAGCATAGTTTTTAGTTTTTTTTTTTGAAGGAGAATCAAAGCAACCTTCGTAAAGTTCACACCAGTAAGTCATGTTTTACTCAGTCAAATCGGCACGTCTCAATTAGGAGAGCCCATAGTATATCACGTCCCCAATACGTAAAATTGGCTGGTCCTTCGGGCACAGACGGCACATATAGTGCAATAATCAAGGCTCCAACATTGGTCCTTCGAGCCGGATCCAGCATATCTGAACAAGAGTGAAGTCCGAGCAAGCTGAAGGGGACAAGTTAGCAACCATCATCGAGGACGCACGGCTACTAATTTATCAAGAAGCGGGATTCAGCATTCGTCTCCACAGAGCTAGCGATTGGCGGGCAATTACGCGGACAATGAATTTCAATACTTGACTTCGAAGAACTTGAGGATATCGGTAGCAGACGACGCGAGTCCACAGCAGTAAAGGAGCAGCGACGCATAGCAGCTGGAAGTCGATCGGTTGGGGATCTCCATGGATCTCAACTCTCTCGGCTCGGTCAGCGTCGTCGAACCACATCCTCGAGTTAAAGTAAGTCTTTCCTGTCCATTACTTGCGTCAGTAAACACACCAGCATGGAGAACGAGCTAAAAACCTCGTAGCTGATCGCGGTTTAGTGAAGGCAGCGTTAACTCGTTTCAAGGGATTTTTTAAAGAGTCTGCTCAATCCTTCCCGGCACTCGGCCCGCAAAATCTTCTAGAGGCGAACGTCGGGTTATACAATAATTTCAACTCAATTCAGATGAAAATAGAGCGCATAGTATCAGGTACCGAATTACAGACAGCACATGCTGCTGAATGCGAACGATTTGAGAACACGTATTCTCTTTTAATTGCGGACGTAGAAACATATCTTGAAAGTGTTCGAACCCGGTCGAATTATACAATAGCAGGTAGTCCGGTGACCGCAACAGCAGCGTCACCCGAGTTTGCAAACGCGCAGCTGGCAGTCAGATTGCCTACTATTCAAGTACCGTCCTTTGCGGCAATTACAGCGATTGGGTCAAGCTCAGAGACACCTTTACATCATGAATTCACTAAAACGAACTGTTAGCCGATGTACAAAAATTCCATTATCTCAATTCAGCACTAAAGGGTCCCGCGGCACGCTTGATTCAATCAGTGGGAGTATCCTAAGTTAACTATAAATTAGCTTGGGGTGCTCTGAAGGCATGCTATGAGAATTCAACAACACTCAAACGTCATCATGTGCATGCTATTTTAGATTTACCAACCGTGCAAAGGCAATCACATACAGAGATTAGAGAATTGTTAGACGATGCTAGCAACCATCTCCTCGCGCTCAAAGCATTGGGAATAGCTATTGATAGTTGGGACCTCTTGGTTGTGCCCATTCTGTCCAGGAAACTCGATTTGGTTAGTTTAAGAGAGTGAGAATGGCGAACAGCCCTGTCGTCCAAGCCAATAATAATTAATCATTTTGTATCGTTTTTGGAGGAACGGTCAACGTACTTAGAGAATTTAATATCGAACGCTACGAACAATATAAGGCCCAAACCGTCAGGACCATCACAGGTAGTCGCAGGTGACCGAGGGCAATTACTTACATAGCAAGTACTTCAATGGCCTGCTCGGTATGTCAAGATTCGCACTCCATATATCAATGTAGGCAGTTTAAATCGGTTTCCGCAGAAGAACGAACGAAGTTAGTTTAGAAAAGGCAATTATGTTTTAATTGCTCATAACAGGGTCACCGTGTTCAGAAATGTACCCGTAGTATGTGTAGAATTTGCGGGAGGAAACATCATTCGCTACTACATCGCGAAGATATTCACTGGTGCGAATATTCCAAAAATATTGCGAAAGAATCCCCAAAGGAGACTCCAGAGGAGTTATCCAAGTTTCAGGCGAAAGAATTCCTGACGAGTTTTAAAGGGGAACCCACAACCACAGGCGTCACAAACATAGCTCGCGATTATATTATAATATATCATCTACTACGATAGTTTATATTAATGACATCAATGGTGAAAAACGAGACTGCATAGCATTATTAGATTGCGGATCCCAAATGCATTTGGTCACGAATGAATTGTCCAACAGATTAGAATTGCAACCTCACAAAACTAATACAAATCTATTAGGAGTAGGAAAGCATCTTCAAGCAGTATCACGTGTCAGACAAATTTAACAATGTTTTCTCGTGTCAATGGTTTCAACGCCGATATAGCATGCTTAACAATAGACGATATTACCGAGGATATGCCAAATCTTCCGTTACGCAAATCGCAAATTACAATACCATCGAACATACAGCCAGCAGACCCAGCATTTGACAAGTGTCGAAGAATAGACATGTTGATTGGTATAGGATTGTTTTGGAAATTACTAGGCATCGGTCAACACACTGTATATCACGGTTTAATTTGGCAGGAAACACAACTTGGCTGCGTATTAGGAGGAAGTTTAACATTTACGAATAGCCAACAATCAATAGGCAACTGATGTAATTTAGTCACTAACCAAGATTTATACGACAAATTAGAACAATTTTGGCAGGTGGAAGAATACGATCCGGTACAGAATCTGGATGTCGATGAATACAAGCAATATTTTAGAAATACCATGCGACAAAATTCGGAAGGTCGATACGTTGTTAGTGTTCCGTTTAATGAGGATACTACCAAATTAGAAGATTCGCGAAGACAAGCCGAAGATAGACTACGGGACATTGAAGAAAAATTAGCAAGACAACCAGATTTACGAGAACAATAAGTACAATTTATGATCGAGTATGAGCAGTTAGGCCATATGTCACGCATTGATTCGTCCGTCGTGTGTAAGGATCCCTCATTTTATTTGCCACGTCACGCCGTTTCCAAACAAAGTAGTACAACTACGAAAATTCATATTCTATTCGATGGTTCGGCAAAATAATCATCGGGCATATCCTTAAATGACACGCTACAAGTAGGCCCTACAGTTCAGAGTGATCTAATGTCCATATTGCTTAGATTTGGAGTACACAGATTCGTGTTATCAACGGACATAGAGAAAATGTAAAGGCAGATTTTAGTCGAGCCTCATGATAGGAGCTTTCAACGCATATTTCAGAGATTGGATCCTACATTACCAATGGAAACCTATGAATTAAATACGCTCACGTATTGCACGGCAGCAGCCCCATTTTTAGCAATAAGAGTAATAAAGAAGATTAGTTTGAAATACTCAGGGACATTTCCACAAGCCAGTCAAACAAATCTCAATGATTTTTATGTTGATGATCTGTTAACTGGCACGGATACAGTTGAGAAGGCGAAACAACTTAAGGAAGAAGTTACGCAAATCTTATCGTCGGCCGGTCTTGAGTTACGTAAATGGGCAAGTAATTGTCTCGTGATTTTAGAATCACCTGAACTAAACAATGAGGATATAACTACAGGCAAGGATCCAAAAACGTTAGGGTTACAGTGGTCACTGAGCGACGATCAACTGAGTTTCAGTTTTTTGCATGTAAACAATACACGTATCACGAAACGTACTAATTTATCAGAGATAGCGCGGCTTTTCGATCCGTTAGGCTTGGTCGGACCAGTAATATCACAAGCGAAATTGATTATGCAAAGGCTGTGGCAAATGAAAATAGGATAGCATGAATCAATTTCACAAGAGCTATATACACAGTGGTTAAATTACCGGGATGATTTGAAGCAATTATCCGAAATAAAAATTCCGCGTTTCACAATAGACAGGGAATACAAAGGTATAGAAATTCCCGAGTTTGCAGGCGCCTCGGAACGGGCATACGGCGCATGCATATACCTGCGATCCGAGATCAGTTCAGGTAGATGCGTAGTTCGGTTACTTTGTTCGAAGTCACGTGTCGCACCCTTAAGGTCAGTGTCACTTCCCCGTCTGGAGATATACGGGGCTCTGTTGCTAACCCGACTGATGCGTAAGGTGAAAACAGCCCTCATTACACCGGTGCATAATGAATATTACTGGTCCGACTCAAGTATTACGCTCGCCTGGATTCGAGCCCCCTTAAACAAGTGGATCACCTTCGTGGTAAACAGAGTGTCCGAGATTCAAAATTTATGGAATCGAAACTCTTGGAGGCACGTTTCGTCGAGCGATAAGCTTGCAAATGTCTTATCGCGTGGAATCAATCCGAAATTCTTAGCAACAAATGAGTTATGGTGGTCAAGACCGTCGTGGTTAGTGCAGAATTCAAATCTTTTGTGTGGGTGATTTCTTTTATTGAATGTGTTTGAGTGAAAGTACAAATGTTTGTATAGATGGATGGAAGGATGAAAGAGGTTAACTATTTAGGTTGGTAGTGTTGCGTGGGGATTGGAAGGTTGGTTGGTTGGTATGACGGACAAGAGGAGTGAGCATCGAAGGAGAGTAGCGTGTAGAAGGAGAGTGTGTGTATCTAAGCGAGTTATTATAATCCTATATTCTCAGTATTTTATGAAATAAATAGATTAAGTAAAGTGTGAGCATATTCATATATCGCCCTCCACTTCCCCCACCACATCTTTGGCCGTCGGAAAAAATACAAACGATAGAGGTACATGAAAAAAGGGAATCAAACTCACATTAGTATCAGTAAATAGCGATTTTAGTGTTTTTAGAAGAATTTTAGAGTATGGACGATTAGTACGTGTGATTACTTATTGTCTGAGATTTTTGCACAATGCACGATGTAGCAGTGATTTGGAGGTGACACTCGGTTCCGAGGTAATATCTGTACAAGAATTAAGACCAACTCAACAAAAATTAATTTGGTGCGCCCAACGCAAAGCATTTCTCATTGAGTTAGCGGCACTAGAGAAGAATCAGAGTATACCAAAGGGTAGCAATTTATATATGTTGAATCCGTTCCTGGATGAGACGGGAGTAATCAGGATGGGCGGAAGATTAGAGCACGCAGCCATTCCATACGAGCAAAAACAACAAAGCATTTTACCGCCAAAATATACGTTAACATAAATGATAATTAGGCATTAGCATCAGAGACTTCTGCACGCAGGGTGCCAACAGGTAGCGTCGTCACTACGCCAACAATATTGGCCAGTATCTTACAGGTAAAACGTTAAGAGAATGCTTAGAAATTGTGTAAAATGCTTTAAGGTCAAACCAAAGTGTATTCAGTACGCAATAGGTCACCTACCTGCTGCCCGAGTGACACCCGCTCGACCGGTCGCCATTTGCGGAGTAGATTATGCAGGCCCATATTTAACAAAGGTACGCACCCGGAGTAAAATTTCCGTAAAATTATACATATGTATTGTTCGGGCCAATTTTGTAGGAGGTTTATGGCAAGGTTTAAAAGTACCGCTATTTTTGAGGATTCGTTAATTTAGTTTTTCTGCCATCTGGACGACACACGCCAGATGGTACGATTCCCGGATTTTTACTCTTTTCTCATGGCATTTGTATAGCCTTTAGTTTCATTCGCATATTTTTCGATAGCCACAATAGCTATTACCCTGTCGTAAACCTTCACGGCCTGAGCAGTCTTCGAGAACCATGGGTCACCCAACGGTTTCCGCGGCCTATGCAAGGGGCAAGGAAACCGTCTCAGGTGTTGACCAGATGTGTCGCCCACCCCCGTCAAATTCTAACGTTTCGTCCCCTTGGAGAAATTCGCGACCCCTTCCTCAAGGAAACACGCCGAGAGCGTAAGGGAAGGTGTGTCTTCCCAAACTAGGCCCGCTGATTGGAACTGCCCAAAAATTGGAAGGAACCAATCAGTGGGAAATTGCAAACTCCGAGGGGGGGGGGGGGGTTTGCTGAGACAGTCTCATGGTTACACGAAAACAGTCGTCTAGAACAGTCACACGAAAGGAGTCATACAAAATAGTCATACAGAAACAGTCGTACTGAATGAATTGCATAGAAACTGTCGCAACGAAACATACATTAATAGTTAATTGTAACCGCTGCTCGTACTTTGAACACATATAAATACAGTCCACCTTTCTCTCTAAGTCGCGAGCTCCGAGCTTATTGAGAGACGGAACGCGACCCAACATGTATATTTGGTTGCTTCACTACGAAAGCCACGCACATCAAATTAGCAACCGATCTGAGTACGAAGGTGTTCCTTAATTATTTTAGACGATTTGTAGCGCGAAGAGGACGATGTCAGTCTATTGTTTCAGATAATGCAACTGATTCTCTCGGTGCAAAAAATTAACTCCACGAATTAGGAGCGTTGTTGAATTCGCATGAGCACAAGGCACATATAATGCAATTTCTCGGTGGGGTGGAAATAGAATGGAAGTTTATTCGTACCCAAGCTCCTCACTTTGGAGGATTATGGGAGAGTGCAGTTCGGCTTTCAAAGTATGATCTGAAACGAGTTATAGGCGAACAAAAATTAACATACGAGGAGCTTTATACACTACTGACGCAAACAGAATCATGTCCTAACTCCCGTCCACTTAGTCCCATCTCCTCCGATTTGACAGATATGAACAACCTTAACACCAGGTCATTTCCGTATCCGTGGCGCATTGACTGCACTACCAGAGAAGAATATAACGGGATTAAAAGCTAACCGGTTAGGGCGATACTAGTTAATCCAGCATATGTTACAGCATTTTTGGAGGAGGTGGCAAAAGGAGTATCTACACCAACTGCAATAGTGCTACAAATGGAATACTCAACCATCCGCGGCATTGGCAGAGGGTATGCTGGTGATTGTGAAGGAAGACATCTTACCTTCATTGCGATGGTGCCTCGGCCGAATTAACCAGCTACACGAGGGAAAGGATGGCATAACGAGAGTGGCGACCATCAGGAAAATGGGCAGAGTCTACAATCGTCCGATTTCCAAACTATGTATATTACCGATAAAGGACAGCGAACAATGATTAGCATAAGGCGTTGTGATCATTATATGACATTGTGAAATATTAGATTACATTATCATACTATGAATGTTAGCATTACACAGTTATAACTATTCCATATATAGTACAAACGTTAGAATAATTATATTATGTGGAGGATTTTTGGAGTGGTTTAGAGTGAGTTGGAAATATGGATCTCGTCCTCTCCCACAGGTGCAGCGAACGAAAGGGAGCAAGCTGCTCCAAAACCACGATATTTATATCAATCCGTTGCTAACCATGTCAATAACGCCGTAGTTACGCCGAGCCCGAAAACGCTCCGACTCTAGCACGCGGTTCTCGAAAGTTCTTGTCGGGTCGCGGCATTTCTCGACGCCTCTCGACGTTTCGTCCGCGCTGCCCCGGGTCGTTGCTCCCGGCGCGCTTGATCTGATTTTCATTGAACGGCGATCGAGGCGGCCCACAGTGTGATATTTCTGCGATCTAGGCGGAAAAAATCGATTTTCGCTAGTTACTTATTTCTTGATAAACACCTAGTATTTCTTTTGTATATAAACCATTTTATCAAATAGGCGTGTTATTTGTGTGTTTTCTCTACACATTTGTATGTAACCCGCCTTTCAAAGCTACTATTCTCATTGTATCATTGATTAAGCGTTGGATGTAATATAGTTTGGAAGAAGAACCAAATTTCCGTTTATTGTCAGATGAACTCGTAGGTAGCATTAAAATAACAATTCGATCTACTTGTCAAAAAATTGATCAAAAGGGGACCAAGGCAGGAAGAAACCTTGAAAGGTTCTTAACTAATAATTCATTATGGCTTGAAGAAAATATAAAGTTTACGGATGCTGTAGTTTCAGCTTTACCTAATACTTCAGAAGGTATTCCGCATCGGCCTGGTAGGCCCCCAAAATGTTTGCAGCCTTAGGTCCAAGAGCTAAAAGGCAAAAGATCAGAAATCTCGTGCAATCAATTAGTGGAGAAGAATTGACGATGGCGGCTGAAATGACACTTCGAAGACAAGGAAAAGAGGACTCTGCTACAATTGTGAGAGAACTTTCTAGTGGCTCTCCTCAACGAGGAACTTCCATAAAAAAAGTACGCACGTTTTTTACCCAGCAACCAGCACAGTTATCCGATAATGAAGCTCTCACACTCATTGTTGATGCCAATCTATCAACACACCAGTATAATCTTATTCGGAATCAGGTTAAAAATATTAATGACAAATTGTACCCACCTTATTGTAGAATCAAAGCTGCTAGACAGTTATGTTATCCTCCGGCAATCACAATTACCGAAATTTCTGCTGAAGTAAAATTACAATCCTTAATTAATCATACCCTTTTTCGTTTATGTAAACTTCTGCAAGAAGTGCTTGAAAGTTTAAGTTTGACCGAAAACGATACTTTACATTTTGTTATAAAATGGGGCTGCGATGGTTATCAGCAACATAGATATAGCCAATAATTTTCAAACCCGAATTATTCAGACGAAAGTCTGTTTAGTATTTCAATGATACCCTTGCAAATTTACGCGAATATTGAAAACTCTAAAAAAATTGTTTGGCAAAATCGAGCACCCTCTTCGACCAGATACTGTCGCCCTATAAAATTTGTTTTTGCGAAGGAGTCATTAATTTAATTAATACAGAGGTCAACAGAATTATGGAACAAGTTGAAAAACTTTCACAAACCCCAATAATAATAAATAACAAGGAAGTGCTCGTTAAATCTACATTGATTTTTTGTATGATAGATGACAAAGCGTGTAATACTGTTTCGTCATGTGTTGTTTCGAAGGCTGACGCGTACTGTTGAGTTGGAATAACTCGTCAACCCAGCTTCCTGAGAAGTTACTTAATACGCGCGGGATAGTGAGTATTTTGCTGTCTATATGTTGACACTTGCACTGTCGCGGAAATTGGTTGCACTAGACTATTGTAGTGGACTTGACGTTGTTCGCTGGTAATGTGTTAGAAGCGGAATGTTGTCGCGGATGTCTAAATGTCTCTCTGCCCGACACTCTTGCTCGTCGCGTTGGTGGTAAGTGCGGATTTTCGCTGGCTCGATGTTTTTTGACTAATAGCAGAAACCACGGGAAAGTGGTAAAACAAGCTGGTTGCCCATTGGTGGGCCTTATTAATTGGAAGGGATGGCCTGCGGGACCACCCTGTCCGGCGGAGGTGGTAGCTCGCCTCACACGCAACTGGGGGTAATGTTTTCCCCAACTTTTCCGTGGCGACAGAGACGGTCTTTCTGGAACCGTTGTTCAAGAGGGATTGCTATATCCTGATATTGTTCCGCGAGCCGAAGGTCGCCAAATGTTTTAGGGCATTTATTGCGAGTGTCAGCGACTGCGGAACATGTGGGCCTCCCGCTGATCCATAGTTTGAAAATATTTCGAAAGATGGGTAGCGGTTGAAGGCTCGGTAATATAAATTTACCGTTACGGTGTCGAACATCGGAACATCATGTGTTTCAACAGAAACATGCTACTTGTGTGGAGCAAAATCACGGAAAATGAACAATCCCGAATTAATTGCAACAAAAGTCGTGAATCAAATATTCTTTTCTTTTGGAATTTCTCCTTTACACTCTTATATTCGATTGATGGTATATATACTTCAGACTTCGTATTGATTGAAAATTAAAACTTGGCAAACTCGAGCGAGCGAAGGAAATAAGGTCAAAGTAGCAGAAAGAAGAAGACTGTACAGGAGAAATTCCATAAGGAATTAGGTTTATTGGTAGATATGCCGAAGCAACAAACAGGCAACAGCAATAACAAAAACACTGCACGTACATTTTTCTGCAATGCAGGAATATCTGCTGCAATAACCGGGGTCAATATAGATTTGATTACACATTTACCTGTTATATTAGAGTGTATAAATTGTGGATTCCCTATAAATGAACATAAATTTGATCAGTACGCAAAAGAGCCGCAAGAATTGTATCTTAAAGAGTACAGTTGTATCCAATGCCTGCGAGCGTGCATAAAATTCTCTTCCATGGAAGTGATATTATAGCTTCATGTATTTTACCAATTGGACAGAGGTTAGAGACAAAGACAACAGGCAATTCAGAGAATTACTTACACGGAAAACGTCAAGAATAGATACCAATACAGACTTGATAAATAGGCTTCTTATAACCTCCGACACCCTCATTGCCAGTTTCCGTGCTTCTCCAATAACGAAAAAAGGTAAAATAACACCTGAAGTTTTAATGTTATTAGAAGAACCTTGTCATGAAAGCAAGCAATCAAAGCAGTTTAGCAGCACTGATTCTAATTTTTCTGAGTAAAATATGTTTATAAACAAAATACATAACATAAAATTGAGTTTCTTCCTTAAAGTGTTTTGTAATACATTATTTATAAACATCATTATTTTTTTCGTTTTTTAACCATGAATATTACGTTTTTTATTTTTTGTAACAAAGAAATAGAAAATAATAACCCAAACATAGACACCACATGTATTTATTTAATAACCCACAATGTCATTGTATGTCTATATCTTTGTACCTTTTATAAAAAAATACTGTCAAATAAACGAAAATTAACTTTTAATTATGTATTTCATTTGCAACAATTGCATATTTTTCTTGCAAATAAGTATTGTCTTGCTAGCATAATTAATTGCTCCTAGAACACTGAAATATCACACTGTGCAGCTTATCGCTTCCTCGTTTCATTGTTGCGTTACAATCTCCCCCTCTGGGCACGACGGCGTCCCGACGAGTAGTCTAGGAATCTTCATTCATTCGCGCCTGGCTTGTTTCCCTGCCCGCTCCGCCGTTTGGCTCTCGGGTTCCTTCCGTGGTCGTCCGCGTTTTCGAATAGGTGCTACTGGCTGCGGTGCCTCCCCTGGTGCTTCGATGTAAGACCTCAGCCCCGAGGTGTGTTACACCCCTATGCACACAGGCTGGTCATCGCGGGTATCGATCTCGTAGCTGTTTGAACCAACGCGGTATAGTACGGTATAGTACCGCTCTCGTCTGCTGAGGGTGTGAGTGGTTACACACATCAGATCTCCTCTCTCGTATCCAGGATTTGGTCGGCGGCGCTGATCTGCGTACTCCTTCCCCTGCTCCTGCTGATGCTCCGGAATCTGCTGGGCCACCTGCATCGTGTCAGCAGCATCGGTGTAATTTCCGGCAGAAAATTTTCTGTTTGTACGATGGTCCTCAGGTCCCGATTGACGTCATCAGGTGTCCCCAGCTCTCTCCCGAACATGAGGTAGGCTGCTGTGCATCCATTGGTCACGCATCTGACTGAATTCATCACGAATCTCATGACTGGCAGCCTCTCGTCCCATGTTGTGTGGTCCGCTCCGACGTACATTCTAAGCTGCACCTTCAGATCTCGATTCTTTCGTTCCACCGGATTGGCCTCGGGGTGGTAAACTGGGGTGAACGCCTTCTGGATTCCGAAGTAGTGCGTCACCTGCTGCATGACACCGCTGACGAATTGGGTGCCATTGTCGCTGATGATCCTCCGCGGCATGCCAAAACGCAGCATAACTTCGTTGATGAGGACACGGACGCAGACTTCCACTGTCGTCTGTTGCAGCGGGAACAGATCCACACAACGTGATACAGCGTCCTCCATGATGGAGATCCACCGATTCTTTCTGCTTGTGGTCTGCAGAGGTCCAAAGAGATCCATGGCGATTACCTCAAACCGTTGCTGCATGATAGGTGAATGTAATAAACCGACGGGTTTTAAATTATTCGCTTTATACTGCTGGCAATCCACACAGTTTCGAACGTATTCGGCGATTTCCAGACTCATCCCCGGCCAGAAATATCGGCTGATGATCCGATGTAGCGTGCGCTGGGCTTCGTAATGTCCAGCAGTGGGGTCGTCGTGGTATGTCCGCAATATCTCTTTCCTTTCGTGCCATGGTACGACCACCTGAGCTTTCTCCATACTACATTTGGAGCGTATCGGTAGAGAACTCCGTTGTTGATTAGATATACTCTCGTGGTGGTCCACTTGATCATCTCGTCGTCTCCCGTAGTCGATTCCAGTGCTTCGATGATGATCTTCAGGGCCTCGTCCTTTAGTTACTCCTCCGGACTTTCTGCTGGTCCTCGGGCCGGTAGGTCGACGAAGATTCCCGCGATCTCTGCTCTGCTCTCCTCGGTCCATGGTTCGCTCAGCAATCTCGACAGCATATCTGCATCGACGTTGCATCGACCCGGGATATACTGAATCGTCGGGCAGTATGGTTGGAGTAGTAGTGCCCATCGGGCAAGACGTCCACTCGGAGAACGGAGGGAGATCAACCATTTCAGGGGTTGATGATCTGTGGCGATGGTGACAGGCTCCACTTCGATGTAACCTCGGAATTTGTCCACGGCCCAGACTACTGCCAATGCTTCTTGTTCAGTGGTGGAGTAGTTACGTTCCGCTGGCGTCAACAGTATGCTGGGGTATTTGATGGGGTTTGCTCCGTTTCCTTTTTGCCTTGCAGTAGGACTGCTCCGATAGCGTAGGCGGTGGCATCAGTGCGTACGATGAAAGGTTGTTTCTCGTGAGCGCACTACAGGATTCGCGGGCTCGTGAGAGCTTCCTTCAAGTGCTCGAGCGCCTGCTGTTGACTCGCTGTCCACTCCCAGGTCGCCTTCTTCTTCGTTAGCCGGGTCAAAGGTTGAGCAACTGCAGCAAAGTTCGGTACAAAACGCCGGTACCATGAATACGTTTGTAGAAACGAGATGAGTTGCTTCAAGTTCGTCGGCGTGGCCATTTCTTGTATCGCCATGACCTTCTCAGGATCGGGGTGGATACCTTCCGCTGTCAAAACCTGTCCGAGATACTTGATTTTCGGGCAGCCGAAACGACATTTGTGTCGATTCATTCGGAGGCCGAATTTGCGAAGATGTTGACAGTAGGAAGCCTGCCCTCCGCCACCCCCCCCCCCCCGGCTCCTTGCCGGAAAATGCACCACCAGGCACCGCCTCTGCCTCGAAATCGTAACGTCGCTCCGGCGCGTCGGCGTAGTGCCACATCCTCTGTTGAACGCCCAGCACAACTCCGGCGTCCTCGATAAAATCGATCCTAAGCAGAGTCCGGTTGTCCTTCCCCTCCGACAGAACGATGAAGGACGTCCAGAAACGGCGGCCTTGAAGTTTCATCTCCAGCGGAGCCGACAAGACCTCCCGAATGTGAGGGTTTCCGTCCGCCAGGGCGACCTACATCTTCTTGGCCTCGAATGTGCTGCCCTTCTTCTTCAGGAGGCATTAGAGCTCCTGACATTTGCGACTCTGCATTTCGCCCCTGTGTCGTAAAAAGCTTGTCCACGCCCCCCAGCGATGGTGATCCCGACCGCCGGACATTGACGAAGTTGCGTGTTCCGGTGGTGGTAGGATCGGAGCGGTCGGCGGGCGGTCGTGGTCCGGGCAAATTATTCTTCCGGAAACGACACTCCATCGAGACGTGTCCCGGGCAGCGACTGATGTTACAACGTCCGCGATCCCGCGAATACGGATATGGGGCGGAGGATCTTCCCTATGTTCGTCGATGATGCGTCGGCGGTGGTCGTAAGGCCTCGGCCGATACGTTGGGCGCCAACATTTTTGTAGAGGTTTTCTGGAATGGATTGGAATGACTTGCAAATATGGATCTCGTCCTCTCCCACAAGTGCAGCGAACGAAAGAGAGCATACTGCTCCAAAACCGCGTTATTTATATGAATCCATTGCTAGCCTTGTCAATAACGCCGTTGCTACGCCAAGCCCGGAAACGGTCCGACTCTAGCTCGCGGTTCTCTAAAGTTCTGGACGGATCGCGGCGTTTCTCGACGCCTCTCGGCGTTTCCTCCGCGCTGCTCTGGGTCATCGCTTCCAGCGCACTTCATCTGATTTTCATTGAACGACGATCGAGGCCACATGTCGCCTCCTCATTTCATTGCTGCATTGCAATTGCATAATCTCATCATAATCAAACAATTATAAATGTTAGATTATTAAAGCACGCAGCGCACGTCTAAGGTGGGCGGAATGTTAGCGATCACCGCTAACGTGGTTTATGTAACGTCTGCAGGGCTGGCGAATTTCACAAGCACCTGACGAAGTGAAAGTTCAGCTTATCCTTAGCCACATGCAGCCGTGCCATAAATTAGGGTTCCGAAGAGTCTCGACTATCATCAAGTGGTGGCGTCGATTGTCGAGACTCGGAGGAAAAATTCAGCGTGAAATCCGAAGGACCATCCCAACAATTCTTGAAATCTCTTCACTGTCGCTCCAGTCTGGGCAGACTCCTGAGACGAAATCGCGAGGACGCTGATTGATCTCTGTTTTTAACGGAACGGACCAGTCAGCGACTATAAAGATCCCGATCAGGAGGATGACCTCTGGAGGGGTCGGCTGAGACGAAGAACATAGTTTTTAGTTTTCTTTGAAGGAGACTCAAAGCAACCTTCGTAAAGTTCACATCAATAAGTCATTTTTTACTCAGTCAAATCGACACGTCTCAATTAGGAGACCCCATAGTATATCACGTCCCTAAGACCTAAAATTGGGTGGTACTTCGGGCACAGACGGCACATATAGTCTAATAATCAAGGTCACAAGATTGCTCATGCAGTAGAGCATATAATCCTTGGCCTCAACAAAAGTATACGACGATGTAATAGTTTCATCTATATTTTTTAAATGGTTCTAAAAAATTCCAAATCTATACCCCAAAGTCTATTAAGTCCATCTTTTCTGAAGAATGACATTTTACAAGTTTTTTGCGTAAAATGTATTGTAACGTGTATCATATTGTAAAAATTATTAAGACGTAAATTGTTCTTTAATGTTACTTTAAAATGACGAAATGATACATTTTTTGTTTGACTCTGAGATACTAGAGCGTATCTTTATATTTAAACTGTTCAAGGGATAAAAGTATTATGTAATAATATTTCGTTGCAAAACATCTCATTTCATTTATCTCATGACAGAATAAGGAAATGCCAAGAGGAAAATGGACAAATGTTACATAGCATCATACACACAGAAGAACTTTAAACGTAATTAAGGCGAAACCGCACATTAATAATACACCATGTACTTTCTGCTGCTGAAGGCGGCTCCGTTTATCTAATCTTTTATTTTACATTTCCTACTACTATGATCTCATATTTTGTTTCACCTTGTGTTTCCCCTTTGTTCATATACTAAATTCTAAGAATATAAAATGAAAAATTTAAAAATTCTGAAGTCTTCCACATAACAAAATTCCAACAGCAGATGTGATTGATCCGTAGACGAGATCAGACGTCTCCTGTGCTGATCGCGTGTGCCGATTCATAGTGTCACAAGTAAAGTGATTCGATAGTAGTGGAGATATATCGATGTCTGTGCTGTAATGGTGTAAGGCCACCAGGCCAACCGAATACACCAGGACGGCCTTTATCGGCATGGTTCCTTCAAAATACGATAACGAGACTTCTGAGTACAGGAGTCTATTAACCTCAAACACCACAGAAAGGACCCCAGAAAATACCGGTCTCATGGAACCATCAAGATCTTATGCAAACGTTACAAAATACGAAAATACACCTACTAAGGACCAAGCCATCATCCTCTAGTCGATGGACGGAATTAGCATTAAAGAGTATGCCTGTACATTAGGTAAAATAGTTGGCCCCAAAGAAATTAAATACATTTCCAGAATTTCCAATGGAAGAATTTGCATATACCTTGATAAGAAAGAAACTGTCACCTCCCTCATCTCCCAACATAAATCAATTATAATAAATAATAATGAAATAGAATTAAGGCCTATGATACAACCAGCACAACGTATCATTCTTTCAAATGTCTCTCCTATTATCTCCAATACTGAAATCGAAAAAGAATTCATCAAAAACAACATTCGAATGTGTTCGAGAGTTTCTTCGTTAAAAGCGGGAATACCCGACCCCGAGTTTGCCTACGTCCTTAGTTTTAGGAGACAATTATATGTCCACCCGGAAGACATTAAAAAAATTCCTGGCTCCTTCTTAATAACCATTGATGATGCGCCTCATAGAATTTTCACTACTACAGGTACATTGAATTGCTTCGTATGTAAGGAAGAGGAACACGTTGCCAAGCAATGTCCTCACAACACTCAAACAAATGAAACGGAAGATAACATGACAGTTATTATACAAACGCCAGCTATACTAACTCAAACGACAACCCCGTCGATAAATGAGGAACCCATAAGAGATCTTAATCGATCAAAAATCTCTGAATTACCGATAATCAATACCGGAATTAAAAGACCACTCTCATGCTCTTCGGAAACCACTTCAGACCGTACAAATACAAACGAAGACATTTTCAAACAGCCAACAACTACCGCGAAAAAGAAAATCGTTAGAACCAAAGAAACACGGTCAGTATCTCCTTCTGCTTCTGAAAAAAAATAGAGGAATTGCTCAGCCCCGCTAAAGACCTAATTGATAACCCTGACAATGAATTTATTCTTAACTACACTCAATTATTAAGTTTCCTAGAAAACTCTTTTGGAACTGCAAACCCAAAAATAGCGTATGAATACACAGAAAATATACCAGATCTAACTAAAATGCTTCATAAAATTTACCCATCCCTGACTGGACGCATTATTAAGAACAAAATCCACAGGCTATGCAAAAAACTTACGAATAAATTATTGTGATGACTCTGGGCCCTGGACATCAGACACAGATATCGACACTTCATAACGATCTTCTATCTACAAAATCTTAAATAAATAATTATCAATAAGCAATAAATGAAAAAAATTATACAATGAAACATCAATGGATTTTATGCTCACTACGAGCAATTACAAATGATCATTAAGCACCATAACCCAGAAATAATATGCCTTCAAGGAACAAATTTTAAGAAAAATCACCACCCAACTTTACGAAATTACGAAATCATTAGAAAAAACAGAGGAAACAACAATTACGCCAGCGGAGGGGTAGCCATCGCAATCTCTAGCAAATTCTACGCTACAACAATACCCCTAAACACTAGTATAGAAGCGATTGCAATAGCCACTTCGTTACCAAACAAATTACACATATGCAACATATATCTTCCCAACAGTCAAACGCTCGATATCGATGATCTAGAAAACTTGATAAAGCAGATTCCTGAACCCTTAATACTGTTAGGAGACTTTAACTGCCACCATACTTTATGGGGGTCATCCAGAACCGATGTTCGAGATAAGAAAATTGAAAAGTGTCTAGAAAATCCTAACTTAATACTTTTGAACTCGAGAGAATCTACTCATTTCAATGCTAGCAATGGAACATTTAGTGCCGTTGACTTAACATTATGCAGTTCGAATTTGGCTCATCGCATGGAGTGGCAGGTCATGAACGACTTACATGTCAGTGACCACTTTCCTATTCAAATAACATATGATGATGATTCTTCAAAATCCGATCTTCCAAATATGCCAAAGTGGTGCCTTAACAAAATTGATTGGCATAAATACAAAGTAAAAATAGACCATGACATTCGTCTAAAGGGAAAACATTATGAAATTCAGCCATCTACTATCAACGAAACACTCAAAGAATTCGAAACAATTATATGCACCGCGGCAAGAGAAGCTTCTGAGATAAACAAATCCAAATTCACCAGAAAACTCACTACACCGTGGTGGAATAACGACTGTAATTCGGCTCTCAAAGAAAGTCACCACGCATTCAACCGAATGAAGAAAAACCCGTCCATCGAGAACCTAATAAAATTCAAGAAATTTCGAGCGAAGTTTCGTAGGACGATCAAAGAGAGCAAGAAAGTCATGGGAGACGTATGTCTCATCAATAACAAATAAGACACCAACGAAGCTCCTGTGGCAAAAAATTAAAAGAATTAACGGAGGCAGGCAGTCTACTGGAATACAGCTTCTAGAATTATACGAGAACAAAGTGGTTACTAACGATAAAGATATTGCCAACTCTCTTGCTGAACAATTTAAGCTAAACTCAAGTGACTGCAACTACTCCTTAGAGTTCCTGGCCCATATCAATATCCAAGGAAGTCAAATCATAGAAACATCAACAAATCAAGAGATGTCCAGTATAGACCCCACATTAAACTCAATCATAACTTAAGATGAACTAAATAAGACTCCAAGTGACAGAGGAGTCTGCGCCAGGTCCAGATTGCATACCGAATCGACTGCTTAAAAATCTCCCACCAATAGGAAAAAATCACCTTCTCAAGATTTTTAATGCATATGGATCCACAGGGTTTTCCCAGACAATTGGAGAATGGCCATCGTCGTGCCTATTCTTAAACCCGGAAAAAACAAAGTTAAAACGGAAAGCTACCGCCCAATAGCTCTAACGAACAATATGTGCAAATTGTTAGAAAAAATAATAAATCGAAGACTCAGGTGGTACTTAGAAGTAAATAAATTTTTAACACCAGTTCAATACGGATTCCGACATCACTGCTCCACCACTGACGTCCTAACTAACATAGAGACAGATGTATGCGACGCCTTTAAAAAAAATGAATACCTCATAGCAATCTGTCTAGACATCGAGAAAGCATACGACATGATCTGGAGACGCAAGATCACCAATGCACTTATCAAGTTCAAGATTAACGGCCCTATGCTATCTTTTATAGCAAATTTCTTAACTGGCCGAACTATTCAAGTAAGAGTTAATAGTACCCTTTCTGACCCAACGGAAATAAAAAATGGAGTACCTCAAGGATCAGTGCTCACCGTGTCACTATTTCTGATAGGAATAAATGGCATAGTGGACGTTATAGAAAGGCCAGTCAAAAAACATCTATTCGCAGACGACCTAACTATATCCTGCAGTGGAAAAACCCCAAAGACAGTAGGGAATCTAATACAGGCAGCCATAAATAACCTGCAAGAATGGTCAAATAAGTCTGGACTCAAATTCTCTGCTCCAAAAACTCAAGGAATCCTGTTCAGGAAGAAAGTAAACCAAGTAAATACCCCGAAAATCCTTATGAATGGTGTACAAATTAAATTCGTGGACACTGTTAGAGTACTCGGACTGTTCTTTGATAGAAAGCTAACCTGGACCACCCACATCAAATATCTGAAGGATTCATGCTTAAGAAGATTAAACATAATCAAATCTCTAGCCAACAAAAACTGGGGATCAGATTAGGAAACGCTCCTAAAAACTTATCGTGCTCTAATTCTGTCCAAAATTGACTTTTAAAATCCAGAATTTTACGAATGTTGGATCCCGTGCATAACGCGGCACTGAGAATGGCTACAGGACTTTACCGTACTTGTCCAACCAGCGGCATTTTATTCGAGGCCAAAGAGATGCCACTCGAACAAAGAAGAAAATTATTATACGTCTCGTATGCCTTGAAAATTTCCTCCACGCCAAGCAATCCAACCTTTAATTACATTTTCAGGAATAAGTATAAAAACCTATATGACAAAACAACCAATTTACCAACCGCACCTTATATTAAAATCAACGAATACCTATCCTCTTCCGCATTAGGAAATATCTCAGTCATCGAACGCAAACAGGAGACAGTAGCTCCTTGGACCATCTTAACTCCTCAAATTGACGTAGATTTAGCCGACTCTGCAAAAGATGAAAGAAGTAGAAAAGAACACGTTACCAAATTTTTAGAACTCAATAACAATAAGTATCTTCATTACAATAAATTATACACAGATGCCTCAAAATCCGAACATGGAGTTGGATACGCCATCATTACAGAAGACAGGATAATTAAACATCGCCTTCCTAACCAAACGTCGACCTTCTCCGCTGAAGCTTATGCAATCCATGACGCCTTAAAATTGATCCAAAACACCAATTATCAAAATCACGTTATTTACTCCGATTCCATGAGCGTTATCCAAGCATTACTCAACCCTCTTAAAATTGGAAAAAATGATTTAATTAAAAATATTCTAACACTACACACTGATCTCATCAAGCTAAACAAAAATATAATTATTGCATGGATGCCTTCCCACCAAGGAATAAGTGGGAACGAAAGAGCGGACACCAGCTCTAGGGAGGCAACAACCCTTCCTCTAGATGAAGTATACTCATCTATTCCCCATCAGGAGCACTTCAAATCGGACAAAAATTCATAGTGTAGTCAAGGATTTGACCCAACAAATCCCTATCGATAAACTGAGTAGGAAAGAGAGGACAATAATGTCTCGTCTGAGGACCGGCCACGCGAGAATTACCCATGAACATATACTCAGGAAAACGGAACCTCCGGTCTGCAACACCTGCCGTAGGCAAATTACTGTTCACCAGCTTCTATATGAATGTGGCGGGAGTAACCATGACTCTCTTAAGGCGAGGTCGTTTGAGGTGTCGGGGACCCTGTCTTCCTAGTATCCGAGATCAGCAGTCGTTTGAGGTGTCGGGAAGGCTTGCCTTCCTAGTATCTGAGACTAGGGATCGTTTGAGGTGTCGGGAAGCTCGTGTTCCTAGTATCCGAGACCAGACCTTATGCAGATCTAGTTTACTAAGTGGACACCTCTTCGTGGTTCCCACCACAAGTACCTACTTCGGAAGAGAAACTAAGATCCACCGCTGCGACTGCTAAAACAGCACTGCCACGAGTCGGCGTCGTTGACCAAATGGCTCTTATGTGGCAAACACCATTGTGGCATCGCGGGACAGCGCGCATCAGCGTACTGGTGCTCAAAATGGACGGCCCAGCAGCGAAAGCTACTGACGCCAAACTCATACGTGTCGACACGTATGCCCGCTAGAGACTGAGTCTTGCACTGGCCACCTTACCTCCACGTGGTCCCCGCTGGGCAACGGTGCACATGTGTAACTGGCTTGCTGGTTACACAGGTGTAGCGGCTAAAAGGTTCGCCTCCCGAAAGGGACAGTTTACCCTTCTGATGATCCTTCAGCGGTGAAGGAGGGGTTTTCCCAAGCCCGCCGTCCATAACATCTACGGACGCGACCCTTGAAAGTGGTGATACGCACCCTTCCGTCGCTGGTATAGGCTAAAGCCTCGGAACAGCACAGCTTGGGGCCTTGTGCCGCCTAGAAGCTTATGAAGACAATAATTCTATATGAATGTAGAAGATTCGAAGTTCATAGGCGAAAGCACGAAATAAACCCTAACACTGCACTCACATCGAATAGGCACATCAAGAATACCATACAATATTTACTCGACTCAAGTCTCTTTCACAAAATTTAGACGGTCCACATCAGGAACATCGTGGCTAATGACCCAGATGTCGATGCGACGTTAACCAGCCACAAAAAAAATTCCAGCAGATCATTAATACAAAGAAATAGCACATGTTTCCTTCATAAAATAATATGGAGCACAATTTGATATTGAAGTAAACTCATTATATCAGCTTTCATGTATGCAGGTACATGTAAATTTGCTATATGGAAGTGTACCTAAATTATTTATTGATTGCCGATCACTTTTATGAAAGTTTTCGTCGAGCAACATCAGAATGTCAGAGAACGATCATCAAACATCTGTCGTCGATCGTTTGACCGTATTGTTACGGAACAGCGCCGTGAATAAGAGTAAGTCATTTTTGGTTGCTCCAAACATTGCTACTAGTTCCAATTCGACATTTATCTAAGCTTGACATGACGAAATACACTTGCACGTCGCGTGTTTTCAATTATTGTTTCGCTATGGTGACGCATCGAACATTGTCATTGGACGAAAATTCGTTTCTAATTTGCACTGTCGTTCTCTACTATTATCTCGCCTGTCTTTCAACTTCGTTAGACGAATATCGACATTAATTTCCGCCAATTGACGTTACATAATAATTAGAAATTTGAATGGCTATGAAGACACCTCCAGCTCTTCAAAATTTTGCTTCAACTTCCGCTTGATGTACTAGAAACTTGCGTTATTCTGGTGGATGTTTGTTATTTGTACTTTATTAGTGCAGTATAGTTTATTGTGCAACGGAATGATCTGAATGTCTCTGTGATAAGGTTAGCTGAAGCAGAACTGACTCTGAGAATTTTAATTTGATATGTATATTGAATAAGAAAGGAAATTTCATTTGCAAGTATTTAATGTACATATAAGCTAAATACAGACGTTTTGTCGATCTCCGTGGTATGCATAAATAAGCTTGTTTTCATGAATTAATTTTGATAAGCAAAAGTATGCAATAGATTTATAAAATACACAAGAATAATTCACTACTAAAACTGAAATTAAACTTCAGTATTGATGATATAAAAATTCAGTGATATAAGAATTTCACTTACAGCATTTTCAAGTTTAGTGAATACGTAGTTAAACTGTAAAATATTTTCACCGAACGCAAAACCCAAATGGAGGAAATACAAACAAATTGAAAATAAATTTGATGGAAGTATGTGAAAATAAATTTTTAAAATTTTACAAACCGACGATTGCCTCAGCGATGTGATCACCAGAATTTGAAATATTCCATCATTATTTGCCTCCAAAATGAAACCAGGTTATTCAATCAATTTGTATATACATGTTATTTTATCAGAATTCTATCGCTAAGGCAAACGCGAGCTGAAACAAATCGAGAAGTGCACTTTTGTTTCCTGATACTAAATCGCATTACTTTATTCTACCACTGAAATAAATATTCACAATTAAGAATTTCTCTGCAAGTTCTCACGATTTGTTTCATATCTTTACGTTTGTAGATACGGTTATTAATACTAAGATTTCTACAATTAAATATCGCATGCTCGTTTAAAAGAAGTCACATTTCTCGGCTGTGTATTCAGTTAAATCTTTTTTCCTGGCTGGAAAATTCTTGTAAGATGAAAATTACATATAATTGCTATTTCCCTGGCTGAAGAATTCTCCTAAGAGTAAAGTTACATCTATTTACTTTTCATCCAGCTCCTTGGAAAATTAGCATGCTATAGAACGAGGATGTGTAGTAAAAGTTTCCAGAGTTGCTTTTGGATTAGTTACATGAACATTACTTTATCACATCAAGTAGGAAAAAAAATATTATTATAAAAATATCCAAAGAAACTTTTCTTTAGTTTTCATTAGGTTAATGCATGATTCCAGAGTTACGAAATACAGTGAACATTGTTGCCTCGTAGAACCCTTCAGGTTCCGGCAAAGGAACCATCAAATTTCAAAGGTCAAATTTTTACCACGGCCTATAAGCCGAGGCCCGGTCGATCACCCTTCATTAGGGTCGCGAACCGGTAGAACCTGTACAATTAACAAATTAGGGAATTCCAAAATTTACGGAAAAATTCACAGCAAGCCTTCCAATCCCTCATTCCCACTTTAGCATACCTCCCTCCATCTTAGCCCACCACTTCTTCAAGAATCAAAACCTCCGACCCAATCACAGCCCAATTTTCTTTCCGCTTACACACCTGTTGCCTATATATTCACCAATCAGCAATAGTCACACCCATACCAAAATTTTCCTTTTTGTGGACTCAGAAAAAGGGCATCAGAACTCCTACATCTCGCGAAGCGACAACACATACCAGAACCTACAGACACTTTAATTTTGTATAAATTCTATTAAGTTAAATATAAGTCAGTTCATCAACACACGCATTCTACTCCATTACCCAAATCAATTCTCGAATATTAAATTATTCGAGGATCACGGAGGCACATGAGAAAGGAACACCGATCTCAGGCCGAAGTATACAACAAACATATAATAAGAAATGGAGCACAATTTAATAAATCGACTTTCTATGATATTTGGTACCACTGTTCGTACTAAAAAATAAAGATAAAGTTATTTTAATGTGTGCTAGATGCACAAACGATTGTGACAGCACCTGCAATAATAAGCCCCAAATAATAGCCCACAACAATACCTAACTGGTGGACATAACATGGAGTAAGAGGATTATCTCGGATTAACCAGAGTTATAATGAACTAAAATATTTAGTGAAAATCCAATTGAGTAGCCAAAGTATTTTGCGAAAATTTTATTTTCCATTTTTTCCCCATTAATACTTCCACTTCAATTATTCTGCAGCAGGAAAAATCAATGAAGACGTTTTCGCAGTTCAAATTATGGCGCTGATTCATGTTCGCGTGACATTTTAGTTCCAGCCATCGCCATTTTGTGTCTTAAGACAGCACCTGGGCTGAATGTAATAAATGTATTTCACAAAATTCTTAAAAGCCCATTACTTGTTTGCACAAATGTTAGACCTCAATCTTCAGAACCTTTCTTTGTAAACTATTATAAAAATTGAGGAGACTTCTTCAATAAATTTGCTGGTACAGTAGAGTTACTATAGGGGTATAGAAGGTACCATTACCATCATATTTTGTAATGGAACGTTGACAATCCCAAATTTTCAAATGTATTACGGAGATATATTGGTCGAGAAATTCCGAAGACCGTTACCCAGTAGGGATGTCGATACCTTAGATCAGCATCGTAGCTCATCGTACCAGATTAGCACACTTGATAAGTTGCAGGTTTATGGCGCTCAAGTATTAAATAACTACAAATGTCATATCTGCTAACAATGGAAACAAAGATTCATAAATTGATATTCTTCACCGTCACCCCAAAGTAAGAACCCCTTCCACCACTTCCAATTATCACCTCTTTCTAAAAATAGTACTGTTCCCGTTAACTGCTCCTACCATTCCTTGTAATTTTTCATCACAAATTTGCTTCTCCATCATTCCAGCCAAACCAATTATAGTACCCTGTTCATCGTTAAATCTAATCAATCACAACAGTATGTGATTTGTCGAACCATCAATAGGAAAACTTGCAATATAAGCACCAGGTAAGGTAAAATCACTCAGTGGACATTCTGTCGATTCACGATCTCGACCTTCCGTCATTTGAAACACTTACACAAACTTAGTTTGGTGTGTCAGATACCCGCCGTGCCTCTTATCCCTTCACGTACGGTGGCCCCGATGATTTTTCCGTCGATGTAGCCGGAACTGACTTTTGTATAGCCTACTTCAAGTTTTCTAATGCACGTTCTTGCACACATCCATCCACAGAAGGCAATAGTGAGAACAATATACAGTAAGGAACAAAAGTATTCGTAAAGATGGAATAACGAAATTAATATAGAAATATTTTTTATGGTATTGGATATATTTATATATATGTGATCACTTACTGTACATAAATTTGTACAGAAACAAGTGTACAAGAATAAAAGCTAACTTCATTTTTTGGTAACTTATAGTGAAATAAGTTTGATAAATGCTACTGTTTTAGTGAAATAGAAGTATTCGTACAGTTATAAAGTAATGTTAATATTATACAATTAATATTTTGTCTGATTCCCTTTTTGATGTGTAAAACAGCATATAGTAAATATGTGCATTTGCATTTCTGTATCGGTGTGTGTACATCATGAGAAGTCAGATAAGAAATCTATACGACGAATGGAGCCCGGCGTCATGTGAAAAAACAGCAATCCGTACACGAATGGTTAAAGTACTATTAAAAGATAATGTAAACACAACAATATCGATTTTGGAATCTCTATACTTTCCAAGTATTTATAGTCTTAAAAAATTAATTCTTAAGCGTTTATTACTTGTTTCTTTTTCTTTGTTTTTTTTCTAAATTCGAAAGAGTCAATTTGTACAGATTTGAAAAAAATTGTTCGCAGATTATCGTATCAGCTAAATATGTATGTGTTGGATTAGAAGACAAACTGCAAACGTTTTTCTACAATAAATTACCTCTAAATTCCACAGTAATAGAACTATATAATACCTAATTATTTATGAAAATTGAATGCTAAACAATTTGTATCACCAATGTGTCAGGCCGTAACATGAATCACTACACCGAAATTCTTTTATTGCTTTTTGTTATCAAATGGTCACTATCTATGCTGTTGATAAAGTTTAAATCTATTCCAAAAAATGGATGTAGCAGATATCATTATTACGTATCAAATAACATGCAAAAGTTTACGCATATAAAAGGAACAACCATCCCTTTCAGCGATCTGAGGAACGAATTATTAGTTTTCGAGGATAACAGAATGCTCAAATCTGGCTCTTTGAGTATGATGAAGGTTCATTCCACTGCTCTCCAAAAACAAGGCAAGTAAGTATGGTAAGTGCCATGGTCAAGTTACGATGTACCTTTTATTATTACACAAAATCTTAAACCCGGCTTTCTCGAAATGATAATTTTCCAATTAGTGGATATAATATCTTAACACCCGTTTAAATGATTCAATTCTGCTTTAATATGATCACTCAAAATACATTAACCTATAATCCCTGCCATTTTTAAGTTAACACTGCAAATGATTTTTTCACATAGCAGTCGGAATTTGAAAATTCATGCTCAAGTTTGAATATCACACTTCATAAATTCACTATTTTGCCAAATACGTTTCTATAGTATTTCCTTTACTAAAAATAATAACTTCATTGATCCTGATTAAAATGTGCTCTGAATCTTCGAATTTAGGTCACTAGAAAACGGCCTAATTACATCACCTAATGAGACCAAAATGAAACGCAGAACACGTCAATACTAATAACATTTAACATACTGCCCCCAGCCCGTTAAAAGAAGTTGCTTGGATACTCACAATGTTAATACTACATGCATGCACGTTATTAACATTCTCAAAATAAATTTCCAAAAATAATCCTAAGGTTGTCTGTCTAGATTAAACTATTTCATTAATGCAATTCGAAACTAATCCTGCTCTTCATCTATTCAATGCTCAGAGAACGATACACTTTCAGATTACCACGCCCTGAAATTCGAATTGATAGACTTAACCAAAGTAACCGAACCTTCATTTCAACCTTAATTCCTGCACGTATCGACCCTACTATGTGCATAGAAAACTTCAATTGTTTTTCACAAATTAGAATACGAGTAATAAACAGGGAAATGGTTACCGCAGGAGATCCATAATTAACGACGATTTAAATACAATTTGCTCATAGATCGTTTGCCTGCTTAGTGGCGAGAGTCTTTTCCTTTCTCAGGAATATTTTAATTGCTGTTCTTAATTGCAAAATTGCGCGGCTTGGATGCCGCCCTTAATTGTAAAGCTGCTCAACAACCAAGCAATTGTATTAAGCAGGGGTGGAACAGAAAGTTTTAAATTGCTTCCAGGAAAAATACAAAAAGAATGAAGTGGATATTTCATCGTAATTTCTGTTGTCCTTTCTTGAACCAAGTCTTCAATTTGTCGAGCTGGAAAAATATTACACCCGTCCCCCTCCAATTTTTGCAAAGAGGATTCAGTTCATAAAAATCTATTTATTAATCAACGATTCTCATGGAAGAATATAACCAAATATGCATACTTAAGTAAAGTAAATTTGAATAACAATCTTATGATAAATCAATTAATGAAAAGTTTAAAAAGCTCACAAATTATAAAAATGCCGATTTGTTGTTATCAAGTTCATTAAATGATCATATTTACCTACTGACAATTAATGCAGTCTATCAAAACAGTCTCATATTTCAAATTCCAACACTGTGTTACATACAAACGAAAAACTAATGTAAGAGTAAAGCTTGCTTGGTTTATTAAATCTCCGCCCCTTTACTCATATGCACAAACAATTTCTACGAAAACACGTGCAAACTAGCGCAAAATTTAGTCTGGTCTCTTTGCGAATATAGATTTATTACTAGCTAGTTATTATAAAAGTGTTTATCGCGAGAAGCGTCAGCTTTTATACGGGTTTCCGTTTGCCTCGTCAATCTAGATTCAAGGAACCAATCGAATTTCAATAGGAGTTATATACATATCGCTTCTTGCACCATCTCTACATATATTGGGAAGAAGTGACGTATCCAATCGGTGAAGTAGTAGCACGATACAACAGTAAGTTACAGGATAGAGAGCATTGAAAATTGCCTTTGAAGCTACTGCAATGAACTAACACATGAAATTAGAGGCAGGACATGTATTTCGTATGGGTTGATTTGAGTTAGGATAGCTTGTTGTAACAAAGGACAGGAGATGCATCTTCGATGAAAAGAAATAGAAAAGTCGGGGGCGGCATAAAAATATCAGACTAAAATTAATTCCAAGCCTTTACACTCGAAAGACAACTCCTAATAGCCAAAATGGACCAGTTTTGAAGACTCCCGCAAAAGGATAATTGAGTAACATTTGTAGAAAACAATGTAAGTGCCAAAGTTGGAAAACTTCGTTTTTTCTGGTTAAAATATTCTATATGCCAATGGGAATATGGTAGTATACCCTTAGTATATATCTCTGTGAGAGACAGAATGTCGTGTGAATGGTTTTGGACTAGAGCGATTGCTGAGCGAACGGTACGTTTAGTTAAGATTAGCTGAGGCGCGACTAAAAAGTGTTTAGGACAGAGCGATTGAGTTGACGTGTGGACGAAGTGTGTGTAGTCGCGCAAGATTTCGGGTGAACGTGACTGACTGGGTCTTACGAATGTCTGAGATAAACGAGAGAAACAGAGCGCGCGAATGAGGGAGAATGAATGTGTGCAAGGGTAGAGAATGCGTGGGTACGAGAGTCGAGAGAGAGAGAGTTCAGAGTGATAGGACGTTGCGAGTGGTGAGAGAGACTTTGCGTTATTCCTGTTTTATTATTTAATAAACTATTATTTATTGCGTTAAGAGACATTTTCTACCTCCCCGTACCTTGAAACCATCCACGTGGGATTTATTTATAATAATCCCTACTGTATCGTCGAAATCTCTCTAACATGGAGAAATCTCGTGGTCAAATGTGTTGATCGTGATATGATTGAGGAGGAGGGGAATTTGGTAAATAAATTAAACTGAATTGAGCCGAAAGAATAATAATATTTATTGGCTTGAACGATACGATTAGGGGAAAATACCTTGCGGCATAAAAAACCCCTTGAAATATGATTAATTTGTTGCAATAAACGGTGAAAGTGCGAGCGGTTATGTGTATGTGTTGCGCGTGTGTTGCGTACGATTGATTGCGATATCGTGCGAGGAGTGCAATGTCTCCTCGCGATGTTGTGTATACGAGAGCACGGCCTGAGACGGAGAACTGGTCTCCGCGCGATTCCGAACACCGAAGTGTGAATCGAGTGTCTCTAATTGATAGAGCCCGTCTGAGCGAGGAGTGCAGGATCTCACTTGCCCAGGATACGATATGCAGGCCGTACGCGATATTCGTTGGGCATGCCAGGGGCAACACCAGCTACGAGAAGTTCAGTGTCTCCTCGCAATGTTGTGTAATGTTTGGGTATTACGGGTGCGCGCGGCCCGGAGAAACGGACTTGTTCGAAAAAACGACGAGTGTCCGACGCACGATCTGTACCGCACTAGATCAACGACTCGACTCTTTATTCGATATGCTAAGATATCCCGAGAACCCCGGCGAGAGGGGTGATAGGTAAGAAACAAAAATCCGTTCATCTCATTCGTTGCGGAATGCGATGCGAGACCGTTGGGTAGTTTATGGGAAGCACGTGATTACGTTGGAACCGCTCCACGCTAGAATCGACAGACAAAAAAAGCCCTGCGTTGACGCATATTTCGAGGTATAGGGCTATTCATGGTGGTCTACGCGCCGAGCTACTTGAGTTCCGGCAAATTTCTTCAGTCGCTACAAAGGTTTACGTTCGCGGCTGAACACCTACAGCTCTTTGTAAGTAGTTATAAATAGTGGCAATGTAGGCTAAAATCAGGAAAGGGAGGTAAATCTTACGGGGGTTTATAACAGCCGGCATGGGTAACGGTCGAGCCGACCGGAACGGTGACCAGGTTTATGAGGGGGTCGAATCCTTAGCGACTTGAGGAAGGAAATTTTGGCCACCTCATAGATCCTGGCACCTACGGAAAATTACGGTGGAACGGCTCCTAGGGGAGGGTGCCCCACCATATTTCGAGGCCGTAGGCGGGTTAAGAAAATCCACTGATTGGTGGAGAGGAAGAACGTCCGCCTTGCGAAGGACGCTTTAAAAAGCCGAATACGCAAAAATTAAGTTAGTGCTAAGACAGATGTAAGATAGAAGCAGGACAGCTGTAAACCAGACGAATAGCGTTAAATAGACATAATTCTTTTATTTAGAGACTGTGTAGATCTGGCTTGTGTAAAACCCACGATCATCTCCGAATCCTACACGCCCATCCGCATCCTTTGGCCATTATCTTCCTACAGTAATAAATTACATCACCAGCATGCCAAACATAGTTTTCGCAGAAAACAATGTAAGCGCCAATGCAAGCGGCGCACTAGTTATGTTGGATCATGGAACTTGCAAAAATTTACTTGAGAAATAATAAAACAAATTCTTCTTCAACAGGTATGGCACTTACAGTGCTTGCAGATTTAAATGAACGGTACTTTCAGTTTTTTCTACAACTAACAATAAGATATGCCACATACAGGCCTTTTTACAAATACAATTCTCTTTTTGACGAATTCCTATATATTATTAATGTAAAAAATAACAATATTTGTAATATGTATAAATTAGTGCAGTCTTAGTGATGTAACGATAAATATAAATCAAATTTTGTTTAGAATCTAAAGTTAGCAATGTTTTTCCTTACTCCTGAAAAATTAAATTATTGGCACTTACATTGTTTTTTTACAAACACTATTTACTCATTTTGATGCTAATTACCTACTTTTTTATACAGTATAAGATATCCAAATGAAGTTCTTTATTATATTTAAATAGTATTCATATTATCCTTTTAAAATTAACAGAAGTTTAGGTTGAAGTCAATCTGTCAGCATCTTTTTAAAATTTCTGTTTAAAATTCCGCTGGCCACAAGCTGGGGATGGCAAATGCCCCAATTTCCCCACCCTGGCTACAATACATCTGTATTTACATTTCATATAAAGTATTTGTTTGAACTTGTTAACTGGAAAAAGGAGTTCACCCATTCGTGATCGAATTATTCCTTTTATTTGTTATCATAGTCCACTGATTATTAAATCCGTAATGATAAATTGAGATTAATTTCTGTGTACTGAAGTGAAACGTATGCATACTATTTAAACACATTATATTTAAACACACTATACAATATTTATATTGTATATATCACAATAGTTAAGTTTATAAAGATATTAATCAATCTAACGAAACTTAATCCAGTTGTTTAATATTTACTTTCATACATCCAGGAGTTTCTGATTACAAAATGAACAGTTACCCGGTAGAGTTTAATGTAAAATTTTAGATTATTTATTATAGAGGTTACATTTATAATAGAATTTCTAAAATTATATTGATACATGATACATACGTCTCTGTTGGACACTTTAATTTTAGTGCAAGATTTCCCTTTACAATTAGATATTCCTAAGTTTTTATTAACCCACCACAATGTTTCTCATTTACCACGTACAATAATATTCACACGTCAATGAATTATATTTTACACGAAACTGCATAAAATGAAAAACAGTTGATCAAATGGAATACATTATTTTGTACAAAATTTCTTTCTGCTAGTGATGAATAGCGGTGGAAAATTATCGATAGTACTCTTGTCTCTGACTATCAAACGACTATCCTTTTGGTTCCGAATACACGGAGGGGAGAAGTATTTCATTATTTCATACCAATAATTATATTAAATAATCGTCGCGTCATGTTCATCGGCTTCCATCGTAACTCTGGTAGGTTGAATAATTCGTATAAGTTTCCATTAAAATAATTTTCATGTTTAAATAAGTTAAGGATTTGCTTGGTTAATTTTGAAATCGTATAGTCGACCCAAGTCAGGTGTTGTTTTAAAATTTTCCATTTATTTCGATGGTTTATTTGAAACTATCGAAGGTGGTGACTATCGATAGCTTTCTACCACTTCTGTTGAGGATTTGTTGAATTTAGCCACTTTTTAAGACGCTACTGATACACATTTTTAATGAAAGAAATGAATACTGCGTCGTATAAATGCTTCTGAAAAGTATCTGTCGCGACACAAATATAGTCGTAGCAGCTGTAAGCGCCTGCGAAGCTGCTGTATGGTTTAGCCTGCGACCAGGGAAAACTCGCGGCCTGCTGACCACGTGCGTCGGCAAAAATGCCGTTAAAGGAACAAGGTATTTTTTCCCACATCTTCCACCACTTTTTACATCTCCGCAGACAGTTCGACACCATCATTCAAACAGGACAGTTCACTACACGATTTCAAACTCATCACTTCGTTCGTACACGACATAGATTCGCTGAAACTCACCGACACACAAACCAAACGATTTTATAATAACCATCTGTTACGTCATTAATTTGAAGTAAGTGCAGCGTCGCCAGTTATCTATCAAGGACGATACGGTGATGCAACATTTTATGGTCCTTCGAGCCGGATTCAAAGTGAGCCTCCAGACGCAACAATTTACGGTCTTCTAAGTGCAACCATACATCAACTGAACTGAACATTACTTTCGGACAATTCTGAAGACAACATTCTATGGTCCTTTGAATCTGAATACGTTACACGCGGATCACATTTGCTATATGAGTGAAGTGCTCAAGAAGAATGGACGTTGCCTGTACCACGACGCAGCCCGAACGGACACCCCAACGGAAGAAGCAGCCGTCGAAACAGTGGCAATCAAGTCTAGAAGCAGTCGAATTCACGTCCATCATCGTCCATATATGGACTAAGGGTAGCTGCCGAGCAGAACATCATGCACCACAGCACCAGCTAAGGCGCAATCTGCCCGCCAACGTAGCAGCATCCTTTCATGTCATCACGCCACGCGAATCCGTCAGACATCTCTCGGTGGGTATAGCGAATCACTTTCCTATTTTCTCTTCCTTTTCCTCGCTTTTTGCCAATCACAACTACAATGGCAACTGCTCACGAATCCGCGTCATTAAAGACATTCAGGAGACAACGAGCTTCATTCAAATCTCAAGTCACTCGCATAATTTCATATGTAACCGAGAGCGCCAATCCCGACGTTCGAGAATTAGAGAACGTCGGAAGGCTAAACTCGAAGAGCCTACGATAAAATTCAATTCGACATCGAGGGCGAGGACGAAGTCTCTGATCATGTTGAAGAGCGAGATCAGTACGAACGACAATGTTATACAACCCATAGCTTATTAGAAAGACACATAGAATCCTTACAAGAATCTTGATAGAGCCACAAACTCTTTCCTCAGGAATTTTGCACACTACGTGCCTACTGTACTGTCTTGTATCTGGTAAGATGTGTTCAGGGTCAAAAATGACGCCTGAACGTTCTGAGTTACTAGTTGATTTCTATCTGATGACTGATTAACTACTGTTACTGTTTGACTAGGTTGCTCAGAAGGCTGACTAACTATTAGTGCCTCCCTAACTCATAGGTGTGTTCAGGGTCCTGGTTGACACCTAAACGTGTTGCTAACTCTTACTGAAGTGACTAACTGACTAACTGTAACTGACGTTGGCGATCTTCGCTAGCCATCGCCAACAATCCTACTTTCTAATTGCGCGCTGATTGGTTCCTTCTCATTTTTGGCAGTCACCAATCAGCAGACCCAACTCAAACGCAGACACACCTCTTTGCGCTCTTAGCGCGCTCACATGGAAAGGGGTGTCGCGGTGCTCAATTTAGGGCGAAGACGAGTGACAACGTCAGAGAAATTCGTCCAGATGGCGGACCTTCGGCATCTTAACTGTTACACGTACCTGTCCAACTACCCTTCGGAATTTCCCTGTTTATGACACGACCACGGCTATTTAAGAACGAGAGAAGCGATTTTCTAAAAACTCGTAGTTTTTAACTCTTGAGTCACTTTCTCTGGCCAGAAAATATATTGAACTCTAAAACACATGCAGCCAAAGTTCAGAGGCTAGACAAAATTACGCGGAACGCACGCTAGAAAATTACGACATACCCAAATTCGAAACACTTATCAAATTTATAAATAAACAGGCGCGCGGTAACGATTGTGACGATAGTCAACTAAACACCGTACGTTTCAGCGAGCAAACTCGTATGAAATCGCAATATTTTAAACGTAACACCCACGTTGCAACCATGTGAAATCGCAAATGTATAGTATGTAAAGACACGCGTAAACTCCACACTTGCGAGCAATTTCTCCAACCACCAGTCCAAGAAAGAATAAATACCGTAAAGATGGCAAAACTTTGCTTAAATTGCATGCGCGACAATCATTCAACAAACAATTGCAAATGGGGAAATTGTAGTAACAAACGACATAATACTCTATTTCACCTTCCCCTAGAAACGCGTGAAAACGACAATCCCGTGCCGAGTACATCGTCTGCCCATATTCAAAGAACCTTGACTGAAGAATGCGTTCAATAAAAAAACGGCGAATTAAAAGGTTATGCTCGAGATAGGATTCGTAAGGTAGAACAGGAAAATGTAAAAACACCATTTGGATAAGGCAAAGATATTCAGCAGTATGCATGTGGCGACTTGATTGTCAGTCAAAGAACGCGATACGTATGCGGTGATTCGAGTGCGATGGAGAGAGTACGGCATCGGCCTGACATGAGGTTGTGTTCAAAGAGTCTCAGCCCATGTCGAACATGTAGAATATAATTAATAAGCAATTGTAAATATAAAAGTGTGCATGAACAAATGTATGTGAGATTATAGTGACAAAGAGTATCATTGTACGAATATCTGAGGACAGATATTGTTTTCAGAATGGCCGAGTGTGGGAGACAGAATGTCGCGTGAATGTTTATGAACTGGCGCCTGACTGAAGTGTTTGGGACCGAGTGTCTGAAGTTTAGCGAATGAACGGAGGGTGCATGACAGTGGAAGATTTTGAGTGAACGTGACTGACTGGGTTTTATGAATGTCTGACAAGGGAAGTTGAGGAACCCGGAAATTCAAAAAAATATGAAACTCAGTGTACAAGTAGAGTAAGTCATCCATAACACATACCTATTTTTCGTTCGTGCCATAATTCACTTTTAAGGGTTGATTTCACCCCTTAAAGAATTATTATTTTCGTCGAATATCTCGAGACCGGTGTAAGATATTGAAAAAAAGTTTAAACAAAAGTTGAATGTTATTTTTATGTTTACAAAATGTGAAAAATTTTTTTTTTAAAGAAATCGATAGTTTTTGCGTTACCCCTTCCACCACCCCATAAATTTCATTTTTTGATTTTTGTAAATTTAGGTTGAATTGCTTTCCGGTATCCCCTATCCATCCTTCTAAATAGTTTCTTTATATATATTTTTTGTAAATAAATAAAGCGTCTAATATCGAACTTAAAGTCTGCTGTTGCATTTTTATTATTAGAGTGGTTTCATAACAGATAACTTACATTATCACGTACATAAATTTCAGACTGTAATATGATATTCTATAAATTAATTGTTCACGGGTACGATTCGTAATAGCAGCACGTATAGGCATGTGTACGTACATTGCTTAATGTGATATATTATCGGACTGTTTTTTTCTTAAAACATGATGCATCAGAATGTGCTTGAATATTTTGAAGTAAGGGTATAGCCAACTAAGGGGGTCAAGAGTGCCCTTCAGCCGATTTTGATCGTGTATGCATCATTCGATAGTTTATCAGAAATGAACAGCTCAACTAAATTTTCAACCCCACATCTCACTCAGGGCGGTAGTTACGGGGAAAATTCGATTTTTCAGTTTTTGGCCCGTTTTCCCATATACTGACAGCAAAAATTCTGACAAAGATCTGATACATTGCTAATAATATGGTACATTTTGTGCAATTTTTTCAAATTTTTTCCTTTTAAATCAGAAGCGTGAAAATTACAAAACGCAAAAAAGTAACAAAAAGTGCAAATTTCGCATTAATGCAAAGCCCGACTACTTTTATAAAATTGTGGTAACAACCTACTATCATAACTAGTATTCTCAACTTTTTTCAAATTTTTTGCTCAGCTGCGCCATAGTTAAAAAAATCAATAATCGTGTTTCGCAGGGATTATTGTGCGAAATAACAGCTTATAATCGACATTTTAATATTTCTTGTATACAGTGAGCAGACTAAGTGTTCTTTAGTACTTCCTCATTCATAAGAATGGTACACAAATAAAAATAAGTAAGCTAATCAGATAAATTAAAAATATGTCATATAATTAAATACCATAAAATTGAACTGAGTACCATGAGCATGGTGGTAGATCCGGTAAGGGGAGTGGTGGGGATCAGACGCACTGGACTGGCGAAGACGGACGTGCGAATACCGTTCCGCACCAGCGTACTAAATTCTAACGTGAGCTTCGCCTGTGTCAAACAAAGCAAGTACCAACAAGTCTGAAAATCAAGACCGCGTAGTAATAACACCCAATAGTGCTAGTGAATACACAGTGAATAGTGCAAAAAATCACCGATTCCCACACGCGGGAGACGCACCCCACTTAAGAGAGGCCAGCATGGCCGCCCCGTCGGCATACGGGACAAATAAGCGCAGTATGTCGCTAGAACATACTGGCAATGAAAACACCGCCCCCCCCCCCCGGAAACCTAGCAAATACCCGGGAAACAAAAATGCCCAAATTGCACTCCTTGCAATTAGATAGACTGTACAAACAATTTATAAAAGAGCACAATAACAACATGCCACCCAACGAAAGACACGTGCCTACCCTAAAAGAAGCTCGCAAGGCAGGAACAACCACGCTCCAAGCGACGACTTCGCAAGGCGCAACAACAAGCCAAGAAACAACATTACCAACTAGCGAGTGGAATACACCCAAAAAGACGAGCAAGCCACCTAACAGATCGCTAAGAACCACTGAAGCAGAACCAGCCAATTCTACCAACCGCTTTCACCCACTAGCGGACATAAACGACATGGACATCAACGACGACCTCAAACCAACAGACGACAGCCAAACAAAACCGAAGAAGACAACCTAACCACCACCCATATTCACAATAAAAGCAAATCTGCACGACCTCATTAACACCATAAAAACAATAAATATCCCCACAGCCGCCTTCGCCATAAAGGAAACTGACAACCTAAACCACACCATATACACAAACCAGCAAGAACACCACCAACTAATAGTAACACAACTTAGCAAGAGCAAAATGCAACACTATACATATACCCGTAAGAACGCCAGACCAAATCATTAGTGATCAAAGGAATAAAAGGTAACTTCACTCTCGAAGAAATAAAACAAGAAATTGCCGAGCTACACCTACCAAATATACAGATCACCAGCCTAACAAAATTCAAATTCAACAAAAACCACCAGGACAAACACCACCACCTGCTGCAAATAAGCAACGATAGCTCAACAGCAGACCTATTTAAAATAAAAACTCTGGCATACCAGAAAATAAAATGGAAGCACCTAAAAATCCTATCATTCTTCAATGCAAGAAATGCCAGCGTCTAGGACATGCTAGCAAAAACTGCTAACTACACTACAGGTGTGTGAAATGCGCACAGTCGCACAAACCCGGAAAATGCGCGATAACACAAGTGGACAGAGAACAGCTAAAATGTGCCAACTACGGCCAAATAGGGCACCCAGCATCATATAAAGGGTGCCCCTACATTAAATTCGCAATAGCGAACAAAAAGAAAATAAAACGATCAGGGCGCACAATGCCAGAAACCGGATCACCAATGCCCCAGCAACAATCCGAGAGAACCTATCCTTCGCACAGGCAGTCAGAGGCGCAACACTCCACCAGAGAACAACGAGACAACATTCAACACTGCAAGAAGCCCTACAGCCAGCAACTAGCAGCCCAACAACGCCCTGGACAGAACTGAAAACGCCAGAATACCACCAACCCACTACAACACCCAACTGGATAGTAGACCTCAAAAAAGACCTACCGATACATGTCACCACCCAATCTAACACGCTCGCAGTACAGGTAGCCGCGAATGCGAAAAAAATCGAATTTATCCTAAACTCATTTTTCACTAATTAACATGCACCACGCACCAACAACAAAACTCAACCTCAAAATAGCAGCAATCAACGTCAATTCCATAATAGCACATCACAGAAGACTCGAACTCACCCAATTCCTTCGCAAATACAACCACAACATAATCCTTCTAGCCTAAACCAAACTAAACCCAACCCACAACATATCCATAAACAACTATGACATCATCAGAACAGACCGCCCCAACTCCATATAAGGAGGAGGTACAGCCATAGTATTAAAAAAACATCCCTTACGAGATCACCACAAACACGTCATAAACTAACAACGAAATCATAGAGTACACAATTATAAACATGAAAACGAGTAACGGCAAAAACATTTATATCGGCAGTATATACGCAAAAAACGATAACCGTAAACTGTTCATCAAAGAACTGGATAGCCTCTTCGACAAACTGAATCTCCATCTCAGAAATAACCTATACATACTAGCAGGCGACCTTAACATAAGGCGAAAAATATGGGGAAATAGCGCTGATAACCAACGCGGACAGTACCTACGACAATGGGAAAGCAACCGCGGGATCCCACTAAAACTAACTATAACCCCACCATCCTCACCCACCTACAAACCAGCACACACATACCTAGACATATGCCTCGCGGATTCAAAATTAAAACTAGATAACAACAAAAACGGTAAATCGCAAACCCTTCCATGCGCCAGTGTTCACGATGCAATCTCCCTCACATTTACGCTTGACAATGATAGCACCCCGGGCCAACCACCCGAAGCCGAAACACACCGCTTCTACTTCAAAGCAACGAACTGGACAAAATTCACCAACCGTCTAGGAAAAAAATACGACAATCACATACCAAACACCAGAAACCTAACAATCACAGAAATAGACTACCACATACAAACAATTAGCACAACAATAAAACACAGCATATCCCGAACTGTCCCAAAAAACAAACCCAGAAACAACACACTAATATAAACCAACCAAAAAATAATAAAACTCCAAAACTATAAAAGCCGCATCGTAATCATGCTACATAAGCTACATATTCTGGACCTAACCTCCAAGTACCCCATCACGAAACTAGCAAAAACAGCACACAAAGAAACAGTAAAAGCTAGCCCACACAAATTCAGATCAGCCATAGAAAAATACTGGACCAAACAAATAAAAAAAATCAACTTAAATGAAACCAGAGCTTCTTTTCCCGAAAATAAACACGATATTTAGAAAAAAACAACCAATAACCATAAACGACATACACATACAAACGAACAACCCCATCCTCAACCGAACCAACGCCAACCTAACAACCCCTCAAATAATAAATGACACATACATCTTCACCTCCCCATCCGATAAACTAAACGCAATAGGAGCATACTTCGAATCAATCAACTCCCCACACCACCTAAACTCCAACACCCGTCCCAAACAAATAATAAACAAATCAGCAAAAAAACTGAAAATAGAATTCAACACCAAAAGAACAACAGGGAATACACAAACCCATTTCAACGCCACCAACAAAGCAAACAACCCAACCACAGACAGAAATCAAATCAACCTATTCTGCAACCCGCAGACGGTCGAACGCATCCTAAAAACCTGCCTAGCAAAACCTCCAGCGGAATAGACAATATCCCCCCAATAATTCTCAAACACCTACCAAAAAATATAATATGGGATATAACCATACTATCCAATAACGCACTCAATCTAAGCTACTTCCCAAAAATCTGGAAACGCGCCAAAGTCCTTCCAATATTGAAAAAAAACGAAAACCCAACTGACCCAATAAGCTACAGACCCATAAGCCTAACTCCCAGCTTATGCAAAGTATTCGGAGCCGTTATAGACACAAGTATATCAACCTTCTGCGCTAACAACAAAATCATACCCGACAGCCAATTTAGGAAAAGCCTTCGACTCTGTCTGGCTAAACGGCCTACTATTTAAACTCCAAAAGAAGAAATTCCCCATATGGCTAATACACGTTATCTGGGACATGATATCAGGAAAAACCTTTGTAACATGGGACGGCAAACACTACTCCAACACAGATTACCAAATAACACAAAGTCTTCAACAAGGGACAGTAAGCTCCCTCATCCTCTTTAATATCTTCACAAGTGATCTCACCAAGCTATTCGAGCTAAACTCGAATAACGAAACACACGCCTTAGCATTTGCAGACGACGTAATAATCTACGCTGCGAGAAAAAAGCAGAAGAATTCCGGAACACCCTCAAAGAACTGGTCGAAAGGTCAACAGTTACTACATCACATGGAACCTAAAAATCAGCCCCGGCAAATGTGAAACAATCCTATTCAGACAGCCCCTCGAAAACATTAGCTCCAGAGCAAAAGCGGGATGCAAAAACTTTCAAATCAAAATCACAACCCCCATCACTGACAACAAAGAAACAATATCACACAAAAAAATAGTCAAGTATCTAGGAGTACAAATCGACTACTTACTACGAGGAAACATCCACATTGAAACCCAAATCGGCAAAGCATACAAAGCCATCCAAGCGGATAGCGGAATCTTCCACAATAAATACCTAACCAACAGTACAAAAATCATCCTCCACATGCTGCTAATCCGACCCATCATCATTTACGCAGCCCCAATATGGTGGAACTGCAACCACACAACAATAGAAAGACTCAGAGTACTAGAAAGAAAACATATCAGAACCTGCCTCAAAATAAACAGAACAGAAATCTCGAACTGGAAAAAATATGCACGAAACACAACCCTATACAACAAGGCCGAAATCCCGAGGATATATATATTTATCATAAAACTCACAAGAGACTATTACTGCAAATTACCACACGTCAACAACAGCGTTACTCGAACCCTCACCGACATCGAACTCACCAGCACTCTAAAACAAATGAAACCTGGATACTTGACTCCACAAACCTTTTTACATTGTGATAAAATAGGAATAATACAAAACTCCAACAATATCCCCATTATCTACCACTGGATCCGCAAGAAAGCTGATAAAAGAATAGCACTCACACATACCGATTACACAAACCACAGAGAGAAATTCAAATTTAACACAGCAATCTCCCAAAGAGACCACACTGATGTCCGCCGGCTCGACACCAAAAAATAGTGGTGGCCAACAAACAACAGCACACACATGACAGAACTCCGCAATCGCAGGAACGAGACCATTAGGGCCCAGCAAAATCAGCAAAACCAAAGACCGAGGCAACTAACGAACATTCGCCCATAATACACCAATAAAGACAGGCACAGACAGCTCATTGTATATAAATTAGTCCGTAAGCCCCAGATATAAGTTGTAGAAGATAAGTTACATTTAAAAAAAAAAATAAAAAAGCGAAGCAGGGGTTTTTTTTCTAATAATCTAAATTTCTTCCCCACGCCATATTGGTAACCCATAAGACTGCGGAAACATGACTAATCATTGAAAATATACTAAAACGAACATATGAATAAATATTAAATAAAATAAATAATGATTATCTAAGAGCATCGCAAACAACCGATCAATTAGATGTATGACCAGGCTATGATACTGTATGGTATGCTTTTTATAAGTTTTTGTAACCAACCTAACAAAACCAAAATGTACCTGATTAATACAATAAACTATAATGGGGGGGGGGGGAGTAAGAGGAGTGGTTGTGGGAACCGCTATGATACTCTTTTGTCACAGGTTCAAATCCCGCTCGATCACACTTTTCCTTTGCAATTCTTTTTTCCGTTTTTTTCAATTATAACTACATACGAATCAAGAATATTTATACAAAAAATGTTTAAATCATTTTAATATTATTTTAACTTAAAATAACCAAAAAACAATTTTTATTTCAGTAGCCACTTATCCTCTTAATTATGGTATTTGATCAATGGTAAGTAGTGTTCGTCAAGGGAAAAAATCTTTTTCAGTTTTAAAACTATTATTTTATAAATTTTCCATTTTTCATACACGGTAGCTAATGAGAACATACAATGTTTTCAATTAACAATCAAGAAAATGATAAGAAATACCAGTCAAGAAAAACGGGCCAAAAACTGAAAAATCGAATTTTCCCCGTAACTACCCCCCTGAGTGAGATTTGGGGTTGAAAATTTAGTTGAGCTATTCATTTCTGATAAACTATCGAATGATCCATGCACGATTACAATCGGCTGAAGGGCACTTCTGATCCCCTTAATCGGCTATACCCTTACTTCAAAATATTCAAGCACATTCTAATGCAACGTGTTTTAAGAGAAAAACAGTCCGATAAGATATCACATTAAGCAATTCACGTACACATGCCTATATGTGCTGCTATTACGAATAGTACACGTGAACAATTAATATATAGAATTTCATATTACAGTCTGAAATTTATGTACGTGATAATGTAAGTTATCTGTTATGAAACCACTCTAATAATAAAAATGCTACAGCAGACTTTAAGTTCGATGTTGAATCACTTTAGAGCGCGATACAACAGCTTTAGAAATCCCAAATAACTGTTCAAGTCCCCGCACTCAGCCCATAAAAACCAGGTTCGGAATTTCTAAATTTGTAAGGCAATAGCCAGAGAAATTCGAACCGATTCGCAGCAGCAATAAGTTTATGGAACCATTGACCATTTTTCTTAGACAAAGTACCCTCGCGACGGCAACTCAAGTTTATTACTTTGGGACCAACACATTAATCTTAGAATCTGTTATTTTCAACCATCTGTAGTCAGGGTCAGAGTGTTCCTTCAGCTTGTTACCTGCTGCGGATTTTCCCAAAACACGCGAAAACCCTTGCGCGTCACTACTTGGTCGCGGCTACTTTTAAGGGTGACCATCACGGGTACGAGGGCGGTTACTTTCTAAAAATCGTGGCCAATCACGCTTCTCACCCCCTTCCGGTTCGTCTCTTCTGAGGCGTGGTGGATGGACATCTTGCCTCAAACAAACAGAAACAAACAGAACTCCAAAGCGACTACAACACGAACTTAGTGACACAACACAAACGGGAGAACCATTGTAAAACACGAACGAAGTTAGAATATTAAGAACGCGAATACAGTTAACTACGATTTGTAACGCGATCATTCATAACACGGACAACCAGTCGATTGAACATCGTCTAAAAACTAGGCTTAGACTCATTAAATTGTGGCTAAGTCAGAATTAGCGTTGGGTGCTCGACTCCACGCAATTCACGCAACATTCGATATTTGACGATTTATTTATTTATAAAAAATATATACAAAAAAACCATTTACAAGGGTGGATAGGGGGTACCGAAAAGCTGTTACTTTATTATTAATAAACATTGATTTATTGTTAAGAGATATGTCCTACCTCCCCGTATCTTGAGACCATGCCACGTGGAGTTTAAATTAAAATAGTCCCTACATTAGTGATTAATTTTTATTTTTGTATTTTATTTATTTTCATTATAAAAGACCATAATAAATTGTCATTGTCGAGAATATAATTGAATCGATTAATGTGAATCTAAAGTTTGGACATAAAATATACTAGATTATTAGTTAAATAAATTCGTATCATGATCATATCTTTGATATGTATACAAACTATTATATACCTAAGTTTCAAGACTTTCAGATGATAAAAATACCATAAAGTTTCGAGTTTCGAGAGTTTGCAACTTTTTGTGTTTAAAGGAGTTTCGTAGTTTCGAGAATCCCATCCCGAATTTTTACGATTCTAAGTTCCAAATCTTTATTATATAAACGTAGCCGAATAAAATATATAAAGCCTTAAGACTCCAGATAAAGAGCCTACATGGATATCCAATATGCTCAACCTCTTCTTTATTCTTCATTTTGGTATAACCTTTCCCTTTCTTTTCGTTAAGGTAATATTCACTTTTTAAAAAGGTTATGTTTATTTTACACATATAATTTAAAAATGTTTTTATGGAGAGTTTGTTTAGTATGACCTTCTTTCTATCCATATTAATTTGAATCTTCATGGAATCGTCGACGAAATGTGGAATCTGTACCGTGAAGTTATGCAACCGGAAGTGCATCAAAATACCCGCATAGTTATCAAACCTTTGAGCGTACACTGCCACGAACGCGCAAGTATTCCGCAATGTTTGGTTTAATTTAAAGATTTGTAAAGAACATGAAGACCTTCTCCATGTAGCAACTCAATTTTTTTCCTATTCTAGATTTACTATAAAGATTATATTCTAGAATTAAAGTAGCGTATTCGACGCGAGAAAAATATACAGTTAAAATGAAAACGGAATTTTATTAACGAATCGTGGACTAAAATATAGTAATGTATACATAAATCTAAATTGTTGTTAGAAAAAGATTTAAAATAAGAAATTGAATTTTGTAATTTAATGAGTGAGACAAGGTATTAACCATTTAAATGCGGATGTATTTTGGGAAATCGTATCACTCAACCACAAAAAATGGTAAAACTAATATATGTTGATAAATAAATCTAATTTAAGATACAAGTTTCTATGAATCTTAAAACATAAATATATACACGCACCCATAAATGCAAACATTTATTTTGAAGAGGAAAGTACAGTATAATGAAATAAAAAATTACTTATTTACATAGAAAATAAAATGATATTTTATTTACTTTATAGTGTTCAATTCGGAAATGTTTCATCTATAAGATGTTCCGAGGAACACATAACCGTAAAAAATGTTTAGTTTACATAGAAGCTTTAAATAGAACCTCCAAAATCGATTACCGTATTCTAAACTCAACTAAAATCGTAAAATGAGTCATGATTGTATATTGCTGGCGACGGTGTTGAAGGGGTAAATAAATGCTGACGTACAACATTTATTACTTTAATTGAGAAGGCTATTTTAATATTTTTATTCAAATCTAAAAGAAAGGTTGTGTTTATATTTTCATGATTACTTCATAAACTATGAAAATTAAGGTACCTACAACTAATCAACTCACGGATTATAAAATTATCTGTAATGTTAAATTGTAGAAAGTAAGTACGTAACTGTAGTTCTGAATTCATTCGACCATTTTGTTTTTTATCTGTAGTTTCGCTAAAACCGTATGCGAATGGTCAGTGCGACAATAAATAACAAGAGAATAATATTTAAAAATTTATTTTTTTATACAGGGACGGACAATAATTTCCGTCATCACAAATATCTACGTTATTGTTCGAGATCTGAACAAATGTTGTTAACAGAAGCTGTATGGTTGCATAGAAGTCACAATGTAATAGCAATAATTCTTTTAGAAGTGGAGAACTTTTGAGAATTTTAGGATCATCTTCATTTTTTTAAATAATATACTTTTGTATTCCTAATAGTATAGCGAGTATCTAGATAATTTCAACGATCTGTATATTAAGGTCATTCGATAACAGAAAACAAAACTTTTCTTCTACCAATTTCCGAAACTTTAATATTTCTTAAGAATGTTCTGCACATTTCTGCTTTCGTTAACAATTTAGTAGCAACTTATATAGTATGAAATTTAAGACGTATAAACGTCTCACATGGGCTATTACTTTATCCCGTCGATTATAGCTTCTTCTTACATTTCTTTCAATAACTATCGTAAAGCACTAACCATGAAAGCGATTACATATCAGTGTATTTACATAAAATATGTAATATATAGCGCGCACAAAATATATATATTCTTCCGCATATATCTTCCGCATAAGAGAATTATTACTGATATAAAGTGTTATCCAAAAGTACCTTTAGGATGTTGAATGACAATATCTGTCAAACGCCATGTTTGTTAGTAAAATAGAGATGAAAATATATATACTTCCTTTCAAAGCATATAACTATTATTAACAAAGTTTTTCCATGTCCTTAAACAAGACTGAAGTATTCAGTGATCAATGTTAGTGCCCCATCCTGTATATATTATATTTACTTGATTTTAAAGTACAATTTAACTCAAACAAAAAGTATATAATAGAAACCTCTATAGTATTTCTCTGCAAAATCGATACTCTTGCTGAAATAAAAACGGGATTAAATGATGACAATTTCAAATTTTCAACGCCTCGAATTTCCAAAGAATCGTTACATGATTTATATTGTGGGCAATCTTATATTCCACAAATATATCGGTGGTATCACTTGGAAAACAACAGATACTAAGTAGCCTGCAGTAACAATACGAACTCATAATAGCAACTATTCATTTGTATCCACATTGACTATCCAAACAATTGAGTGTGTTGTGAAATGCAATACATTTGCTCACAAAAATTATGTTAGCAATTACATTGAATTTACGGTAGAATTCATTTCCAGCCTTGTATAACACTATAATTCTTTTTGTACATTTTCTGCACTATCTTTTACAATACTGTGATTAAACATTTATCAATTCCCGAACCAACATTCGATGATTTTATGCGCAATTGTGAAATTTTTATCCCATGGAATGTAGACATTTTCATTATTAAAGCTGCTAATATTTGCCATAATAAAAGTATATTAAAATTAAAATATAAAGTAGATGAAGTCAAAAATGCAAATGAAATTAATTTCAAATTTTGTGGTTTTAAACACAAATCTGTTCTTATATCATTGTAGTTCTACCGTACACATAAAAATACAAATTATAGGAAATTTAAACTTTCCTACAGTTCCATTACTTTTAAGTCCAATAAGGATACAACCTTCCCTTTTCATTCCTTACAATTTTTTTATAATAACTGTTTTTTCCTTCTTCAATAATAGGAAACTTTATATATATTGTTACGTTGTACATACCTGTACGTGTGGCACGCACGTTTGCTCTGTCTGAGTGTGTATAAATGTAGGAATGTGTAAAGGGTAGTGTGAGTGTGGTCGAGCAAAATGTATTAATGAGACGCGCCTATGTCAACGTACTGGCGTACAAGAACAGCATTAAAATGTTTTCGGGTTCGTGAATACTCTAGTCCTAGTTTAATAATTAATAAAAGGAAGTTAGATAAATAAGGTGAATAAATGAAAGAGGAAAATTGTAGCTGATTAAAATATATTATACCAAAAGAAAATGTTACTGATCGAATGTATTACAGAATGCTAATATACATAGCTAATTACAATTTAGATGATATAATCTCGGAAAACAATGCAAGATGTAAGCACAATCGAATAGAATAATTTCCAGTGAGGGAAATCCCACAGTTAATTAGTAACTACAGGAAATTGTTTGCCAATAATGATTATACATTTTAAAATACGCTGGAAGGGTAAAGGAAAAGGTCTTACCTAAATGATATGTACTTTGATCTATTTTCAAAATTGAATGTATATACAGGGTGTTACCTGTAACGTTACTCACGATTTTTCACTCACTTGCAGCCATCTGACAAAAAAAGTTTAGAACAAGAGTTGCAGGGCATGAAGTGCACAATACATATCAGTAAAAAAAATTGGGAAACAGTTTGTTTTTATGGTGAAGTCGAGGTCAACTTGGGTTTTACAAATAGGACTATATATTTTTTTTGTTTTCCATTTTTAGAGGACATCAAGATAAATTCAAAACACGTATTACATGATATTTTCATTATCATATTACTTGATTTACAGAAGTGGAAATGTGAAATATTTAGCTTTTCGTCGTACTTGACTTTGAACGTGTAAACATTATTTGACCATACGGAATGTAAACACGGAATGTTGCTTTGACGCAATTGTTATTTCGTCATTGCAGTTCCTTCGTTAGTCTTCTTTTTCCACACAAGACTTATCTCCACTATTTCCCCGGACTTATCTCCACTTGATTTCTTTTTATGGGGATATTTACAGTCCGTAGTATATCAATCAGCAATTAATACTATTGAAGAATTGCAAGAAAGAATCATCTCAGCATGCAGAGCTGTAGATCCAGCAAGTTCAACTGCAGCAACACATTCAAACTTCTGTAAAAGAGCAGAATATTGCGTCGCAGAAGGTGGAATGCATTTGGAACATGTAATTAAATAAAGTGCATTTTTCTTATGTTTTAGTCGCGTGTTTACATTCAGTAATCTCTTCGGTGTCAAATAATGTTTACACTGTCAAAGTCAAATACGACGAAAAGCTAAATATTTCACATTTCCACTTCTGTAAATCAAGTAATATGATAATAAAAATATCATGTAATACGTGTTTTGAATTTGTCTCGATGTTCTCTAAATATGGAAAACAAGAAAAATATATGGTCCTATCTGGAAAATCCACGGTGACCTCTACTTCGCCATAAAAACAAACTGCTTCCGAATTTTTTTTACTGATATCTATTGTGCACTTCATACCCTGCAACTCTTGTCCTAAACTTTTTTTTGTCAGATGGCTGCAAGTGGGTGAAAAATCGTGAGTAACGTTACAGGTAACACCTTGTATATATAATTTTCGGTCAAGCTTCGACTTTCTGCGATGTTGCCAAAACCTGTGGAAACAGGAAGAAAGACACGCCCACCCCTTTACTATACTGCACTGAGTTGATATAAGCTGACTATATTAAACTGATTAAATAAAGAAACTATATGGATGTGTTATATAACTGTTACTGCGTAACAAACAAGTCGAATTTGGAAGGCAGTAAAGCATCGTGTTGCCATCTGTGGCGTAAAATATATAACCATAAAATATCAACCTTAGTAATTCTGTACATAGCTTAGCTATCCCAAGAAATTCTAAACTGAAAAATAGCAAGAATAACTTTTATGAAGCCATTGAGCATTTTCGTATTATGAGCGTTTTAGCGGCAATTGCCCTTTTTATCCTTGAATTAGCATTCTAGCTTTGTCTCCTTAATTTTAGCATGAATTGGTAGAGTCAAAGAGCTTCATGAGATTATTACCTGCTATGGTCAAGGGATTGGGAATTTCCCGTACACGTCACGCGTAGGTACTCGCATTACCTGAGGGTGTCCGTTAGCTGTCGAGACGGGTACTTAGCCAATGCCATCCTAAAAGGCACAACCAATAGAATAGAAAGAACACTTTCTCCTACCGATTTAAAAAATCGAGTAAATACCCAATCGGACCAGGTCAGCCCCCATACTACTGCTCCACCGAGGTAATTTAAGGGAAGGTTTCTTCGCAAACAGCAGATACTTACAAACACATTCAATCACAAGACATTAATTTACTCGCTGTCCGAGGAACCTGTCGAATTGTAAACCTTAAGCGTCGTAGTGTTAAAATATATTAAAGTACTATCATACACTTCTACTGTGCATTCAGTATCCGCCCCTTCAAATATTCACTCGCCGTTAATTCTGCATGTGAGGAGATAATTACATGAAAGTTTCTTTCACCTCAACCTTTAATTTGCTCACGCGTCAACAATAACAATAGAAACAAATTAAATTTAGAATAATACAAAATATTAATAAATATGATTTTTATACGTGAAGATCGAGTCTTTTGCCCTAACTTGTTAAGGTTATTCACAAGTGCGAACAAACTCTGTCTTAAACACCCCCACGCACCGCTTGACACGCACCTCGCGATTGTACGTCGAAGAACTTGTCTCTTTCGGTGGAGACCAGTGTAGACCTAGTCCGAAGGTGTTTACGTTCCATTGCTGTTACGCTCAACGAATTAGGCTGCGAGGCTGATGCGTAAGGCTCCGTGATTCGTTAATTAGACGGGTGGTGGGTACATGAGTGTTCCTTTCCCTTTCTGGCTCTATCTTTCTCTTTCTCAATCAAGTACCTTCCTTTACTCTTATGCTATAACTAAATTATTAATACTTTTAATTTATGAAAAGAAAATTTACGTTCATTATATAAGTAATGGGATGAACATGGAAAAGCATATTCTCTAATACCTATTACAACAAATTTGATATGAAATATTAACTATATTGCCTTTTTTCAAACAATTTTAATTAAACGCTTACAAATCTTTGATTGTTATTGCTCGTAGGACTGATTGGCGTGCAAGGACATACAATATACTATAATTTAATGTAAATCTATGAACAATCTCTATTGTAATTTTATATCGATCGCGTCGCGGGTCCACGAGGAACATTCTAGAACGCTTAGCGTTATCGGACCATACGAGCGCATTTTTGGCTGATGTATGACAGTTCAGGGGAGCAAGTCGATCTAAGAGTTTTGATCGTGGGACCACGTTGATTCGAAGAAAGGAATGCATTATATTAACAATCTTGGTTTAGTCGCCAGGAGATAATTTATCTTATACATATCAAAGACCATTACTGCGTCCGGTTGGGGTGTTCCCAGAATGCTATTAGGCACTATCGAACCGCATCCGGTTGACGTAAGGAAAAACAAAGGAAATTTTTGACAATTTTCTGTTCGGAACGTAACAATATATATATTAGTCATATCAATTATAGAAAAATGACTAACATTACATTATAACGCAAATTTCCCTTTTTCTTCTTCCCTTCTGCACTTCGAATTATTTTCAAGTAACAGAAAACTGAAATTTTAATTAGTCCATTATAAAAACATTTTCGAAAACGGGAAAATCCATTCGACCAGAATTAAGTTCACAAATGAAACATATATATTCGCGTATTTTTCAACTACAAGTAGCAAACAATGACTAGTTAGAAGTGTTGTCAAAGACTTCAGAACAATTATGCTATGGTGCATTGTACGATTACGGTACGACGGAAATTAACAGAGTTCCGCGTGCTCTGCAAATAGTTTATAGCTGTAACAGACATGAATATGAAATTACACGTGGAAACCGTACCTCATGGTTTCCAAATGCTTCCTCTTAAACAGTGCAGTATATCGCGCCAACTCAACAATGAAACTCTACAAGACGAGCTCGCAACGAAATTTTCGTTTTTACGATTGATTTTCTTTTGCCACTTTCTGAAAGTCTACACAGATTTTCAACCAACTTTATATCCTCTTGGAAACTTTTAGTATCAATTTAATGATAACTCGTGTGATCCTTAGAAATTTTTTTATCTTCGTTAAGATAACATAAGAATATGTTCTCTGCACTTCTCCAATTACACTAGAAAAGTTATTTATAGTTAGATAAAACTTATATATTAAGATATTACTATTCAGTACAGTCATTCTTCCGGCGATGTTTACCATAAGGCATTTATTGTAATTATTGATTAATAGTCTTGAAACTTTGCATATGTATTTGATTATCTTTTAAGCTCAGTTAAATTTTTATAATATTAGGTTTATTATTATTCAAATAATTACCTGTTTTCTACAGTATATATACTATGTTTAATTGTCTTCACGGCACCTGTCGCTGTATTTACCTGAGATTAAAATTGCAAAGGCGATATTAATCTATAGATTAGTCTCTATCGCTTGAATTAAAGTGAGGCAAACATTTTTTTTAAAAAATGGCAAAGTTACAAAATTTTTTATTTTTTAAGATGATAGAAAAATCTATGGGTGATATTAACACAATTTTGCTTCCCACGATAAAGGGAGATATATTTAATATGTATGTAAACATGAAGATTCGTCAATGCATTCTTAGAATCTCTTGGCAGCCATTTTGAGGGACACGATTTTTAGAAAAAAACTCGTTCAAAGTTTATCGCATGATACATTGGTGTTGCGTAGCTTTTTCTTGAAATCGTTCTGATTACGTTATTTCATTAAATCAGATACAATATTTCGGGAACAGACACTCAAGATATTGTACTTTAAAAGAATTGAATAAAAAATCGATTTCTTGCCTCCACGCCAGATGGGAATACCACTTAAAATTCAAATAAAGGTTTCGCTATCTTATGACAATTGAAAAGAGGACAAAAATTGTAAAAAAAAATCTAGACTGTATTGAACAGGTGTATCATCCATAAATAAACCAACTTTGTATAAAAAGGCACCGAATTAGAATAATAATAAATGAAGAAAAACGAATTTCGATAGAAGTCCTGACCTGATAACCCTTTGTTGCTGACTTTATACTTTTTCAACTACTCTCTCCCTCTCTCTCCTCGCTTTCCACATCACTCCTCATTCCCTTTAATTCTAAGTGTGGCTATTAGTAAGATATATGATAAAATACCGAATAATGTATTGGACGCATTTAGAAGAGTGTTTAGAAAATTACTTCCAATTTGAAAAGTACATTAATGTAACTTTTCTTAGATTTGTCTTTTTAAAGTTGCATTGTGCGTGCTATGAGTGTACGAAGTCATTATTCGTTTCCAATAAATTAAACAGCAATTTCAATCGCACTTCATTTATACAGAAGCAAAATGAATGAAATTATAATATATGTTTCAAAGAATTTTTTACAAGTGAGTGACACAAATAACTAGACTGCAGATCTCTATGCAAATTCATATATTTACAAACGCAAATGAGGAAGTAAACAATGAATACTGATTATTTTCACCGAATTGGTTTGCATATCTTTGCATATTATATGCGCTGTGAACTTTTTTCCACTTTCAAATTTCCTATAAATGCATAAATATCCGTAGTTTAGTAATGAGTTAACAAACTGTGCAAGTTTTTGCGAACGTACACGATGCAAGGTGTGTACACCGACGAGAAGCCCAAAAGAAAAAACAATGAACTAAAATTAAGGGAATTAAGGGATACGCGCTCTTCGCGCCGCGTGAAATTTCTCCACAAATTTTATTCTCTGAATAAGTAAGTGAAAACTTCTAACCAGAAAATGTCCGACTTCAAAATCCCCCATCCCGTGAAAACAATTACAAGTATGGAAACGCCGCTTCTTTGCTTTCTTTCTGGCCTAGTTTTATATTCAACTCTGCTAAACTTCGACCGGACTAAACCAATTATTACATTTATTTTGCAAGTATTCTGAAAAATTAAATTATTCGTCCAAAGAAATTAAGTTTCTTGCAGCGTACAATTAATGTTAAATTACATACCACATAACCTTAGAATTTCAAAACAAATCAAGCTGTAAATGAATTGGTCATCGTCGTTTCCACATTATTGCGGTGCATATCATAAGAACGGATCAGAAATTCAATTCTGTACATAGTTTAGCTATCCCAAGGAATTCTGAACTGACAAATAGCAAGAATAACTCTATGATGCCATTGAACGTTTTCGTATTTAAGAGCGTTCTAGCGAAATTTGCCCGTTTTATCCTTGGAATAGTATTCTAGCTTTATCTCCTTAATTTTAGCATGATTTGGTAGAGTCAAAGAGCTTCATAAGGTTATTACCTGCTACGGTCAAGGCATTGGGAATTTCCTGTACGCGTCACTTGTGGGTACTCACGTTACCTAACGGTGACCGTTAGTTTTCGAGGCGGTGACTTAGCCAACGCCTTACTTTAAAGTATAACCAATCGTTCAGAAAGACCGACTTCTCCTACTGATTTCAAAAATAGAGAACTAGCAAGTCAGCGTAAGTCATCCCCACTACTACACCTTCACCGAGGTAATGTAAGGGAAGGTTTTATCCCAAAAAAGACAGCTTATCAAAAACTTTAGAAACAGTCAAAGGATCCACATAGATTTCAAGTTCCTTAGATATACACCTTCTCCGATGAACATCCTATTGCTGTACCAGTTTTTAACAAAGTTATATTTTATTTGTTGTGTTAACTCGTGCCCATGTGAGTCTATACCTTCCATTATCCGAATTTCAATGATTCGCTCGTCATTAATGTTAACGTGCCAAGTGGACATACTAGAAAGACTTTCTCACAAAAAACCTTAACTTTTACTTTGCCCACGCTTAAACAAAATTTAGTGAGATATTTTTATCATGCCATGATTTTAAAAAGTTAAATAATGCGTTGTAATAATACTGCTTACAATTAGTTACAAATAAAGATGGATAAAGTAGATTAAAAATAAATCCGAGAGAATGTCAATCAAATATAAGAACCCTCTATTCTAAAACTACTATAAACAATAAAATATGCCATTCATGCCATTTAAAAATTTGCATGTCTAAAGTGAACTTTGTATTTTGTAATTTTGTAATCCTATGTTCTACGCTTCTTCTAATTAATTCCTTTGAGTGTAATTCAAGATAAATGCACAAAACGGTTGCTAGGACGTTATCTGACCACTTTTATCTTTCCCAATTGGTCGACTTTTCGATTATCCAGACCTCCCTCATTTCCAATTACTTCAGATAATCTGCCTTCATTTCTGCGCTGATATTTTCAGAATACCATTCGACGCACAATAGAGTAACATTGGATATTCCGGACGAATTACATTAACGCAAATTACCAGTGTTTTATTAGCAATCCAGATATAGAGTGTGACTTTTTAACCATTTTCAACAACTTCTATTTAATTTAATTAGTTATTCGATCGTTTGTAAGTCTTAATAAGCAAACATACAACAAATTTTTACGATTACCAACTGAAGGATTATAAAACTCTCAGCAATACCCGTTTCCACAAAAGTATAATTATATTTAGTAAGAAATGGTCTAACTACATGTCATATCTTTATTACTGAATATTCATACTATAACTACATACTACTCGAATTATCATAATTTTTTAAATATAATACGCTACATCGAAGATAATAGAATACTGTTTCTATACGAATAAAAATCCTTTATTTCAGACGTTTTACTCCACACTAAGGAACTAGCAGAAGAGATTTCGACAGTAGTGTGTAGTTCGTTCATTTTGTAACATTTTTACTTTTTTAAATTGGAAAATAGAGTGAAAATTATTCTTATATTTTCTAAAAAAAATGCCTAATATTTTTATTGGGTAACTACCTACAAAAAAATGTCAAACTTTAACTGTATCGTGTGCTCATGTATCCTTTTATTATTAAAATCACTTATTTTCTTAAGATAGCCAATATCGAAGATAGCACTACAACTATTGCCAGACTTTAGGCCAGGTTTAGGAACTAATTGACCTATTCAAGAATTCATTTTAACTTGCGATTTTTAATGTGCGATTAAGTTCATTTTAAACTTGTTATTCCACACCATTTCGAGATAGTCTTCCTTCAGCCTCCTAAAAATTCCATTTCTTCGTTATCATGAAAAATTTAAAGCTGGTGCCCCAAATATCTTACCTGAAACACAAAATACAACGACTTTTGTTAATTTAGTAAGTTAATAATAGATTCCCTTATCACATATAAAACCTTTTTTTTATTTTAGACCATAGAGTTTATTTCGACCATGAATTAAAGAAATCAAAATTTAATTCAGCAAACTCTTAGAATTCTTTTTGCACAAAAAAAGAACAGTATATGTAGCAATTTCCAATTTTGATTAATTGAGTACAAAAATGGTGTATCGGTTTTTGTATCACGTTTATACACACAAGTAAGTTTATTTTTGATAATTAACTTTAGGCTTACAGAATAACTAATTACAAAGAATAATTATTTACTACTGATGAACAAACGAATAACATATTAAAATATTAGGTTCACAAAGTAATTCGATGTATTTTATAACAAAATTCAATGCTCGTTTATAAAAACTCAAATGGAATTTTAACACATTATCTACCGGCCAAGAATTAAGTGGATGCACATACAATACCGCTTAATTAAAACCTAGACTTTTTCGTTTAGCGGCTGCTTTTCATTAGGGTATAGAAGTAAGGATTTAAAATGTCATTTTTTTGCTGATTGAATTATTATTAATAATATAGAACCACGGTTCTTAAACTATGAGATGCGAGAAGATTTTATCTGTGTTCGGGCCAATTTTGTAGGAGGTTTATGGCAAGGTTTAGAAGTACCGCTATTTTTGAGAATTCGTTAATTTAGTTTTTCTGCATTTGTATAGCTTTTAGTTTCATTCGCATATTTTTCGTTAGCCTCAATAGCTATTACCCTGTCGTAAACCTTCACGGCCTGAGCAGTCTTCGAGAACAATGGGTCACCCAACGGTTTCCGCGGCCTATGCAAGAGGCAAGGAAACCGTCTCAGGTGTTGACCAGATGTGTCGCTCACCCCCGTCAAATTCTAACGTTTCGCCCCCTTGCAGAAATCCGCGACCACTTCCTCAAGGAAACACGCCGAGAGCGTAAGGGAAGGTGTGTCTTCCCAAACTAGGCCCGCTGATTGGAACTGCCCAAAAATTGGAAGGAACCAATCAGTGGGAAATTGCAAACTCCGAGGGGGGGGGGGGGGGGGGGTGCTGAGACAGTCTCATAGATACACAGAAACACTCGTCTAGAATAGTTACACGAAAACAGTCGTCTAGAACAGTCACACGAAAGGAGTCATACAAAATAGTCATACAGAAACAGTTGTACCGAATGAATCGCATAGAAACTGTCGCTACGAAACATTCATTAATAGTTAATTCTAACCGCTGCTCGTACTTCGAAAACATTTTAAATACAGTCCACTTTTCTCTCTAAGTCGCGAGCTCCGAACCTATTGACAGACGGAACGCGACCCAACAATCTTTATCGCGTTACATATTAGATCAGTGTTCCTCAACGTGGGGCATGCGCCCACGAGGAGGATGATTTGGGATATTTTCGGAGCAATTGGATAATTCTGTTGCATTCGTCACCTCCATTATTAGATTGCAGATTTTTACGCATTTATTAAAATTGGAATGTGTAAAAAGGCATAGAATATACTGAATACTTAAAATAAAGCGCAAATTATTATATTTCAAAGGTAAAACCACTATTTAGACTCCATTTCTTTAATTTTGTTAGTACAAATATGAATTTGTATAAAAATTCGCAGTCTATTGATCACCAATATGCAGAATTAATACATCATAAAGTACTTCACTAAAGTAAAAAAATTACCATTATTTTTTATGCCAGCAGACATTCTTCCTTTTGTTAGAGGGACATAAAAATTTTGTAGGATTTGAGGTAAAGCATGAACAAAAAATGTTGAAAAATACTGTATTATATCATTACACAAGTTCGTGTTGAATTGTGCTATCTCAAATGCTTTTCTTAAACTGATCTTAAACGGGTACATGAAGAGTCATTCACCCTTGATCGTTAAATATTTTAAAAATATCGCTAGATGTAGAGGAAGTGGTCCAAATGTGGGATAGTTAAAGTATAGGGCTTATTAAGTGCTGCTCTGTTGTCAGGAACAGTGCAGAACTATAGCTGAAGAACAAATAAAGTAGTACAGAAGAAACAATAATCATTGTTTGTTGTATTAACGTGTTCTGTTAGAAACAGTGTCATTGTAGTTAATTTTGTGATCGTGAAGGCTTGTATAGGTATATTTGTTTCATTGTTCGAATAATTATCTGTTGACGAATTAATTTGCTAAGAGCACTATATTGCTAACATTCAGAGCTTCTTTTATTCACTTTCAATGAAAAGGATTGTTTTCTAAAAAAAGAACAATAGTTTTCACTTTTATTTCAGATTACTTTGTGGGCGGCTCATATTTGGACACACTTTCGAAAAAGAAAAGTTTCATTGTTTCTTTAAATTTGTAAATTGTAGCGAACATTACTTTTGCTCACAATATCTTAATTCTACATCAAAAAGATAACATGTTATAGATATACACTCATATGTAAACGATTTGGTATCTTCGACATGTTAGCTATTGGGATATGGGGTTAATTTAAATTAGAACTCGATATATATTTCCTTGATCTATGATTTTATTTTCGCAACGAGGAAGGACGTCTTAACGTTACAAGCATCGAACTAAAAGTGAGGGCTTTCCCAAAGCACATAGAAAATCTGGCGCCCACTCCAGAAAGAAAACCAACGGCCTGGGTCTGCAATATGTTTGTCACACGGGCCCTTTAGACACTTATACGGCCAGAGGCCCATGACTCTGGTAACAGAGTTAAGGCTTTCCTTTATTATAGACCCAGTGTCTCTCAACACAAAATTTATTTTTGCTTTTAATTAAAATGATAATCCAACATTAGCCAATAAACGCTGAAATAAAAGTGGTAGCCCATATTTGGAGCTACCTTACATTTTAAGAAATGTAAGCGGTAATTTCAGGTGCAACCAAACCCTGACTGAACAGTTCCGAAGCTGCTGTGAATACTTTTGTTAACTTTGTTTTTGTATAGCACAGACTTTAAAGGAAATCGCAATGTCAATTATACATATTGCGTGGTACGTAATTTCTGACCTTCTAGAGTTGAAGTACTATAATAAGATTCGATTTCTTTAAGTGCCAAAATACAGTTTTTATCTCTATAGTTAACGCTTTTGTGATTTAAACTTAGCTAGTCCAGGGTTTCTGCAAATGCAGCTGTAGAATAAAACATCCTTTCTTATCGTTGGTATTAAAATTTTATTAAGTGAAATTTCTATACCGGAATTCGTACCAATGACACTATTTGGAACAGAACACGTTAATACAACAATCGGTGTTTACAATTTCTTCTTTACAAGTTTATTTGTTCTTTAGTCGCAGTTTTGCATCATTCCTGACACAGAGCAACCTTTTTAATGAACCCTATATCTTAACTAGCCCACATTTAGACCCTAGTCCATATTTGGACCACTTCCTCTAATTTCACCTCATCTCTAATAATTATTACAAATTGAACGTTTTTGAAACTGGGTATAACCTGATTGGCACAAGGAATGCGTTGGGCATTAAAAGTCGACTGAAATTGAACAAATCCTCCGGATATCAGACTGGTAACTTATGCAAAAACTGCCACATGATGCGTAGATACGGTCACGTGAAATGCATGCAAAATTCATTCACTTATCTGCATTTTCTGTTATCTCGCCATCCTTCCAAAGGTCACATGACTGTTTAACACACTAACAGCGCTGTGGCTAAGGAACGCCAAAAATTCTTCAATTATCCTACCCGGGATGCAAATACTTGCTCAAGCCTCTTTGTTTGCAAAAATGTATAACGACGAGAAAGAAAGGAAGAAAATAGTAATGAAAAAAGTGCAAGTTACTCAAAAACATCGTCAATAAAATTTTTTATTTGTTTTTCATTTTTTATTCTTTGTATTTCCAGTATTTCCACAGGTTTTTAATAAAATTGTTTGAAGCAGTCAAAGATCAAATTCAAAGTATAGCCACACCGAAAGAGCCACTATTTTTCACGAAAAATTGTTGTTTTGCTTGATTTTCTTCTATTGGACAATACAATCGCATCTGGACGACTTTTTTCGTTTTTCCGTTTTGTTTTTTCCTCCTCCATCAGGATACGTACAGACTGAGTTACATAGCAGGAATATGCAAACTTTCTCCATCGAGTCTCGACATTTGTCCATACGATATCGTTTTTCGATCGACCGTTTGTTTGCATCCAAGCAAAAAGGAATTAAAATGATTCGGGATGTGTGCTAGGGGATCACAAAGCTGCATAGGTGAATTTTCGTTTGCGAACACTATTTTAGGGACATATCTGAAACAGTTTCGATTTTATATTAAAATTAATATTGGATGATAGAAGTTCCTGCATAAGTAAATATGCATGATACACGGTACCTAAATATTGATTCCTTACTCAATATCTTAAGCCTGATAAAGTGTTATCAACTATACCACTGCAGATATGGATCTCAATTCTTTTTTTTAAATTAAACCAGAAAAAGGGTATTATCGAAACTAATAGAATTAATTTAAATTATCTTTTCTATAGTTAAAGAGTTATTACGAAAAATACTTTCAGCAAAACGAACTTTGGAGAGCTCTCAGAAAATACCAAAATAAGCAAATCTTAAATTGAAACTCATTTTACTTAATGTTTATAATGATATCCCTGGAATTTTAAGCACTTACTAATTACACGTCTTTCACGAATATTGATTCGAATATTTGAGAACAATATCCCAGCAGATAGAACAAGTAACTAATTTCATCCTTTTATGTCCATTTATGTTACAATATACGTTTGAAAATAACATTAGGTATGATTTTTGAAAATAACCCTTCCAATAATGATTAAAGAAGACTTCAATTTACATTTTCCTGTAACGATATCTGATTTTACGTAAGATTACCGAATATCTGACGTTTGCAACTAACTGTAACATCACACCTATATTTTTTCAGTCAAGTTCTTATTTGACCATCAAAATAAAAGTTATTTTTCTAAAATTTCTTCTCTAAAAACTTCTGAATCTAAGTCATATTTTACATAACGGTAACATTACAACTTTATGTAGAACGTCTCACTTTTTGGCTTATATTTCATTAATGACAAAAGCAGTTATTAAACATTACCTTATTTTTTTTGTTTAATTAAATTATGACATACCTACACCGCGCAACAAGCTTAAGTGTAGAACTGTGTTTCTACTAAAGCTGAACAGAATGCAATAGTTGTAATAACTTACATTTCACTACTAAATATGACGACATAGCAAATAAACATTACGTTTTTTTTATTCTAGGAAATATAGATTTGCATAGTTTCACTAGTGTTTTCAAATCCACAACCGACAAGAAATTTCTAAACTAGAAGTTAAGATTGCATCAACCGAAGAAACTTCAGTTCACATTGTTTTAACAAAAAATTACAGCGTGTTAGTAGCCAATAACGATTTTTGTTAAAAACGAAAAGCTATAAAAATATTGGATTTTAGACTTTCGCGGACAATAGTATTACTAGATCGACTAGTTCCGTTGGAACTATTAAAATATTATTAAAATTATTATTGTTAAATTGTACTTGCATGATTTTAGTTTTATTAACATAAACTTATTATGTAAGTATCTCTACAGTTTATAAATTAGTAACTTTAACATTACAGCTAATATGCCACTGAACTTCATGTTATCTGTTACATTCGAAACTAGTTGATTTTGTTCATGTTTACAGTAAATTTTGTGCACGATATAATTATATCACGGCGAAGTCACATACACCCTGTATGGATTTCACTAGGTACAGACTATTCTTGTTCCAAAGTAATTAAAAGTCACTTTTTTAGGAATTAATTTATTACAGGCGTGAGATAAAATCTTGAGCTATATGACATTTGGAAACTTTATTAAATGAATATCTAGAAGAATTATACGGTAGATGTTATTGTAAGGTAGGATGCACCAATCACTGCCACCTTAAGGTTATCGCGTAACTTTATTAAACTAGTTTAGAAATTATTTAACCTAAAAATCTTTCCCGTTTGGAACATAACATTGTTAAACATCTTTTATTTATGAACATTTCTTTTATATGTTGAATAAAATAAATTAATTACTAATTAATCGAAAATGTATAACAAAGTCCATTGTCCCTATTGCTGTCACTTGAAAAGTGCTCATTTAAAGAGAACCAATTTTTAAATATATTAGCAATTCAGTTTGTGTAACAGTGTATAGTAAATGTACAATGTATAGTAAATGTATCGCCTTTACTGAATTATGACATGTCCCGTACTATATAGTTACATTGGTTACATTTTAATGTTCAATAGCACATTAGCTCCAAATATTTCGTTTTAAATATTAAGTGTAAACGAATATACAATCTTGTTACATAATCCGAAGCCCAAATTTAGTATAAAATTTGTTTATTCACTATTCTGCACACATTACTTTGCTATTAAATAAAATAATTCAAGTGTCGTGTCAAATCGTGTCAAGATTTCGTCTTATGTTTTAGCACACTATTTGCCGGTATAGAATTAAGACAAATTAAAGACCAGTCAATTTGAGCTTACCATTCGGTAATACCGGTTGGTCTTAACCTTATAGAAACATAAGAAGTAAAACAAAGATTTTAAAGTATCATTTTGTATTCTAATTGAATTATTATTGACAACATAGAGAGCAAAAGGCAGGCTGATTTATATAGATCTATAGTATTTATAGGAAAAGCCTATTAATTGGCTCCCGGTAAATAGAATGTTAAGTTATAAGCCACTATATTTTGCAGTAGAAACAGTCAAAAGTGCAGCATTTTCCGAACCCAACAGCTGACGAACCTTTTTCTGTGTTACTCGCAATCAACTGGTTCATCTTTTCCGTTATTTCTGGTTACTGGCCTTCCGCATATCGATTTTCCACGTTTTTCGGTTCGTTGACAGTGCCTGAGTCAGAAAAAGTAAGAAATGTTGAATGCGAGTGAAACTGAAAAAAGTTCGTCAGCTGTTTGTGCACTGAATGCTATTTATTTTTTGCCGCTTCTACTGCCAACTTTAATTGCCTACAACTCAAAAAATAGAGAGAAATTATAAATTTGGTACATGACCTCTCTTCATTGCCGTGACGTGTAACATACATTTGCTACATTTTTTTAAACACCTGGTATTATATTCTAAAGATTAGCATACAGAATTTGTGCATACTATCTTACACTTAAATATTTCTTCACGGTTTATTTTTTGAACAAGTGAACAAAAAATGCTACAATTATCAACTAAAGGAGGGGGGGGGGGGCGTTGTGCAGACTTACAAAGTCAAAGGAGCTCCAGTACAATAATGTAAAATTACAAACTTATAAACACTTTGCCTCCCCTATGAATCTTTCTCCTTTTACTGCATGTTGACGAAACAACAGCAAGACATTTCATGCCCGATATAGTTCAGTTATATCACGTTCTAGTGTACTATCATTTGCTATTCCAAAACCGATTTCCTCCATATAAAAGAAAAAAACCGCACGCTCTTTATTGCAACGTTCATGCTAAAATACCGAGACATTCAGTAAACTCTGCCATCAAGCAGAATAAAACAAGTGTCAAGGAGAATACGTTTCACGGCAGTATGTCGATACTACGCTAACGGAAAACTGTTACTGGAGAATTTGCACGTACTTATGGGTTACCACTAGACTACAAAAATCTGCTTTGATGTTAATAAGTGAGTATAATTGTTAAGATAACAGGGTTTATGACACGGACGTCTATATCGCTATTTTTTTAGGAAACCCGTCACCGTGGTTCTGAATGTTTATTCTTCTGTTTAAGTCAGAAATAAAAACCTAGAAATCGCCTCATGGACGAATTTCTGCGAGCTATATTGCTTGCTAGATACTTGCTCCAATATGGCCTGCAGAAATGCAAGATTGCTACTGCCATAAGGCGATTTCTAGGCCTTTACTCTTGGCTTAAACAGAAATATAAACATTCAATAATACAGTGATGAGTTTCCTCAAAAGTATCGATGTAGGCGTCCGTGTCATAAACCCTGTTATCCTAACATATATAAAGGTAGATTATTTAGAGTTAATCTTTGGAAATATGACATATGTGTCGTAGTGATGACGAAAGCGACGTAAATTAATAATCTGAAAAATTTGAATTTACCACTTATTTTATGCTGCATTCATTTATATCAGAAGATTTATATAGAAGCACTTTCTTTCGTGCTTTTCTTTGTTTTAACTTACACTACTTTTCATAATCGTCATGAGACATGATAATATATTTTTATAAGGACAGAAAAAAGTAATTAAGAATCTCAACGTAAATAAATGGCGAACGCAGCATTGGCAGTGACAATGACAATTTAAGTCGCTTCCATCAGTTAGCAGGTTAAAGTGAAAATGAGTTTATGTAGCAATTATTCTTTCAAAAGTATATTTTATTCGAACAATATTTAGAACGTTCGTCTATCGGAAATTATGGAACGCTACTATAAGAAGATATAGTAACACTTAAAGTTTGCGATCATTTTTAATATTCGATTTTTATGAAAACCCACAAAGCAAAAGATGTGGCTTATTGTTTCATATATTCCGTGATATTAAAGCCATTATTAAAGACTTTTCCATCATATAGTCATTGTGGCGTCAAGGGATGCTGTAACTATGAGGTTTCGCGGGGTCGTAAATCCCACTACACTTTCGCGACACCGCCTCGATGACGCGGTTTACTCCTACTTAAAGGAACGAAAACCTGTTTTTTTTGTTATATAATAGTTTATTTAAAGTCGTTGATGATGTACAATTGTGGTTGCCGATGAATGATTTCGCTTGATCGGTATTATATTATACAGAATTGAAATCGCATAAGTGAACTATTCAGTGGAGCGAATATTGGTGGAACAAGGAAATTTCAACGCGTTGAACATTTGCTCTTGTGAACAATTAAACGTAACGTATTTATTCTTGAAGATTGAGAGACTTCTTGAAGTTACTTCTCACTCTACTACTCGATTTGTAAACTATTGTCTAACACTCCGCAGTCTCGATGGCCAGTTTGTTGGGTCGAATCGATCCTTTCGGAAGATATTTGAAGAGGTAACTATCAAGAAATTGGACGTGAGTTTAAATTTATATCATTTGGAAAACCAAGGTTGAAGGTGATTGGCTGAAATACTTTGGAAAGGGAAATTTGGAGGATTTCCATGATTGGCTGGTCAAAAATTGGAACCAGCCTTCCACGAGTATAGGAGTGGGAAAGCGCAATGGTCTGAAAGTAGTGGGGATGTACGCAGAGTACGCCGAGAAAGAGATGCGAGGGCCCGATGTTGAGCAGGTAGGATGGGATTGAGGTGCACGGTGCCTCATTGTCCAGAAAGAAAGTAAATGATTTTACAGATATGTTGTGACAGGCACAGAACAGGACCTTAATGAGGTGCTTACAGTTAGTGTCGTTGATAGCCTGTATTGTCCTTGGGTTTGAAAGGAAGCAATGTTGGAGATTATAGCAATAAGCTAATTCAATATTGAGGATGGGATAATCCCTTTAGCTTTCCGAATGCAGCTGTTTCTAATGATGTGAAAAATTCGTTTTGAGGACGGAACAGTCATGTCTCTTTTATTTCTGAATAATTACGTACTATGGTTTGGCAAACCAAATTACCAAATCTTAATTCTATTAAGCAGCTATTACATTACTTATCAGTCAAGCAAGAAATGCAACCTAATATCTACAAAAATAACAAGACAAAAATAATTGTCAAGTAATTAACAGAATACAAAGCAACGATGTGTAATACGAATGTCATACTTTCCATAAAGAAGAAGACAAGTTACTTTAGGGAGAGAGAAGTAAAAAAGGAACTGGTATTCCACATACGTATTTCGATTTTGGTGCCAATGTTTAATTATAAAACACGTTTCGTCAATATTCCGCACAAAAATACGACAACACTTCAAAAGGAAAATAAAAAGAGTAATTAAAGATTCATCCACGTGGAACCGTTACGCGGCCAAGCATTTTACAATTGAGAGACATCGTGAAACAACATCGCAAAGAGATTTATTGTGGGGCGTGGTGCAGCCAACTATCTGTAAACCTCCATTCCGAGTCGAAAGTAGAGAAATCTCAGTACTGCACACCGTCACTCTTATTTCTTTTCAACCCCTTCTCCCTCATGTTTTTGTTCGAAACCGAGAGTAGAGTTCTAGTAGTTTGAAAAATATATTTTATGCTGAGCTACTGCACCAATCCAATGGAAAGAACAAAATGAAAATAAATGTGCAAAAGGTATTTCGTATGCTTTAATATTTTTTTGGCAAGTAAAAATAAGCCAAGCCAAGAAGCTTGATTATAACGTTGTGGTTTTACAAGCTGTATATACATCACGTTGAGATACGCGTATATACTTGACCATGGTAATACGTTACATGATTCTACGTTTCAGTTATTGATGAAATTCTACGAGCAACTCAATCAGATTTTTATAATGAATATTATTAGGTGTAAAAATCAATTCTTTGCCTCCATTCCCAAAATTCGAAGCTCATTTGCAAAAAATCAAACTCAATTAGAATATTCAGAATAATCTTCGTTTATTAGGGTCTTTTTATCTCTATTTATCAAACATTTAATAAATTTCCCTACTAAAAAAAGAATAGTCTTTCGAGTCTATAAAACCAAAAACTAATTGATAATAAAAATTCAAAGTTCGTTAAATAATAGCAGTGCAAACATTTAAAAGAAGTAACTCAGACATTTCTTAAAATTTAGCAAACTATTCAGAGATGTAAAACTCCCGCAAACACAAATTTAACAAAAACTAGAAAGAAATTATAAAAAGTTTATGCTAATGATTACTGACAACTGTAGACAACATTTTCGAATGTGAAAGTAATATCTGTGCCTGCTGAAAAATGAAAACGTATTCTTACCAAGAATCCTCTTCGACCTTACTCTTCAACAGGCAACCAAGTGTTTCATTTTCTCTGTACAGAAAATCTACATATGACACCGTTTTCCCACAGAGTAACGAAAGTGGAATGGGGCACATGCAGCTGAAACGCTCGTAAATGACAAAGCGAGTCGTGTTCCGCTCACGCAATCGGCTCAATTAACCCCTATATAAATCCAGCGTCGAGGATTTGTCTGGCTTCCGTTATCTCTACTTCTCTTTCTCTCTCTCTCTCGTTTCTCTTTCATGCACGATATTCCCCCTTCCATGCAATATCGACAGTTATAAATTTACTCCAGGTCACGACAAAATTGGGACAAACAAAATTTGTTATACACAGTCGCAAAATATAAATAAATGTCAGCAAACCTGCCGTTTTTATTATTAGGTTGCTTGAAAAATTCGTAGCGAAATTTGACAAACACAGAAACGATATGTATAACCTATGGTTATCGAATTGTAACCACATGCAAAGGTTTCATTGGTCTAACTGTAGTACTATGTCATTAATTTCAGATTGTACTTGGCCGTGCAGATTATTACTAAATACACAAACGATCATACATACAACGCAATAGATTTAACACTACCTGCTTTGAAATGTTTAACCCTTAATGTCAGTGGCCATTAATCATCCTAAACATAACTTCTAAACGCTATTTGTCGATCTTTTAATCACATGAATCAGTTTCACTGTAGTTCTCAAGTAAATTGAAGTAACAAGTGAAAATATTGCACGATAAGGTGAATACCTAACCTACATTCTGTTTCCGCTTTGCATCGAACAATATTCAAAATCGCCAATTCTATATCATTTTATTTTGTGAGTACCTCTAATTAAAAAAAATAAAGCAAAATTAGTGAAGCTAGAGACAATTCTTTTTTGTTTCTTTATTATTTGTTGTACCATTTTGTTGCCTCGTAGGACCCTTCAGGTCCCGGCAAAGGAACCATCAAATTTCAAAGGCCATATTTTTACCACGGCCTATAAACCGAGGCCCGATCGATCACCCTTCATTAGGGTCGCGAACCGTTAGAAGCTGTACTATTAACAAATTAGGGAATTCCAAATTTTACGGAAAAACTCACAGCAAGCCTTCTAATCCCTCATTCCCACTCTAGCACACCTCCCACCATGCTAGCCCACCACTTCTTCAAGAATCAAAACCTCCGACCCAATCACAGCCCAATTTTCTTTCCGTTTACACACTTCTTGCCTATATTTCCACCAATCAGCAATAGTCACAACCATACCACAATTTTCCTTTTTGCGGACTCAGGAAAAAGCGCATCAGAACTCCTACATCTCGCGAAGCGACAACACATACCAAAACCTACAGACACTCTAACTTTGTATAAATTCTATTAAGTTAAATATAAGTCAGTTCATCAACGCACACATTCTACTCCATTACCCAAATCAATTCACGAGTATTAAATTATTCGAGGATCACGGAGGCACATGAGAAAGGAACACCGATCTCAGGCCGAAGTATACAACACATTTTATACTTTTAGCAATATAATTCAATTGAATAACCAGAAGATGAACGAAGCAGAATACTTCTGTTTTCTTTAATGAAATGATGAACACATTTTACATTTTCAAATAGTTGTTTCAAATTCCAACAACTTTTTTCCATTATTTTACATAATAGAGAATACAAAGCAAAAGGCAGTTTGGGTAAGTCTCTTCAAAGTGAAGACAGAATATATTCAGAGTATCAAACACATCGATATTGGCGAGTGCCTTATAATTATTTACTGTTAAAGTGTAACCTGCCTATGTACGTCTCGCAGCAATTGTCATTAATCAAATATCATTCAACTATAGGAATAAGCTGAGTCTAAACTTTAACCTCAACTCATTCCAAAAATTTAATTCCAATTAAACATTATATAATAAAGATCACCCAACAATAGTTGTTCATGCTTGGACTATGAACATTTTAAATGTCCATTGTATGTAGTAAGAGGTAATAACGATATTTGTAAAAAATGCTACGCATCCAACCCAACAATATAAGGTATAACATGCCTCGTTTAGCGAATTCGCGATATTCCCGGGTATTCTTACCCATGCTAAATCCCTGGAATTAATTAAAGGCTAGTAGGCAAACCCCTGTAAACAGAGAGGTGTAATATTTCTCTCTTTTCATCGTGTCAGAAGTCTGAAAGTGAGGCGAATATTATCTTTTCCCCTCCAACGGCGACTATGATATGAAAATTCATGGAGGTATTATTTCCGTGGCGATGCAATTTAACGGCTATTCCTGGGCATACTTTCCGCAAACAAAAAACAATTTACAAACCAATGACTTGTCATTCTGCAAATATTTGAAACAAGATTATCAATGCTTGGATACATACGTATCTTATAATTTTTTGTTTTATCTTCAACGACTTTTATGTATAAGAGGAAAACAATATGTGCTGACGCGTTATCACTTTAACCGCAACATTTCAGCTCCGTTTAAAGATTCTCCTTTTCTCTGGTGCATATTTCAAAGATAAAGAAACACTCTTCCCATATATGCGTATAAAATGTTACCTATTGCTGACAAATTTAACAGTAACGAATATAAAAATTTAAAATGTAGATTTTATCGTATCCGCATCCTTGAACCAATTTATCAACTACTATTTGATCCTCTGAACATTGAATATGTGCTCCAAAACGATGGAAGGATTTTGGGAGCATTCGAAAAAAATAATAGTTATTTATCATGACGCACGTCGATAAGTATCTCGTTTAATCCCTTCTAGAATTCCTATTTTTATCGCTTAACATAATACAAATTACTACATTTTTTTATCTTAAATATATTATCACATTTTCTTTCCAGTTATTCATTGATCATCATTTTGCATGACTCCAATTCAAAGTTCATGATTTGAACTTATACAAATATACAGGCAAACTCAATAGAAAAATAAAGGACGACATTAGTTTAGAGAATCGACAGAAAGTTATGAAAATATCATATATTAATTTGTCAAAATAAAGTTCGTGTCTCGACTTCGACCTTCTTTTGAACGATAGTTCTAGAGACCAATCATAAGAATTATAATAGGGCCTTCTTCAGCAATTCAATTTCTGCAAAATATATGCTACTGAATAATAGATGTTGTGTACCTTGTTGAGAAGAGTGACGTATCAAGAATTTGTTCCCATGAACTACAAGGCTATTAACGAGTCCTTCTACACATTTCATGTTTCCAGTCCATAATTTCCTACGAGATGCCACTGATATAGAATAATCATCTTGCTCTTTAATCCTTCTAGAAAACGTATGCTTTAGAATCATGGAGCAACACAGAAATGATGCATTAGTTCATTCTACCCAATTTTTCGAAACTTTGAAACTGAATACCGTACAACTCGTTCAAAATCAAAGGTTAAATTGACAGATACATTAGTTAAGTGAGATTACCAACAAATGCAAACAATTTTACAAATTTGAATGATTTTGACAATTCTCACGCATTTTGACGTAAAATAGCTTATACGTGCATAATGAGATCCAAATCAGTTTCCTTTTAGTTCATTGACATACACAGTAACGGGCCAATATTTTTGGGGGTAAGTAATTAACTCTACATTGATCAAATTTACCTTATATCTATTGGCAATATATTTCCAGGTAACCTATACAAAAGCTAGCACCGATTAATACTAAACAATCTGCAAGCTAAAATTTTCAAAGGGTGGTACCAATTAAACAGGAAAATATATGGGTCCAAATTTATTTATCTGGTACTGTATATACACAAAATATTTCAGATTTAAGTGCTGAGAATCTAATTTTGTTTTAATATTTGGATAGGAAACACATATATTCTGTATCAAGGCTGTTTTTTTGTAGTGAGCATCATTCAATCGCTTAAATAATCGATCTGCACGCCAATGTATGGAGTTATATCAAAAAACTAATTCTTAACCACCAAACCGATGTTCCCCTCATTGAAAATCGTGTTGAGTTGAAAATTCTTCTAGACACAGTAATCTTTCATTAGCTCTCACTATGGTATAGTGTATTCAACGATCATAAAGAGTAGTTTCGTTTAGTGTCGTCTATACGATTATTCAATCTCCGTATATTGCACCGTAAAATCTCAATACATTAAATAAAATGATTTTAAAAATTATTGGAACTTTAACATCAATTTCTAAGAGAATGATTGAGTTGCGACTCATAGTTCCCTTTACAAGTTTGTTGTTCTCAATGGGAAGAATACGATGTAATCATATTTGCACTCGCTTTGTGTAATTTATCCATCACATTTTAGATAAACTACTATGCTTGTCTTATTCGTTAGAACGTAGTCTTAAATATCCCGCATAAATGCTTTATTTTCAAGTGTAGGCAAAGGGGGCTACTTCCTATCAGTTTCCTTTGATTATTTTCTACCACCCGTTTTCACCAAAAATCCTTCAGTACCCTTCAGTCTCTATACAAAAAATCACATCTATTAATACGGCAATAAAACAACCACGAGATGTGATTGAAACACAGTTTTATTTTCTCTACTTATATTTAAGCCAATTTCTCAACGACTGTACTGTATTTTTAACTGTGTCGAAATGTTTTTTTTCGCGTTTCGCCTCTTCTCCTGGTCGAAAAACATGACGCACCGTGAATACGATCGAGACAGTTTTAACATGTTGAATAACTGTGCCTCGCAATGGAACTCACTCTTTTTGTGAGCCTTTCCCTTTTATACAATCGAAAACGCTACTATTACGTGGTACAGAAAGATAACAGAATGTAACGTTTTTATCAATAGTTGAACTAAAAAAAGACAAGAACGAAAAAAATGTATCTGTACAAAAAGTCAGCTTTGGTAGAAATGTGTGATACGTCAATTTGCGGTTATTTTTCATCGAAAGCTTTTCATTTGTAGGTTTTGATGAATCGTCAAAAAATCATGGAATCTCCTGCCAACTAACAACCTAACTAAGTCAATGGTTTCGCCCGTTACGTTTTAAGTTAATGTTCCTTTTGGGGAGAGATACACTAACTTTTATCCCTTATGATGAACTCTTTAAAACCGGAAAATATGCTTACATTTCTAACTTCGATGTTACTTCATTCATGAACAATATGGAGTGTGGCAAAAATATTCAGACGTGTAATGGAAATCATTATTCACAAGCAATAAAAAGATGAACTTGAATAATGCATTATAGATGGTGTTGGGTCGCGTTCCGTTTCTCAATCGGTTCGGAGCTCGCGACTTAGATAGAAAAGTGGACTGTATTTTAATGTGTGTTCAAAGTACGAGCAATGGTTACAATTAACTAATAATGTATGTGTTTCTGTGGTCTATGTTGTGTGACTTCTTTCGTGTGACTATTCGGGGCGACTGTTTCTGTGTTCTATGTTGTGTGACTTCTTTCGTGTGTCTATACTAGGCGACTGTTTCTGTGTAACTCTTGTAGACGACTCTTTGTGTATCTAACGAGACTGTCTGAGCCCCACTCTTGGAGTTTGCAATTTCCCACTGATTGGTTCCTTCCAATTTTTGGGCAGATCCAATCAGCGGGCCTAGTTTGGAACGACACACCTTCCCTTACGCTCGCGGCATGTTTCCCTGAGGAAGGGGTCGCGGATTTCTCCAAGGGGGGCGAAACGTTAGAATTTGACGGGGGTGGGCGACACATCTGGTCAACACCTGAGACGGTTTCCTTGCCCCTTGCATAGACCGCGGAAACTGTTGGGTGACCGATGGTTCTCGAAGACTGCTCAGGCCGTAAAGGGTTACGACAGGGTAACAGCTATTGAGGCTAACGAAAAATATGCGAATGAAACTAAAGGCTATACAAATGCTATAACAAAAGAGTAAAAATCCGGGAATCGTACCATCTGGCGAGTGTCGTCCAGATGGCAGAAAAACTAAATTAACGAATCCTCAAAAATAGCGGTACTTCTAAACCTTGCCATAAACCTCCTACAAAATAGGCCCGAACAGATGGCTTCAATTTCTTGAAGACTTTCGTGAAACTAAAGTGTCTATTTATTAATGTATAATGATAAAATTAAGAAAATCTAATATTGCACCTAAGTTGAAATGTACTAACATAACAAACTAAACAAAATATTTTTGGATTATTAGCATGTTTTATTTTCACAATTCTATTACTCATTTATTTCTGACGATAGCACTTGATAGTATTCATTAAGTCGAAAAAAACGAAACTAGCAGTATTGTAAAATAAAGCTATTTTCTCATATTATCAAGTAAGCAAATGGAAAATAAAAAGATGATGTAGCATTATTGCAATTACTAAAATATTTTGATTATACTTCTAAGATTGTCGTTTATTTTAATTAATTATCAAAACAAAGAACAATACAATTGGTTTACTTATGCTTCTCGCTACAAACTTTTATAAAAAGTATTCCACATAAAATGTGTGTTATTCTTTAATATAAATTGTTTGTTTTGCAGTAGATGTATAATTGTATGGATTTTAAACAAAAATCTGCCCTGCTATTTCTATTTTTAAGGATCGTTGCTTATATTTGGAAATAGAGTTTATGAGGAACGTATAGGTCATAAATATACGAGAGTGTATTATAGCGGCAGATATAACAGAGAACTGGGATGTAACATTGTTCTCAGCGAGAGTTACGGTCAGCTTGTACTTCTTTTTGTTCATCATGTTATTCAACAGTTTTAAGAGCTCCCCCATTGTCTTAGTTCTGCCGTTAATAATAAAATAAACAAACAGATAATTATACGTCAAGAGAAACAAGTAAGAATAACAAGCACGTGTTGCGAATAGACAGTATAAATACACATTGCAGCGGCTGGCCGTACAAATGAAAGCAACATTTGGTGTGCAAACGGCTAGCATGGTTTATGACTTGCGCACCTGGAAAGCTATTTTTGAGGAAACCTTTTAGTTTCTTTCGGCGCATGTGTTTTCCAGTAAACTTTCTAGAACTGCCTCAATAGCGAATTGCGGGCGTCATAAACCAGGTATTTCCAGAAGGGACACGGCGCAAGGCCCGGCGGCCCGCGACCGGGCGAGATAGAATAACGGTCCCTGAAGGAAATTCCGCTGCGCTACCAAATCTACGAAGCGACAAGGCACCCCCACCTATTCACCTCGCCCTTCCTAATGAAACGCGCTAAGGGCGCAAGGAAGAGGCGGTGAAAAGAGAAAAAAGAGCCCTGATTGGCAAACACCGAAATATGTAGGTGACCAATCAGGGAAAAGCAAAAAACAGACGGGCGACCAAAAATGACGAGTTAGTCAGTCTTGAGAAAACCGTCGCCTACGACTCGACTCGCGAAAGACAGCAAATAAAAGACTTAGATATATATCCACCGACATCTGTGATTATCATTTCGCGTGAATACGCAGATAGAAACATATCCCTTCAACATAATTAACTGAAACTACTTTATACGTATGTATAGATATTATATAAAATGTCGCGACGCGACTTTAGCCGTAGCAGGCCAAGGGCCTGCGACCAGAGACCAATACGCGGCCTGCTGACCACGTGCATTGGCAAAAAATACCGTTGCCAGAAAAACGATATCATTTAGCAGGCCCAAGACAGAGACTCCGCTCTCCACGGTTCAACCATTGTCATCCCTTCTCCTAGACATAATTTTTACGCAAATGTTTCAACACCAACCCTCATGACGTTCAGTTCGCCACCACCAGTCACACAGAGCAGTTCACAAACACGAGTCAAGCACATCACTGCGTTATACATAGCACACATTCGTTCAAAGATACCGACACTCAATCTGAACAGTTGTGATATTAAATCAAGGCATCTTACACGTTCGCGAGTGTAATTTTATTTGCAAACCCACCCGTTACCTCATTACGTTGAAGTAAGGGGAGCGTTGCCAAGGTATTCATCACGGCCGATACGGTGACGCAACATAAAATATTAAAGAAAATAAAATTATATTGGGAACAGAGTGTGTTATTCCTAAAATAAGTCAGAAAACTGATACTATTAAAATCACAAGAAGTGAACAAGGATATTAGATGTAGAAAAAGATTCTCTGCTTTTTTCAAGGAAATCTTTAAAGAAAAAGTTAAAATATTTAATGTGTGTGATATCTTCTAGTATTATCAGTGATCTTTGTTTATTCTTCGAATAGCATATTGGTTCACACAATTTATTCACAATATAAGTAATTTAGAGTACAAAAATAAATTTTACGATTGTCAACAGCACTTCCCTGTCGTACTATTTGCCTTACCCGGAGATTTCGTCTCGATCACTTTCCTTTCGATGAGAGATAATTTTTTATCAGCAAAATCACTATTGTATGACTGAACATTTGCCACACGCTAATCGACTGTTCTACGACATCCTCGAAAATAAGAAGGACGTAATGGAGGGGTTTGTCGCGGACAAAGCACCATCCATTTTCAAAGCCTCTGTAAATAAACCTGAGTTAACTAGAGGGGAGGCGAAGAGAAAGTCGACCAACCCTTTATGTTCAAAAGAATGCGCGAACACTTTTCTCGTGTACGGCAAGCAAGGCAAAGAAATTAATTAGCGCCAGAAGCCACAACCCGTCAAACAGCGCAAAATTCATGTCAATAATGTAATTAATCTTTTGCCAGGTAATTTATTTGCCAGTCAAGGTCTCACGACGAAAATCCTTTGACTTTTAACACGTTCAGAGTAAAATGGAACTGGCAACGCGTCGACGTTGGCGATAAGTTTACGCGGAATTCGCATAAATCATTGCAATATTTCATGTACCCGATGAACTCAAATAAGGTTTTCTTTCATTTTGCACCAATTTTTGCGTTTCTTCAGTTTTTTCTTTTTTCCTTCAGAGAGAGTAAATCTTCAAAAACGAAAAATAATGAATTCACTCCATTTATTCATTGGTGAAGACACAATGATTGCCAAAGCTATTCAACTAAACTATACGGTTACCTCAATCGATGTCAAATGATGGTTTCATGGGCTATGACAGTGTGCCTCTACCTTTCTGTGGCGTAAGCCAATATATTTATTTGTAACTGTCCCATGGCCCAAACGTCTGGAATGTAAATATTGTAATAACCTGATTGATTGGACTCATATTATATAAATGAAAAAAATTATACATATTTAACAGTAATTTCTAGATGTGAAAAAATAACGTTTAGTACATTTGTACTGAGAATGGTTCAGATGAATTTCTATTTGTGACAAATATTCCAATTTCATATTTAATTATAAAAAAATGTCCGAATACTGATTTTGAACAAGGGAAGCAGTTTCAGGATCATTAAAATAGTTTTTATTATATTTATTAGAAACTCTTGTATAAGTTATGAACAAAATAATACAGGATAATATTGAATGGCAATTTCAAGCAACTATCATTGCGCTGCCTATTAAAAACTTCATGCGGCGTATTACTACGGCGTGGACCATAGATTGAGAGATATTTATTTTATGAGAAGTATTAATGCAAATGATGGAATGAGAGCTTCAAATATTCTTCATTATAACAATATAATTTATATTTTAACACGAATCTTTTGGCAGCTACTATATTCTTTCTTTTCCTGCGATTTTTGTATATCATAAATGGTGCTCCATCCCAAGACGGAAAAGATTTGTGTCTCTCGCACCCGCACCACCGGTGGACCACTTGGGCCCCACGTGCGCCGGACCGCGGAAAATACACACCGAATTTCCGACCAGCGCCGCGCCAACTAAACGCCGCCTTTGCCACAAAGGCATCCCATTGGCCGCTTAGAGGTGCGAAAATCTCATTAAAGGGGACCTACTGGAATGCAAATCGACACAACAATTTTGCACTCCAACACGACTACTCTACACTGCGGATCTTCATACTCGACTCCACGGCAATAGCTGTACTCGTTCACGTTAAAATATATTGTTGAATTTAACGAGTGTTCAACCCTCATATTATTAAAAATACCCTTCAGCTCCATCCTTGAATAACTTCAATTACTATACATCAACGTCATTTATTCGTCACTAAAATTGCCGATGCTGTGACGCTCCCACAAATGGATCGGATTTAAAAGTTCGAGAAAACAGTTATTTTAATGAGTTTTTTTTTAGAAGTTATTTTAAGGGAGAAATTCTTATGGACACGAACAACAAAACTAGACGAAAGAAAATATTGATGCGCACAATCTAATACCGACTTACCTTATTGAAATTGAAGTAATCTTTCCGTAACATGCTGTCAAGTCGTATCTGATTCTGATATAGTGCGGATTTTGACGAAATATACTTTCCAATGCTGTTTTGTTCCTTCCTTGGGGAATCGTTTGACCCTATTCATGTCAATGTAATATTTTTCATGTGGGTATCAATAATTCAAAATATCTGAACAATTCAATAAATTTACTATTCAGATGTAGCGGCTGGCCGTACAAACGAAAGCAACGTTTGGCGTGCAAACGGCTAGCATGGTTTATGACTTGCGCACCTGGAAAGCTATTTTTGAGGAAACCTTTTAGTTTCTTACGGCGCATATGTTTTCAGTAAACTTTCCAGAACTGCATCAATAGCGAATTGCGATCGCCATAAATCAGGTATTTCCGGAAGGGACACGGCGCAAGGCCCGGCGGCTCACGACTGGGCGGGGTAGAATAACGGTCCCTGAAGGCAATTCCGCTGCGCTGCCAAAATTCACCAACCCCCGCCGAATCACTTTGCCCTTTCAGAAGAAACGCGTGGAAGGCGCAAGGAAGAGGCGGTAACAGAAAATGGAAGTGACCAATCAGGGTAACACAGAACTTACTCGGGTAGAAAAATGACGAGTCGATGTCAGTCTCGAGAAAACCGACGCCTACGACACGACTCGCAAAAGACAACGAATAAAGACATTTACATATACCCACCGACATCTGTGGTTATTACTATTCGCGTGAATACGCAGACAGTTAACTATCCCTTGAGAGCACAAACTTTAATTGTATTTAATTTAACTTGTGATTCTCAGAAATAGAAAATTATGAGTTAGGAACATATACCTAATGTGTAATGAAAATATAAAAAAGAAAAGGGTTTTTCTGAAGTTTCAAAACTTATTACTATACTTTGATGGTTAACAATTTATTTTGTACTGTAATAACTTAGCAACTTATAAAGCAAAATCGCTAATTTTCTACCTTCAAATGATGAACTTGTCTCATAAACGTGAAAATACTGAAAATTTTTAATATTAAAATTATATTTGATTTTCTGTGAATAAATATTAAATCTTACAAAATCCTGAAAGCTCATAATTAATTTGTATAGCTAATAAATACAATGATATCTAGAGAATGAAACGAGGTTCTGCGTGCAGTTACAATCTGTAAATCAACAGTAAAAATTCACTTTTTTAATATTACTAAAAATATATTATATGTATATCTTATATTATGAATATACTTTCTCGTCATATTATATACGGATTTACCTTATAGAGCTTAACTATAATCAATTTTCGTACATGTTGAAATGTTGGTTTACGATTAAACGAACTTTCTAATTTCTAATGTCTTTAGAATATTTATTTTAAAGGAATCGCGAAAATCACATAATTATTACGAATCTGACTATTATACATCTATGAGAGGTTTAAATGTGCAAACAAATACAGAGAATGGAATGAATTCCTCTTCAAGACTCATTTCTTTCATTCGGTTTATAGAAACATGAATTTACGTAAATATCCACAATCTAAATATTACACTCTGTTTATCTAAAAATTTGTACATATTTCTCTACTTTTAACTTTTATTTTCTAGTTTTGATGTTTTTACATTAATATCAGCATGCATAACAATGTACTAATTTGATACAAAGGGTATAGCCGGTTAAGGGGGTCAAATGTGCCCCCAAACCAAATTCAACGTGCAATGAGTCATTCGATAGCTTATCAAAAAAAAACACTTTGTGCAAATTTTTAGCCCTGTATCTCGACCTGGAGGGTAGTAACAGGGTGAAAATGAAAATCACGTTTTTACGTCATTTCTCTTATTCTATAGCATGAAAAAAATAGAAAAAAATCAGAGGCACTTCTGATATCGGCTTACGTATTTAGGAATTTTTTTATATTTTTAAATTGAATAGCTAAGTTGTGAAAAATGAAAAACCGAAAAGAAAGCGGAAAAATGCCGATTAAGCATTGATGCAGGTCCAGAACTACGATTATATTTTTACAGTAAGTAGATATTGTCGTTACTATTATTCTCAATTTTTTTCAGATTTTTCGTTTTGGTGCGCCGTAGTCAAAAAAATTAAAAACCGATTCGTTCGTTATTTTCTGCGTGTTAGACGTCGAATTTTTTTATGTTCTTTGGTATATAAGTGCTCCATGCAATTGTTTAACATTTTTACATTCGGCAGAATAACAGAGAAATTATAGAAAGTAAATAAATCCAATTAATGAAAGTTCCGATGACAACGTTATCTTCTGAAATATTAAGTTAGTTTCCAACAACGGCGCTGGCTCTGCGGCAAAGTATGTTACTTCAGAACGACTAGAGCCTATTTCGAGTCTCTTCTTGGGCTTTTTACTTTTTTTATTTATTATTATTTTTTTTCAATTTCTAACAATATAATAATGATCAGTATCGGTTTATAAATGTGTTAAAAATATTTTAACCTAAAATATGTATGAAAATAATGTTAGAGCGCTTTTTACGACTCCGCGTCTTTTCTCGCATATCTTGTCCTATTGTACTTCTATTGTAAAAATATTACTAAGAATTTCCGCGAGACGTGCAATTTCTGAGAGGTACCGAGCACGTGACAAATAATAAATTATTACTGCAACGTGTGAACAGCATCCGATGGTTCGGTTACCATTTGCACATTCACAACAATAGCATCTAATTCCGCAACAGCCTATTGAATTTGGAGTGTACTCAATATAACATCTATACGTTTTTCTACTAATATGGCACGGTTTTACTTCGAATTTAATGATATTATTTGTTTCTATGAGATACTGGACGGCAAGGTTACTATCTTCGTCCATAAGCTCTGCTAAGTAAGATACTGCTTGTGATAATTGATACGACCAAGTAAAAAAAATCTTCAAATCGTTATCTGTCATCTTCGGAAAATCAATAATTTCGGAAGCTGAAAGCTGTTTGAACCGCGACTTTCGCCTATTCACGCGACAAAATTTTCCACAATCAATTAGACAATAAGTTGCTCCCTTAAGTAGGTTTATTTTGTAAAGTAGCACGGTTTCTTAAAAATATGTTTGGAGAACGTTTAAATTCAGATGTAGGGCTTTTCGGTGAAATAGTGGAAAGGATGGTATCCGAACCACTGAAAGGACATTAGCGATCGATGCAGAAACTCATCACTGGAATAGGCGAAATCGCTTATAATATTTTTACAATAGAAGTACAATAGGATAAGATATGCGAGAAAAGACGCGGAGTCGTAAAAAGCGCTCTAACATTATTTTCATACATATTTTAGGTTAAAATATTTTTAACACATTTATAAACCGATGCTGATCATTATTATATTGTTAGAAATTGAAAAAAAATAATAATGAATAAAAAAAGTAAAAAGCCCAAGAAGAGACTCGAAACAGGCTCTAGTCATTCTGAAGTAACATACTTTGCCGCCGAGCCAGTGCCGTTGTTGGAAACTAACTTAATATTTCAGAAGATAACCTTGTCATCGGAACTTTCATTAATTGGATTTATTTACTTTCTATAATTTCTCTGTTATTCTGCCGAATGTATAAATGTTAAACAATTGCATGGAGCACTTATATACCAAAGAACATAAAAAAATTCGACGTCTAACACGCAGAAAATAACGAACGAATCGGTTTTTAATTTTTTTGACTACGGCGCACCAAAAAGGAAAAATCTGAAAAAAATTGAGAATAATAGTAACAACAATATCTACTTACTGTAAAAATATAATCGTAGTTCTGGACCTACATCAATGCTTAATCGGCATTTTTCCGCTTTTTTTTCGGTTTTTCATTTTTCACAACTTAGCTATTCAATTTAAAAATATAAAAAAATTCCTAAATACGTAAGCCGATATCAGAAGTGCCTCTGATTTTTTTCTATTTTTTTCATGCTATAGAATAAGAGAAATGACGTAAAAACGTGATTTTCATTTTCACCCTGTTACTACCCTCCAGGTCGAGATACAGGGCTAAAAATTTGCACGAAGTGTTTTTTTTTTGATAATCTATCGAATGACCCATTGCACGTTGAATTTGGTTTGGGGGCACATTTGACCCCCTTAACCGACTATACCCTTTTTAAAATATCTTCAAGTAGGTCTATAAAACTAATAGTTTATGGGCGCAGTAGATCAATTTCGTGTTAAAGGATACTCAAGCAATCGTAAAAAACAAATCGTAACTTTTAATTAAATCCACTGTACGATTTGTATATGCGAAACTCAACCAGAAAAGTTCGAGAGGAAATTAACGGAATGTCTTGTCGCACTTTGTGTATCTTGATGAAACTACTCGATAACAATTTCGTAACGAGAAATCGAAGTTGTCGATGAAATTGATTTAATCGCTGCCGTACCTATTACCAAGCGCAACTGAAGCTTGTATATTTTTCTATTATTACGTTAATCGTTGAAAAGTCTACATTTCTTTATGGTTGGGTTCAAGTGTGATTAAGGGGCTACATACACCTAGCGGTAGGAAAAATTGGGTACAATTTTACCAACTTTATAATTACGAAAAAAATGTTTCATTGAAAAAACTACAACCGTATCTTATAATATACAGTTCGGCGTATATTTTCAGTAAATTTCATTTCAAAATCTTAAAAAATGCAGCTGGTACAAATTGTCTTGTAGAGGCTGTTTTGTTGTCAAAGCTTTTACGGTGCCCATGATATCTCATGGAGTTTTTATCTGAAACAAGAAATGAACAAATTTTCTTAAAGTGTATAAAAAAAGGAAGTTCTTTTCGTAGCCGATATTTTATATATCGATTTTTAATGAAATGGCGACCATTCCAATGTAAACGTATGATATTTTACTGCAAAAATCGTGTTTTTTCTGTTTATAAAACAAAACTATATTTAAAAAAGAAAACCTACGACAGCTACTAGATAATTATGTAAAGAAACTCTGTGCAAAATTTTGACGAGATCGGTTCATGTGTTATCGAGATATTTTGGGCACCGTTTTGGAAAACATGATTTTGAGAAAAACGCGTTCAAATCAATTGAAGCCCGAAGTGTCCGAAGAGGTACCTGTCTATCATAGGCTCTCACTTCGCCAATTTTACAAATTTTTAAATAAAATTTGAACTGTATATAGCTTAAACATCATACAATCAAATAAGCATATTTTTGAAAAATCGATTTTTGTTTGCCCATCTAGGTGTATGTTGCCCCTTAAATGGATATCCAATATTTTCTACGATACATATCATGGTAAACATTTACCTTTTGAAATCTATAAATATCAAGAAATCAATGATTTCCGTTTAATGAATTCTTTGAACAGTTTGTATTTCATTATTTTATGGAAGAGTAAAAATCTAGTTTTAAGATAATGCGTATAGTAATAATAAAAACTGACACATATGAAGAAAAAGAAATCGACTTTTACACTGATAAAATTTGACTATATACTTAAGCTGTTTAATTACATTATTATTTCATATGTTACTTCATTATCATCACTAAAAGAAGACAGAAATAACAGAGTAAGTACATTTAATATAAAGGAAATCTATTCCCATAAAACGACATTACGAATCACCTTCAGTAAATTAGAGCATTAAAAATATCTCTATACCGGTTAGTAAAAAGTAACCAAGTAAACGTAACAGATTAATTGAAAAGAAATGATTAAATCGACATGTAGTCAAAATGTCGAATTCCATCACTTTTAGAATGGAATGTTACTTAGTTTCGCTTTTAAAAATTTTATAAGAATCTGCAAAAGAATAGAACGAAAGTTTACGGCTGGAAAGAATTGTAAATTGATGCACGACATAATCGATATTTCCTGTTTATTTTCCGTTGCACAGGGACCACATATTCGTCCGGATACTAAAAGGGGCGTGCAAGTGCGGTCAATGGTACTGAACGATGACAGCATCGAAGTATCGAGCGAATACGGATGAAATCTCATCAAAGGGTGTAGCCGGATAAGATGGTCAAAAGTGCCCCCAAACCAAACTAAATTTCTGATACATCAATAGGTAGAGGACATGGAAAAACCCCTCTGTGCAAAGTTTCAACTCCCTATCCCCACCATTCGGGTAGTTATGGGGTGTGTTGTGATGACAGTTTTTTCTTGATTTCTGTTGTACTCTTTCATAAAAAATTCTGAAAAAAATTGAAAATATTCCAACTACTGGAATACATATTTGTGAATTTTTTCAGAATTTTTTATTTCAAAACCGAATTTTGAAAAATGAAAAAAGTTTTGAAATGTTGATTTCCTATAGAAGTCCTAAAATGACTACGTTTATATTTTTACAGTTTTAGCACCTCCTTATTGTAGTTAACATAGAATTTTTTCAGATTTTTCCTAGAAGGGGCACGCAGTCAAAAAATAAAAAAACGATAATTTTTAATATTACAGGCAGTGTCAGTCTTTTGACTGGGTTGATATTATTGCAGTTTTACTAGTCTGTTATGATAGTTAATTTAAAATTTTTTTAGATTTTTTGGAAAAGTACTTCGTATCGAAAAAAAAATCAGAAGCGGTAATTTTTAATATTAGTGGCAGTGTGTCTTTTGACTGGGCTGATATTATTGTAGTTTTACCAGTCCTTTATGACTGTTAATTTAAAATTTTGTTAGATTTTTTGGAAAGGTACCTCGTATCGAAAAAAATTGAGATGCGGTAATTTGTAATATTACTGGCAGTGTCAGTCTTTTGACTGGGCTGATATTATTGTAGTTTTAGCAGTCCTTTATGATTGTTAATTTAACATTTTTTAGACTTTTTGGAAAGGTACTTTGTATTGAAAAAAAATTGAGAAGCGGTAATTTTTACTTTTTCGATGCACGTATAAGTACCACGTCCATATGGCTCATACAATTAATTTCCTAGATGAATATTATTTTTTTGCGTGTGATATGTGATTTAAAAGAAAGATGTTTTACTAATACTTTTCGAATTAAACATGCTTAAAGGAATGTTGAAGTTCACCACAAAAAATAAAAAATTATCGTTAAACTTATTAAACTTTTTTATTATTAAGTTTATCACAGTTCACCCTATTTATACATTTCTACAATACTAATATTTAATAACATTTTCGATTTAATATCTAACAATTTTCAAATATCTCTGAAACACTAATATAAACGTTAGTAAAATAACCAAATTTAATTAAAATGCTTTGTAAATCTATGAATCTATTATTTCCTACATGTACACATTCTTTTTGTATCTAAACACAAAGTAATAGTTCCTAGTAGATTACTATCATACACGCTCACTACGTCGTTTCCGTTATTGCTCTCAGCCTCATATGTTTATCTGACACTTGCATCGTGTTACTATAAACAACGAATATGCACGTAGTGAGAAATAACAAATCCTTACATGAAATGACTGCTGCATACGTCTAATGCATCGATTTACGCTTTCGTCTCATGTATAATATGTAAGTATTATATGTCAGCGGTAAATAGGCCTCCGGGGACCGGAACAAGCGCCCAGCGGAATTTAGTTTTTGTTCGTCCGTATGACTCGTCGCCACCCTTACTATGAATGTTTCAGCCAAGAATGCCAATACGTGTGACTTTTGTTTATAAATGTGTCACAGACGCTAGCCCTCTAACGAATCAGATCCAAATTTTCGTTAGTATGTCCCCCTTGCCCCTGTGCCGATCCGACGACCAACTTACCGCGGCCGCACGGTACCTACATACATGGCATAATTGAAATCGACGGGAAAAAGACAGAGTAATGTATTTATACGCCGTTCTTTATTTCCAACAAATACAACGTCATTTTATAAAGATTACAGGGAGGAAAGAAAACTTCGTAGCTGAATATACTTCACTTTTAATTGAAAATATTAAAACTTCATCTTCATTAACGAGAAAACTTGCTTAAGCAGTTCAAAAGAGCTAAACCTCGAACAACTTTCAGAGATTTTTCGTGTTTTTAATTCGATAACTATAACTGTACTTGAAAGAGGGTTATTGTTCTGCAATCAAAAAAATTACCGATTATGTGAAGTGTTTTTAGACTGTGCTGACCTATAACCTTGTAACCGTTTTAGATATCGATTACTGAGGCTGGAAGTTGTACTGAAAAGAAAATTTAAATAATGAGGATACCTAGGATTTGTAAAATTTGTATTCATTGTTTGTGAAAAAGACTATTCATTGTCTTGCCATTGTATCAACAGATTACTGCCAATGCACAAAATATTGTAACCTTTGAAAAAATCTGTGTTCAAATGTTATGACATTAATTTTAGAATTTTAATATTTTCCACGAATTTGTTGATTCTAGTGCGGAAGAAATACTTATCAGTGCTCTCTAAAAATGTGAAAACCAATATATTGTAACATTTTACGATTTCCTTAGTATTTATATCTTACTAGGAATAAATTAACAGCACTTGTAGAGAAACGTTTGTATAAAGTGGAGTTATGAATGCAATATGTTTTACACGCACTTTTACTTTTGTTTCTTTTTATAGAAATGTCTTACTGTTTCCTATTACTTCCGATATCTTTCTTAGGCATAGGAAACATTTCTACCGTTATCAACAAAATAGTACCAGATGGTCCAATGTTCCCATATAAAGGAGCAGTTAAGACCAAACACTAAAAAATATGCACAGGTCTCCTTCCACGATGATCGATAAATGTGTTGAAATCGCTTCGATATCCTGAATAGTCAATCTAAAAAAATGTATGTAGTAATTAAGAACGCTTAATGAAAAGACCTAACAAAAAATGTGTGCAAAAATGCAAACAAGTCTGTTCTAATCATGTTTTGAAGAATGTCTGATTGAGCATCTTACTCGATACTGGCACACTACTCGTACTAATACTAATAATTGTACTTTAAAGTTATGTTCATGAAACGACATACCTACATATGCGTTGAATACTAACAAACTAACCGTATCGAAAGAAACAATTTTCTGACTAACTATGGAATCAATTTTCATAAAGATCTCAGCTACTGCTTCATCGTACATCTCAGCTCAATAATATTCTCACTCATCATCCTCAGAAACATATGAAATTTCGCCTTTCGAATACCGATCATACGCAACTACAGTTCCGTATGGAAACAAATGGTGGACTCCAAAGATCTCTTGTAACCAAATTACATTACACTGCAAAACTCAGCGAATATATCGATATTGGTTCGTTTAATCAATTACACACTTTCCAAAGTCTTCATCGTGGTTCTGTGGTTATAGTGGTTGATAAAATGCCGGCTCCATGAATATATAAAAGTTTGTTCTGGCAGTGTTGCTCTGACTAGAAACGATCATTCCCCATGGACGGAATCATACATACTTCTACCGACCGCAATTTCCGATTTCTCGAGGAGGAGCTACATAAAACCGCCACCAATACACTTGACTTATTCACTGCTGGTAGCCGCCGTTTCATTTATCCGAGAAGGAACAAACGGAAGGAGACAAGCACAGGAGCACAATAAACCAGCGGCAAGCATCAGGACGAAAGTTATATCGAAAAGTTCTGATAGGCGCCGTTGAACGCTTTTAAAGGGGAAAAGCTACATTGAAAATAGCCGATCGGTTGGCTAGATTAATCCTCGGTGTCTGAACCATATGTGACTTTGACGCGGTCACAACCAACAGAAAAGAGGGATGAAAGAGGGGTAAAAACTGTGTGGTTATTTTGCAGCTTTCAAGGGACACGCTTTGTAGTGTATCGTATTGTTTAGCCGCGCACCCGCGATGAGTATGCGGTCAGTGCCAGCGATACAAGCCGAAGTCGTAAATCCCGACTTCGACGTAGTCGCACCGCGCGATGATGGGCTCTGCTTGCGACGTGTTAAGGAGACAAGGAGTGGTTAATAATGTAAGTGGAGATCAATGCTGGAACTTGTTTGGTTTAACAAAACTATATATTTAAAAACTTGAACACTATTTGAACTATGGAGGATGATGCGTGAGTGAGTAATGAGTGTAAGTGTGTGAATGCAGTATACGAAATCCCGGGTGGAATTCGGCGTTCGCACCTCCCGTTAGTACAGAGACATCGGAGTCCTGTAAGAGGTGTTCTCCTTTTGAAGAATATTTTGTGACTAGCTTGGGACAGACTCTCGCCCGACATCTCCAAGAATTTCCAGAGGTGGAAACCTTGGGAGTCAGTTAGTTTTTTCCTTCTTCTGATTGGCGGTGGTAACCTGACCAATCAGGTATTTAATTTTGTGACACCGACCTATTCCATGCACCCGAAACGCAGTCCGTGTGGACTAGGGGGTGTCGCGTGGAGGTGGCATAACGGTATTATGTGAGTTTGGCAACGTGGCGGAATTTCCACCAGGCTTGAGTCACGAGACCTGTCCTGGCCGATGATCACTGGGCCCGGTCTCGAGGCCCTTTGGAAATTCAAGTTTATTACATGCAATTAACTGTTGGAGCGGTAGAAAACTCAAAGATATCCAATTTATAAGATTAAAATATAAAACGGTCCTCAAAACAGTTGTACTAGTTTGCGTGTCATAAACGTGTTAGCAACTTGCACGCCGAATATTATCCTTTGTGCAGATTGCTAGCCGTCTACAAGATTTTATGGAATAAAACTGTCCCTTTTCTTTAAGTGCACCATCGAAACAGCGAAATTGTCCCTCGAAAGTTAATTGTCGTGTCAGGAACGATAGATCGTTTGACAGAGGAGGGATTAACTTGACAGTTTCGAATAGTGCGGATGGAGTGAAAATAATAATTGTTCGGCTGTTTATTAAGGGGTCTGTTTCTGTGACGTACACAGCGGAACAAGCTTTCTCTAATAACGGAGTGGTTTTAATAAATGTACTATACCACATGGATCTTCATACGTTTCTTTTTTAACTTCTATTTGTGGATATTATTTCGTATTTCATAAAAACTTATTTGATAGTATTTAAAAGAATATGTAGATAAATCCTGCTTTGAACGTTTAGTTGATTTTTATTTTCGATGTTGTCATTTGTAATAGTTCTTTTAAAATTTGTTCTGTATTTTATTGGTTTATGATGAAATTGTTTCTGAATAACAATGTTGGTAATCAACGTTTTTGAACCTTTACAGGCAAAATAAAAGATTAGTTTTACCGAAAAGTTACGTGAAATATAAAACTAGAATTTAGATTAATTTCTTATCGATTGCTTCGAGAGAAATGTACGCGGGGTGAGGTTTGTAAATGTTTGCAGAACGCATCACATGAAAATCCTGCTCAACTATTTACACGCCCTACATATCGATTCCCTACATTCGATTTTATTTTATTTCTTTTTTTAAGGAAACTCGCACCGCTCACACGCGAAACGCGTTTCATGTTGCTAACCTGCGAAGATTTAAATCGGGCCGTCTCGTTATAACTTTAAGCAAATTTAATTCTATTTCGTTAAAATTAAGTCAATCTGTACTATCGTAAAATGTGAAACTGATGTATTGTAATGTAGGTACTTTTACTATCATAAATTATCTTACACATTATTGTTCCAAGTTTAAAAAATTTACTTTCATATTATATCCGTGGTTTGGTAGAATTTTCAATCACTTATTGTGTATTTTAAAACTTTCTCGTTTCTTGTTTTGATAATTAAACAAATTGGCGTGAATTCTCGTTGCTATAAATACGTAGTAGCATAAAATGTTACGCAACGGATTCGAAATGCACCGTATCATTAAGCGTAGCGTTTTATCTCCCAGGGAATCACGTCAAATACTGTAGTCCAATCAGTATCATCGAGCTCTATTTATCTTCGGATTCAAATTTTCATTCTGTTGTAATTTCGTCGTATCAGATTTATGACATGGCTACCTAGAACAATGTTATTTTCGTGTTTCTCGGAGCAGAATTTGTTACTGCCTAAATGGAAATTCATTCACTTAATATATCATCAATGGCAATCCTTAACATTAACATGGAACTCTCCTTTTAAAAATAGAATCTTTAATGACTATTTTTTAGTAAAAGTTTATACTTCCTCAAAAGCTTGGAACATAATATAGTTTAAAAAGTATAGTATATTTTTCTTAAGTAGCTAATCAAGGTGTGCAAAGGGCTTTTGCTGGTTTAAATAATATGAACCTCACAAATACTTATAATACCTTTATTCATCTTTTACGTATTACTTGTGTATTTATTATTAATCTTGGACATCCGTAGTTGTTTTGTATTGCACTTTCTTGTCTGAAAAAATTGATTTATAAGGATGAAGTGGTTTAGTTACAATGCAGAAGCTGGCAAAATTTATGCATTCGCCTAATAAACTGAGATGTTATTAAAATATTATTCCTTCCCGGTTACGTAATTGAACATAGAAGTTACAGCTGTAATATACCTACCTATTTTTAAAAAACAAAACCATACGAACTTATGAAAGATATATCAGCGCATCATTTCCAATGTTATGATACTTTTACTATTCTCTCCTGTTTAATAACAAAAAGCTGGAATCAATTGCTCGTAAAGTAATATAAAGCTCCAAATAATTAAATTAACCATCAAACTTGAATTACAAAATTTAAATTGCAAAAAATAATACTCTTTATATATATAAGCAAGTACGTTTTGTAGTCTAGTCATTATTCCTAAAAAGAATTTTTTTTAATAAAATTCTAATCTTAATCAATATTTTTAATAAAACGACTGTTACGTGTGAAAAGTAAGTACTCTAAACATTTCACCTAAATAGCAGAATGTATACCGAAGCTTTGAGCGGAACAATTAGTAATAATTATCTTTGCAATGAGGAAGGAGAATGTACAAAATTAAGTACCACATACATCCCGTTAAAAGCCCTACTGCGCCAATGAATTAAAAAAAAGTTATTTGTTACGATTTAGGAGAAAGCATTGTATAACATTGTCAGCGGAAAGTCTTGTATACGTTTTATTCTTTTCTGAAAGTACGAATTAGTCATTAACATCTTCTTATTAAATGAATTACTTAGGAGTTAGCAGTTTAACCTTAAAAAACTGCTATAACGAGTCCTATCTCTGTTTTCCCCTTGCTCTGTTCCTTTTTGTCCCGCTGTGTGGCAATATAATTTTTAAAATATAATAAAACTATCTACAGTAGGTACGATAATATTTATACAATTTCAGTGAACTCCTTCGGTTAACTCTAAATGTTTAAAAAAATAGCATGTGTACGAAATAAATTAGAAAAGTTAAAATATTTTACAGAGGTTAAAAAATGTCAGAAGAAGTCTAATGAAAGCCTAGCTTATCGTAAACTATAACGCTATCTACTTACTACAATTGGTATCACTGCGAATATTTCCTGCAAACAATTTTTTTCGTGCTATTCCTCAAAGACTACTAATTCCATAATCTTACGACATACCAGCGTAATACCAACATTAGGTTAACCTACAATTGTGCGGAGAACAACCCACTAGGGGGATGAAACGTTTGCGATACACAGCCAGATCGCTGAAACAGACGCGCACGAATCTAAGACAAGCTTGAAACACTTTGGCTACTTAATGATAAGTTAACATTTATATGATTATCGACTCGTAGGAATCTTGAATAGGAAAAAGAGAATGCACGAAAAATACATAAGTAGTACATGCAGTGCAAGCCTTTGGAACTAGATAAAAAATATGGAAAATTGCGTTCACGTCTTTCACCCTTTCATAAATTTCTCTTTTCGATCGAATATACAGAGATAAAATTCTCTTTGATGTCTTTCTTGTCTTTTATTCATAAGGATTATATCTTTGAAAAGATTCTTCGCTACGTTTTTATTTAACAGTAAGAAATAACCCTTCCACTTTTCTGTAATTAAAAAATATCGAGGTCAGTAGCCTTCTGCATGAACTGTTTCAAACTGAAGGCTTATCTATCAACACTTCACAGACCGTACTTAATGTAACGTACGGAAATGCCAATGATCAATGAGCATGAGCCACGAATGAAGCTAGTCGAATTAAGTTTTTAAGAATAATTACCGAATTAAGTCTTTTGATGCCTCAAAGATTCTCGTTTTATCGTTGTTAATATTGTATAATGATTTGTGAAACAGTGTCACGAAAAAATCTTTTATTTTCAATCATTTATATGTTTTTACTGTTATCTTAAGCATTATATTTATCTTTCGGTTTCTATAAGTAAATAAATAAATACTAATTAAAATGCAACCAGTATAACTATTTGTTTCTGCTTTGTACCAAAATACGTCCGTATGAATCTTTCAGTTACACTAATTTAATAATGATATACGGTAATAATAATAACGATGCATTTCAAATCTTCATCAAACCAGTACGCCTAACATCGAATATTTCCAAAATAGAAGAAAATAAATGAAAGCCCCTCGCAGGAAGTGCACTCATCTATGGATTCCCATTTCATCTGATCAAACCGAAGATTTAATCGTGCGGCACAAAATCGAACAATGACCACCTCTCCACTGCACTGTTCGATAAGGATTCAATATTGATTGGAAAGTGATTCAGCAGCAAGCATCGGGAAATAGCAAGAGTGTACAGCAAAAAAAGACAAATTAAGTGAATGGAAAGCGGAAGGAAAAAGACAATTACAGTTTCGTAACATCTCGAAACAAACGTGACATAACTATTCACCTTCATTCCACGGTGCCATGCTACCCTCAAAGTACCACTGCCAAAGTAATGGCGGACGAGTTTACGTAGCGCAACTGACCATGATATCGCATCCTTCTGCATAAGCACATATGCACACGAGAGTTTACTATGGCGCGTTTATACATATGATGCCGTTATCGTGTATTTTGCATCCCCCCTTTCAAAGTTGTCCTAATATACTTCCGCGTAATTCCAATTGTGCTTGTTAATAATACGTAGACTGGAATTATGCAATCTCCATTTGTGTAATGTTTATCTGGTCATTCTTACACGCACCACTCGTAAATTGACTTTGTAAATGCTATGTCTTTCGTTGACTATTAAATCTACGCAAGCTCTATCGATACAAGTAGAACTATTATATTTCCAAGTCATAAAATGTTCATGAAGTAACCATATACTTGAAAGAAAACTAATTATTTAGACAAGGGGGCGTCTCACCGATTTCGATGATTTTCGAGTATGTTATAGAAATCAACATTTTGAACAACTTTTTCTTATACGCTTACGCATACGCTCCCAAGAACACGTACGTATAGACATAATTCAATGTAGTTGTACTGATATTTTTTGGAAAAAATCGCGGAAACTAAAGCCGAGCGGCGGTTATATGTACAGAAAAAATATTGTTTAAAATGTTGATTCCTAGAACATATTAAAAATTCATCGAAACTGGTGAGACCCTCTCTTTTCTAAATAATTATCGAAAGAAATCTAGCAGGAAACGAAAAAGTAGCTTTTACTGAAATAGAGATATTATACAAAATGTGTATTTATTTTCAAATAATAACGTACATGGTTGGAATTTTATAAAGTATAAGTTCACTGGAAGAAAATAACAGAAAAATTTCATAAACACTTATCCCATCTCTGAGTTAAAGCTAGGTTTTTCCTCTCAATATTTCTCGCTTAACGAAATTAGTTAACTTAGCTTCTCTGTAAGATACGGTGGGAGAAACAGAAGATTAGTTACACAGGCTGAATTCAAGTTTTTAATTACAACTATACTTTACACGATGGTATATTTTCATTGCGCGTCCACCTGATCGATTTCGTACACTTTCCTGCACATCTCAAAAGAACTGGAAAAAAATGAATGATCTCTCTCATACCTATTGTTTCATATTCGTTCGCTCCTCTCTGGTGTAACTTCCCAGAAGTCACAAGCGGTGTTAGTGCCCAGCACTAATATTCTTTATGACACGGACGTGCCTAACTGGCTATTTTTGAGATTTAGGGATTTTCGTTTACAGCTGCCATGCAATTGAGATTTAATTATTTTATTCGGCGAGACCGAAAGAGTCAGGTTTGAATGAGACTCCTCCGCGTACACCTCGTGGTAGAAATAGCTCCCGAGGCTAGTGATATAGTAGTAGGGACAGACCCTAAATAGACAGCATACCGGAGTTTAGAAACCATACAGTCCACTTCATATCTGAACCTACAATCCATATTTGGATACATTAGTCTCCGTAGTCTCCGTGACCATCGACACCGCACGCGTTCACAATAAACGCATTTCCGGGCGCGAACATGCGGGGGAGAATTCCATTTGAGCGACAAAGTATTTGGAACTGAATCTAGGGTAACGATGGCCTTACACTTACAATTAGTAACTGTCGCAACTAAGTTTCTCTCTTAAGTGGTCATTCTAAACCAACACTAGAAGACAAAAGAAAATAGAAAGGGTAAATGATATGATAAACCATCACAATTTTTCAAGAAGAAACTATATTATACAACATTCATAAATATATATCTATCGATTATACAAAGCGATAGAAACAAAAGAACGATGAAGCTTCCATTTTAGTTAATGTAATGGAACAAATGGGGAAACTAGTCGGACAAAAGTAATTTAATTATAGATTCCTATGGTTACATTTTCTATATTTATAGATGCAACATGTATTGTGTGTGTCTTCTATTATACATAATAGTTTCTTGTCCTTTTGATGAACTATTATCTAAGTTTTCTATTATATTCACTAGGCAAGCATATCACTCTTATTCTACAATTTTTCAAAGTATTTCTTTAATAATATGAAATATATAAGAATTTGGTCGTCTAAAATGTTTGAAGAATTTAAAATTGAATTAAGATACGGTACTTTCTACTTGATCTTTACGATTCCTTGTCCAGTGAAAAATCAGATACAACTTTTAATGCATACTTAAAATCTTTATTCAGTTAGAAAATAACCATCCCTAAGCACATTTATTTCTAACAATTGCGATTAATTGCTGTTCAAGATATTAATGAAGTAGATACAGATGATTCTTCCGTCATTTTAAATCTAACACCTTATGGAATTATGGAACCGCGACGGTTTATTACATTCCTAGAATATCGAAACCATCTGATAATTTTCACCATCCATCTTTGTATTTCCTTTAGGTTAGATAATTCAAATTTTGATTAGTCAGATTATAACACATTTTTAAAATGGTAATATCCAGTGAGGCGTTGAGGAGAGGGGGTTGAATAGGAAAAAGGAAGAGTGTGCATTTCGTCCTGGGCCTGCTAGTGGACTCATTAGTAAGGCTACCTAGCAGGCCCTACCTTAGACGATGAGATATTGGATGGCAGGTTAAAGGTGGTATATATATAGAGGAGGTACTTGGAGGGAGCACTTTCAAGAAAGTGCCATTTTAGTTTGCCCCTCTGGTGGTAGGTACAGGAGGGCTGCCACAACCAGCATGATATAGAAAGTTTAACATGTAAGAGATTTTGCATCACTTAATAACACATTGTAGTCCTCCGTGCCGCGCCTCCGTTCCAACGGAAAACGGCACGTGCAGCGAGCTCGCGCCGAAATAAAGACAAACACCAAAGGCGAGCCTGAGAAGGGCAGGCGAAAAACGACAGTGTCGTGTCGGACGTCGAGGAATAAATGTCTCTGAACCGTTGCCTCCGTTTTTCTTTATTGCTTCCCTTATCCTGATCGCGTTAACAAACATGAAACTTATTTATACGCATATCTGCTAATCTCAACTATAAACCTTTTATGTCTGCCATTTTACATCTAACCACAGTCATATCTTCACTCTCTTACATTTACCTTAATTATTTCCATTCATCACATTTCCATATATATACATTTGCATTTTCTGAAACAGTTTTTGTTATTGAAATTTTATAGGAAATATTATTCATGCACCACTAACTGAACGCAATTTTATAGGATTTTATAAAATGTAACAGTGGAAAAGGAAAAGAAAACAAATTTCAATTTATTTTCATAACTCAAGTGAGTAAAACTTAATATAATTTATGTGAATATTTTCACTAAACTTTGTTAATGAATTATGTTAGCTACGTTATAATTTGATAAGAGTAAATTCTGTACATGCAACAGAAAAATTTGTCGTGCTGACAAGTAATATCGTAGCGAGCACATCTGTATTTTCATCAGCGTATTATTATGCGCAAGAATTTTTTTTTTTTTAGTTGAACTGTATTTGCATATAAATACCCCTGTCTTTATTAAACAGGCGTAGAGACTCTAATTGTGCGAGCTCTCTCCGTTCAACTTCAATCCGAGGTATAAGTCACGTGTGTTGCGTGCTAACAGCATTAAAAGATTATACTTCTAATTTAAAATTAGAAGTAACTAAGTACCAGAACCTTAGTAAGAAACTATTTGAGCCCGGGTTAAAAGTCACTATTTCAATCGTTCCCCACTTAAAACTGTATACATCAGAAAATAAATTAGTTACTATTTTATGCAGAGCACGAAATACAGCGACAGGAAACAGCGAATTTGGAAGTGAAAACGATTAAAAATCATAATTTCTAATTGCTATCCAGTTGCGTACGATATCATGTCTAACGGCACTTTTAAATAGATACGAGGTTCCTTTTATCACATAAGCATAAACTTTTATTGTCGCGATGCACTAAAATTAAAAGATCAAGTTATTATATGACGAGTTTGTAATAAAATGTATATGTTAAATTATGGAAACAATATTAAATATCTAAATTACACATATCAAATGTAACACTGCTCGTTTTACTACTTTTAGCTTTACTAAGTCAACATGAACTCTGTAACACAACCGTTATTTAATATTCTGCTAACACAAATCTAAACTATATCCAATATTTCGAGTTATATTTAGGATGAGGAAAACCAAATCGCTTGATTTAACCAACAATTCATAAAACGCAAGAATACAAGGAAAAATGTACATACTACTGACAATGAGCGTTCTCCTCACGCATGTCAGACTTTCATGTGATAGTACTGCCCTATCATGCAAGATTCTATTACAATTGTAGGTAAACATTTATTTACATATAGAGGGCCGTAGTTTGTGGTACAATTGGGCACAGGTAGATTCTACGTGAAAAAATAATATTTTTTTCTTATTAGGCTTTATTTTCGAGAAGATCGAGTTTAAAATTTTCCATAGAGCTTAAATGAGACTCGACATTCTATCTTTGTTGTAGAGTAGTATCTCTATTTATATTTGTGTTTATAAACATTTCTTATGTCTCTCATTGCATCACGACAGTCCTACCTCCAAATTCTTCTCGTTATATACGGTCAGTATCTTTCAATTTATTGGTATAACGATGTATACTAGTACAACTGTGTATTCAACATACTGGGAAATATTACTAACAGTTTTTGATGTAATAAATTTATCGTCAGTGAACATCTTCCTTTACTAGACATTCGCTCCTATTCAAAATAATAAGCACAAACATAAATACAGATACCGATATATATCTTATAAGAAGATCCGCTAAGTTAAGCTATTAAAATTGCACACATAAACATTTGAAGACGATTTTTTTAAAAAGCAAAGCATCACATACGAAAACGTTACACAACTAATTCAATTTATTTTTCACGTGCAATCGACTTTTGCCCAATTTTATCATCAGTTACGGGATACCTTGAATATATGTAGCATTTTTTCTACAAAATGGTGAAGAATTTGCGAAAAATAGTAACCAATTTTTCTTGAACTTTAATATAGAACACATTATAATCGATAACTATCATCAGATACAAACACATTTTAACAACTTTTAAACTAAAATATCTTTTAATGCGGTTTACATAAATGCCTTAATACTTGTTGCGCTCGTTACGCCACAGTTTTTCGGTTAAACTTCGCGGGGTTGTAAAGCCCGTTACGGGTTTCGCGACGATGCACTTAAGTACGGGTCGTTGTGAAATTAATTACTCTAACCTCGTTGAAATGATGGGGAAAAGGATGAATTACTAATTGGTCACAACACTAACTTAACTAGGTTTACTCGATTACAATTTAGCAAGCGTGGTGTGGAGTTATGTGTTTGGAAAATTGGAAGATTTAACAAGTACTCCTTTTGTGGTGTGTGTCTGTGTTTTTATCAGTTTGGGTGTTTCCTGATTGGTCGAATCTATGGTGTGATTGGTGGTTGGTGATTTTTTGATTGGTTGCTTGATTTGAGGAGTGTGTTAGTGGGTGTGTTTTTGGCGTAGTGTTGGTTAAGAGTGGGAGACCTTAGAAATTTTCGATGGTCGATACAACCATCGCCTAACGGTGCATTTATGGTTATTTTTCCGCGGACTGACGCATTTGGTGTCCAGGTGATCGCGACATGATGGCTCCTTGGCAATAAATTAATTCAGTCAAAATTTCGTTCTTAAGGCTCTGTAACCGGATTATGAACATACGCTTTACTGTTGCTTTCGCTCGTGAAGCAACAATAAATATCCATAAAATCAATTTGGGCATTAAAACAAATATGCATTTCTCGCATGTGAGCTTCATAGTATTGATAAAAAGTAGAAAAAAGTCCAATCATTTGCAACAATATATTTATATATGTACATATTTCCCGAGAAAAATACATCTTACGCTATTGAATCCACGGAGATAAGGAACGATGAGACGCATTTAATGTCTGAAAGATGCGTCATCAATAATATATTGATGCGTGGAACCAACGTGAACCACAATATAATGCGAATTCAGCAGTCCAGTTAAAAATGCCGAGGCAAGCGGACGTATTATATTTATCTTACATATGTATATATATATAAATAATTAACCACTATTATAACAATAATTATATATATTAGCAAATAATAATATAGTTTATTTTAATATATTAAATATGTGTAACTGTTCCTACTCGTGGTTGATCGGATGATCGTTCGAGCCTTGGTGGGGTGCTTGCACGTATGTGCCGACTATTCTTAATTTTGTTCGAAGGACCACCCTCACGTTCGAGGGAATCAACAACGAAATACTTGATGGGTTTCTAGGGTAAAAAGCGCTGCTGATCTTGACGTGTTCCCTTCGGCGGTGTGGACAAGACTCCTCGATCTTTTTCCCCGCGTATGTCTCCCAGCTCTCCCTTGGAATTGCAACTACCCGCTGATTGGCTTCTTCCAAATTTTGGAAAGATCCAATCAGCGAGCCTAACTAAATCTGACCACTCCTTCCCTTCCGCCCTTAGCGCGTTTCTTTGGGCAGGAGTATCACGGTATTTTCCAAGGAAGAGAGGGGAGGAACCGCTAGAACGCGGCGGAGGTGGACGGCACATCTGGTCAACACCTGAATCGGTTTCCTTACCCCTGCATCGAGCGTGGAAACCGTTAGGTGACCGAGGGTCGTAGTTGACTGCTCGAGCCAGTGTAAATCCTCTGAATTCTTATCCAAATTTCAGCTATTTTTTTTGTGAAAAGTATGTATTACGGAGTTTTCATGTGAGCTGTCAAAACAAATTCTCTAATTGCTTGCTTGTACACTTAAACATACAGAAAGGACGTCCACGTATTCACAATATTTTATCCGGTGATACATTACTCAACTTGCCAGTTTCTGACATTGCCGCGATGCACACAATGAGACCGGCTTGAATAAACACGCGAAGCAAAAGTTCACGAGCGCCGTTCAATTTTGATAGAGGGGGTTGGAAGAAAGAGTGATATAAAGAAAAAAATGTTAGCGAAGAGGAAGCGAGCAACAACATTGCGTGCCATGTCGCCGATACATATTTAGATATAAGGACTTACTACTATGCCTCTCGGCCAATCGAGCATCTTATCTTCTATGTCTTCAAGTTTAATCTCTCCGGCACGGTATAAAATTTGCCCCAACTTTAGTTTCGTAGCAAGTTATCCCCGACTCCCAGCAGAAGTAAATTGGTGGGTGCACGCAGTCGTGCAACTCCAGAAATTATATTTTTCAGAAAATTGAAACGTAACTTCGCAGAAATGGCTAACAATGATTAAAGTGATCTCATTCCCCCTTATTCCCATTTAACTCCGGATAAAACTGGTGGTTTAGGTCGATAAGTGTGATGAAAGTAATTCAGTTAGAACTGGAATGTTCATGAGGAGCTGAAGAGGAGCTGAAGTTGCCAATACATGGAGTCATTTTTATTTGATTCAAACTAAGTTTCTTAGCTTACAGCAAAATTCAGCATTAAGAAGTTCTTTGTGTAAATGTGACTTTCGAATATTTAGCTGGAAACTAGTCATATGTGTAGTTTCCTAATAAATAGCCTAACTTAATTGAAAATAAAAGAATAATATTATACTGCAATACATAAATCATTTTTATAGATACTTAACGATATATACTAAAGAATTTATGTCATATTTTATTTAAGTTTAATCGGATTTCGATCACATTACCACAAATATTCATTCATCAGTATGTGATTACTAATTTTCTCATCAGTGTAGAATTTAATACATTGAAAGTTCCGAAAATATTCAATGGTTAAAATTTAGAATCAATACGGGGCGCGAAATGGCAGTTTTTACCATTTCTGTTAATGCGCATTCATCAATTTTTTTTCTCCTTCTATACGTTGATAGTGAAATTATGCATGATAGTTCGCTTATTGATTTATGGTTAGTGTAATATCGCGTTGCTATATTAATAAGTTGATTATAATAGGTGTGTAGCTATATTGCGAATACAGAACTTTGACGAATTAGTCAGATGCTAGAGAGTAGTCGTAAAAGCGGGATGCATCATTTCCTTGTGCTATTTTGTATTAATACATATACATTACTAATATTGCAAAACATCTTCTTTCCCTTTTTTTGTATATGTAGAGAGATTACGGAAACAGCGGTTTATACTACTATCATATTTATTCTAAAACTGTACACATGTTACCTGCTCGATGGTCAGCACTGAAGTGACGAAAAAGAATTCTGGCGTTCTGCGGCGCGTTCATCTTTTGTTGCCGCCGTTACTCTGCTCTACAGCGCCACCTCACACTTTTTATTTCCCCAGGCACTTCAATCACGATCTTCCATGCATATTTATACCAGTTAGAAGTACAGTTATCAAATTTTAAATTTGTTTTTGAATTATCGAATTTTAAATTGAACACATAAATTATCAAATCTCAAACTTCACACATTCAAATGTTTAAATTTCAATTACAGAATTGCAAGCTTTTATGCAAGAATACATAGTTCATTGTATTACTGAATCAACGTTTAAGACAACATAATGGTACTCGATCAATAGTAATAATTTTCAAGATGCAAGCGATATCCTTGCACACACATAGGTTGCACCATTTTGCATATTGCGTGCAATTTACACAGTGGGTCAGTTTGAAAACAATGTAATTAATAGGGAGTGGACTGCGACGAAATTAACAAAGAAATTATGATCAGCGTCATTCAAATGCATTGAGTATTCTGTTAAGGTAATAGTCGTTAATGCCGCATACGTTCATGGATTTCATGTGGTTCACGTGAAATAATTCATCCCATACAAGCAAAGTACGAAAAAAACGTTATCGCCTCCTCCCCTCTCTGTTTCTCTTAATGTTTTAAGTAAATATTGACGAAAAACTTATTTTTTCAGGAAGCTGATCTTTATTCCATTTGATTCTAATTTGAATGGTACTTTAATGAAATATACTTCCGCACATGTATCAATCGCGGCGCTACCAAACATTCGTCACAGTTAGAGTTTATCCCTTCATCCAAGGGTGATTTTTATTCGTTGTCTTGATTTGTAGATAGGTATTTAAACAGAGAAACAGAAATGTAAGAAAAATGAAAAGAATTTATTGATTTTCTGTATACATTATGCGGGAAGGACGATTATCCTGTTCATCGGAAAAAATAAGAAAATCTTATTCATAATGATAACATGACACAAACATGAAACAGAAATGATACAAAGACTATTTGCTTGTTGATTTCTTTTGTATGATATGTCTGTTAACATACTGCGAAGATCCTTCTTTTCAAATCAAGACGATTGTTCGTGATGTTAACCGTTGGCCGCTAAAGTGACTGATTACAATGAGTCTAGCTTCAAGTCACATTTCGCGGTAAGCGATGGGTTTGAAACTATTTGGAACGATTACGAGCCACCGAGTATGTGCGAAATACGAAAAGACTTGGACTCATTCCAAATGATCTCAGACCTGTCGCACGTCGCGAGGCATGCCTCGAGGCAAGTATCAACATCTGCAGGCTAATTTAAAGTATGTATTCCGTACTTTATCCGTGAAACATAATAAAATACGTAAACATAACGTTCTCTAACGTTTCAATATAAAATATTACGTATGCCAAAGACTAGGTGCGACACGATAATCGCTATTAGCCCTTCAAATACTCATAAAAATTTGTGAGATAATTACCAGGAGATTACCTGCTTCGTTTTATGTATTTTACATATTGGTGCCTGAAGCTAACAGTAACTAGAAAAGATATGAAAGAAAATTTAACGCTACTTCGGTACTTTATACATTTGTAAATATTGTCACGCATGAAAATTACATTCTTTGTAGGTATAATAGAACTCCATTTAGTTTAATATATAGGAAAGCAAAGCAATTCGGATATCTTAATTTCCATATAATAAGAGTCCATTCACTTCTATGACAAAAATAATTTTTTATTTACATAAATGACAGAACCTCACATTTGGGTAACTGGATTCGAATGGAAGTAAAATTATTTAAGTTCGCATAATATTGGAGTAACAAATCGATCGATTTATATCCATATGCATACTGCATGTCTTATTGCTTCATCGCGGAACCCGATTTTGTAACTCAGACCTAAAATGCAACGCTTTAATTCTTGTGGCATTTTAGAGCCGATTTACAAAATCAAGTACTCCAATAAAAAAATAACTGAATACTAAATGTATAACATTTATAACACTATCACTGTTACGTTACGATCATTACCAATAGAATCTCATGTTGAGATACTGCATATAAACTTCGAAATTCGATTTGTATATTTATTTATAATGACTTTGAATCGAAGATGGATTTGCAGCTAAAGAAATCGGTTCGTTTCAAAATCGAATATCCTAGAATCGATTAAAAAGGCGAAAATTGCTTCGAAAACAGGATTTCTCAGAAAATCAATTCAGAATCGCCTATCCTTACTTATGAATCCGTAAATCCGATTTATAACTTAACAGGAAATCAAATATTTCAGTAGAATCAGAAATAATTTTGTATAGACCACTCCTCCAGTCACTGTTAATATTTTTGGTAATTATTTAAAAAAAGGGGGAGGGGAGGTTTCACCCGTTTTTATCATTTTTAAATATTTTGTATGAATCAACATTTTAAAGAATATTTTCCAATACATAGAACCGCCGCTTGCCCTTAGTTTTCAAGATTTTTTCCAAAAGAGGTCGGTACTACTACATTGAATTCTGCCTATACGTAAGCGTTCGTGGCTTTGTGTGAGTCAGCCCTGGACCATCCCTTATCTGTTGTTTCTATATACAACAGCGTAACGGAGCGTAAGGGCCAGCAACGAATAATATACAGGGTGTGAAGCTGAATGCAGAATATGTTGCCGGCCATGTGACGGCGGCCGGAATAAGGAATCCAGCCCGAACCTAATTCGAATCTGATCAATTCAGTTAGGTTTGAATTAGATTCGGCCTGGTCGTCTTTTTCTGGCCGTCGCAAGGAGGCTCGCCGCACAAATTGAGTATTTAAGTTCACCAGTTATACATGTTAATTCCCGGCTGCCTCGATGTGTTTATGAAAACTGTAGATAATCGGCGGTCCTTCTGTTACGCATGCACTGTGACGGAGATATAATAGTTATAAGTAATATTCATTGTAGTAGTAGCAATAGTTTTCCGCAAAAATCTCGGAAACTAAGGCCGAGCAGCGATTGTATGTATAGGAAAAACTTGTGGCTCTACATTCTTCCAAGGAACCCAGTTCGCTGATTAAGATTTAGAGGAGTAAAGAAGTGTGGTAAGTAAACCATAAATACCACATTTTAATGGCGGGCCATTAATATTTTCCAAGATATAAATACAAATCACACATAAAATTGTGCGTATGCGTGCACGCTTGTGCTAGCACCTGCGTAAGCCTACATGAGCCCATAGCAACATATGCGTGCAACGACTTGAGACCAAAGCTGCCGCTGCAGTATAACGGGTGAACTTAAAATTTGCATTTTCATATATTTTCTAGTAAATTGACAAAAACATACTTCTGCGCGGATTTCATCTGATTTGGAAAAGCTAACGGTATTAAAGGGGGCGAATTGTTGATTATGGTTCATAAATTAGTTTTAATTAACTTGTAATATAATGTAACGAAGTTTATTTCCAGAATAGACATCAGGTAGGGTTAGGATTCGGGCTAGTTGTCCGGCTAGATGGTGCGGGGAGGGGCAGAGCCATTCCCCTATTTCAGTTTTAAACTGTCGATATCGGTTTGTAGGCACCAATGTTACTGATATTGATCGATATAAATAATTTGAAATCAGTTTACCCGTTAGGTATGTTCTTTCCTGTGTTTACAGAAACAGCACCACGACCTTATGGGAGCAGTAGCCAAGTGGCGGCCGCAGACACGCATACGCTGGCGCAAGCGTGGGCGTATACGCAAAATTCGATGTGTTATTTCAATTAATACCTTAGAAACTATTAAAAGTCCGCCATTGAAATTCGGTATTTAAGGATTACCCCCCCCCCCCCCCAAACTAATTTCATCAAAACCAGCAACCTGGGCTTCGTGGAATTTTACCCAAAGTTGTTCAAAATGTTGATTTCTATAACATACTCGAAAATTACAGAAATGGGTGAGACCCTCTATTTTATAAATAATTACCACATTTTTAAATAGGACATTATCTTGACGCTGATTAAACATGATTTTAGTATATAAGTAAATGGTCAACTATGGCTGTTTACTTGTCGTTTGGAATCGTTGATGTATACACTTCGTACCGTACTGTATCTCAGAAAAGAAAGAAGTGAATATTTTGGTTTTATGATACAAACAGTATAAAACCAGCCTCGTTTCGTCAACCGCAATCTATTCTTTTCTGCTTATCCGCGCAACACTCAACGCGCATTAAATGGCAAGTAATATCTCGCAACACAATATGCTTTTTCCGGTTACCTTCAACAAACAAGGATTTTCATTAACCTATATTCAACAGTACAATGTTTGTACAATTTTCCTCCGCTTTTCCGTGCAACATCCGCGAAAACATCTTTTTACAATATTAAGAGATTATTCACGCGATACAGAATTTTTACTGATCCAGTAATTTTGCGGTATCGATAATAACCGAAAGCAGCATTCACGCCGTTTGTGCATTTTTGTCGCACGTCCAGCTTTGGAACATATTAATCTACCGGTTTCTTGTACATACTACTACATTCATAGTACGGCGAATCGATCATTTGCAGAATCAATTTTTTACCGTTTGATACAACTTCATACATGTTTGAACACGGTAATATTACTGATTGCAGCGAAATTTCACCATTCAGCTGTGCCACTGATGAGAACGACATGCGACAGCGTCCACGTATAGCCCGAAAATTGAGCACTATCTTAGACGCTGATAAAACGAGATTGAAGAAAAAAGAAAAGGGCATCGCCATTGATATCCCAGATGGTAAAACAATTAAATCAGTAAATGATCGATTCGCCGCAGTATGAATGTAATGGTTTGTACACACCATAGTAAATCGGTTGATTCATATGTTTGAAAGCTGACGCGTGACAAAAATGTACAAACTGTGTGAATGCTCCTTTCGGTTATTATCGATAGCACAAAATTCCTGTATTAGTAAGAAAACTGTATCGTATGAACGAGCTCTTACTCTTTCGGACGGTTCTTGTTTCAGGTCGGATCCGTCAATGGACTAATGGAAAAAAGGTGGAAGAATAAATGTTCGGAAAGGAGACGATTAATACATGCAAAAAGACCTTTAAATGTGTTCACCTGAATAAAGAACACGAATGTGACTTTCAATTAGTGACCTCAATTAGTGTAAATCACTGCATGGATATCTGTGACAACTGTTACACTCATTTAAATTTAGTATCACTTCGTTCTTTTGTGAATTCTGCTTCAATCTGCTTGACTTCCGTTTGCGTTGGTTTGGAAAATGAGAATGTGTTGCGTGCTATTACTCGAAGACGACTGACTGTCGCGACTGGTGATGCCGATCGCGAAGTTTCTAAATTTTCCAATTGCTCGCTGATTGGTTCTTTCGCATTTTTAATAGTTACCAATCAGCGAGCATAACCAGAGCCCCGACAAACCTCTGTGCGCCCTTAGCGCGCTCGCTTGGAGAGGGCTGTCGCGGTGCTTGTGAGGGTGACGACATTTGACAACATTGTGGAAATTCCTCCAAGTGGTTGACCGTTCGGTATCTTTACCGTTACTAACAGCTATCGAACTACCCTTCGGAATTTACCGGTTTATGGTACGGCTACGGTTATTGAGAGGCGAAAGAAGCGGCCCTCTAGTATCCCTCGGGCCTGAGTTGTAAATCGCTTTCTCTCGGCAGGAAATATTATGACTCTACAGACATGCGAATAGTAACTAAAAATCCTTAATCTCAAAAATAACCATCTATGCACATCCGCGCCATAAACCGTGTTGACGATGGTCGTTAACACAATATTTATTTGTTACCGATAAGTAATTAGGTTGCACGAAAAGTTCTGTTGCTTTTGTATTAAAAGAAAAGAAATTAATTTTGTAAATTGAAATTTTTATTAACACATCTTCAATACAACATTCATTGTTACTTATACTTGTTCTCCACATATACAGCAATTTATCAGCGTAATATATCCTGCTGAATTTTTGAAATCGATAAAGGATATAAATTTGTATATTCTCACAGTGTCGGAATATACATTTCACAATTTATTGTACAAAAATTTCCATGCTAGGAAAAGTACTAAATTCTGTGAATACATAAACTCTAATGCAAGAAAAAATAAAACAAAGAATTACGAGAAATTACATCCATAACTGAAAGTAAGAACGAATGTTATTTTTCTGTAACCTTCGTTTTGAAATCAATGTAGCTCATTTCCTAATTGCAGGCTAGCTACAGAAAAAGTGACCACCATGTCTGCAATCAACACATGAATATTTTACGAGCCATTCGGACGACACAATGCTAGCAACTTGTCATCAAAACTATTTTCCAAGCGAATCGACGATCTATTTCGTGAGTCATACTCTATCCTATTTTACGATCGTTCTCTCCGATGCAGTATCTATAAATTAGAACGATCGGAACATCCAGCCCGCAACAAGATAGAATGCTACGGATTCCTATACAAATCCTGAAACAGTTTTGAATTCCATATCAACTTGAAAGTGCCAAGAATCATCCATGAACACTCGACTGATTGGTTGCGCATAGAGTCTGTTAATTTAGGTCATTTGAAGGTTGACACTTAAAAATTCTTGATTCAGTTCCTATTATATAAGTTTAAGACTGCGTTGATTATAAAAAGGATTAATATATTCCCTTAATTTTCATCGAGACATTTTTTGATCAGATTTTATATTTCTGTGGCGCACTCAAAACGTAAAGTTGAGAGACGCGGGCGCTGGCTAAAACATGTGGCAGCCAGAGATGGGCCCGCCAGAACTGACCGCGGAAAATACCTACTCCCCGGGAATCTCCAAAATTTCCTCAACGGTCGCCGTAGACGACTCGGCATCAGGGAGTCTCGTAGAAACCTTCGAGGGAGACGAACGCGTCCCGAGAACGTTAACGACGTAAAGAAACCCCCGCGCGGCTGAACACCGAATAAACAGTATCGTAGCGGAAACGGTGTACGACTTATTTCCACCCACGCCTATCACCTCAAACTGGTGACCCCGACGTGATTTGAGTGAAGAGAGGTGAACGTGCGTGTGTGTGCTCCGGAAAACAGCGACCAGACAACATTGTGTCCGCGATGTCTCTCGAAGAGAGCAGTGGTGCATTCGCGAGCCGTGTAGGAAATACCAACCATGACGGCGAAAGTGTAAATGTAGTGAGCTAGCAGAACCTACGGATACCGCAATTTTGGCCGCACAAAATAGTTCTGTGGCTTAAGCTACTGGAGGCACAATTCGCTTCCGCGCGGATAACGAAGGACGAGACAAAATATAACATTACCGTCGCCAACCTCGGCGAGAAGTATATCGAGCAGGTAGAAGACATAATCATCGACCCACCCACAGCTGGACTATACGAACACTTAAAAAGTGAAGTAATCAAAAGACTGACGGAATCTGATAGTTCGCGTGTGCGGAAACTGGTGGAAGCCGAAGAAATGGGCGACCGAACACCGTCCCAATTTTTCCGGTACCTAAAAAAATTATCAGGTCCATCAACTCCCGACGACTTCATTTTGACGTTGTGGAGAACGCGATTGCCCGCAAGCACGCAGCGCGTATTGACTGCGTCGTCCGTCAAAGACGCGGCAACGCTCACCGAAATGGCGGATCAAATACACGAGATCCGCCCGGACGAGGGACGCGTAGCGGGAGTGTCGCGCGACAGCGAAATGGCGGAATTGCGGGAAGGGTTAAAACAATTAAGGCTCGAAATAAGTGAACTGGCGCGGGGCCGACAACAAGCCTCCTCGCATACGTGGAATCGGAATCGGTCACGGAACCGATCGAGGAACCGCGACTCGCAGCAAAAAGGGGATTCGCAGGCGGATTCAAACATCTGCTGGTATCACAGGCGTTTCAAACACCGATCAACGCGATGCCGATCCCCGTGTAGTTGGAACGCGGGAAACGGACAGAGCCGGGCGTGAAAGCGGCACACGCTACAAACGGTTTAGGTTCGCGCCGCATTATCATAAGCGATAAAAACACAAAAGTGCAGTTTCTCGTGGATACCGGGGCTGATCTGTGTGTTGTACCCGCGGAACAAACTACGCGGAACCGGGAAAAAGTGCGTGTACGAACTCTACGCGGCGAATGGCACGCGCATCGCGACATACGGCACGATCGCGGTCGAACTCAACCTGAACCTACGACACAGTTTTAAATGGCGGTTCGTCGTAGCGGACGTAAGCAGACCCATAATCGGAATGGATTTTTCAGCTCATTATGGGTTGCTGATTGATCCACGGAACAAAAGATTGGTAGACTCGGTGACGCAACTATCGATAGGGGGCCGCGCGGCACCTTCCGAGATCGCATCGGTCAAAACGATCATCGGTCAATCGGCGTACCATCGACTTCTAGCGGAGTTCCCCGACCTGACGCGACCACCGGCGTTCGGGAGAGAGTTCCACAAGCACAACGTGCAGCATTTCATCGAAACGACGCCTGGACCGCCCGTCTACTGCAAGCCACGACGCCTCGCACCCGATCGCTTTACTCAGGCCAAAGCAGAATTTGACCAGATGATCGAGCAAGGAGACATACGTCCATCGAAGAGCCCCTGGGCGTCACCGCTCCACGTGGCGCCGAAAAAGGTCGGAACGCTGCGGCCCTGTGGCGATTACCGGGCCCTCAAGGCGCGCACAGTTCCAGACCGGTATTCCCCACCCCACATCGAGGATTTCGCCCAGCACTTACACGGAAAAAGGGTATTTTCAAAAATTGACCTGGTACGAGCGTACCACCAAATTCCGGTAGCGCCACGCGATATTCCGAAAACAGCGATCACGACCCCTTTCGGCCTATTCGAAGCCGCGAATATGATGTTCGGGTTACGTAATGCTGCTCAAACCTGCCAACGCTTTGTTGATGAAATCACGCGCGGATTAGACTTCGTCTACGCGTATATAGACGACTTTTTAATCGCATCAGAAAACGAAGAGCAGCATTGCGAGCATTTACGAACCTTATTCGCGCGCTTGCACAAATACGGCGTGGTCATAAACCCCGCAAAATGCGAATTCGGGCTAAAAGGAATGACTTTCCTCGGCTACACGGTCAGCGAAACGGGTATAAAACCGTTAGCCGAACGCGTTGACGCGATCACCGAATTCCCGAAACCTGGGAACGTTAAACAGCTGCGCCGTTTCCTAGGGATGTTCAATTTTTACCGACGATTCGTACCTGGGGCCTCGAAAATTCTCCAGCCGCTAACTGACCTGCTCAAGGGTTCGGTAAAGAGCAACGCGACCCTCGCATGGACTGACCACGCGGAGAAGTCCTTTGAATCGGCCAAACATGCCCTGGCCAACGCGACGATTTTAACACACCCAATACCCGGCGCGACGATCAGCATAGTAGTAGACGCGTCCGATTATGCGATGGGCGCAGCGATCCAACAACACGTAGAGGGTGCATGGAAACCTCTCGGGTTTTTCACAAAAACCCTATCCCCGACCGAACGCAAACACAGCGCGTACGATCGCGAATTGCTGGCGATGTACAGCGCTGTGAAGCGATTCAGGTACGCGGTTGAGGGTCGGGATTTTATAATATTCACGGACCACAAACCGTTAACTTATGCGTTTCGGCAAAACTTAGAAAAATGTTCCCCTCGACAATACAGACAGCTAGACTACATAGCGCAATTCACGACTGACATTAGGCACATAAAAGGTCTGCACAATAACGTAGCCGACGCGTAATCTCGCGTCGAAACAATAACACAGTCAATCGACCATAAAGCGCTGGAGCTCGCACAAAGCCAAGACGACGAGCTCCAAGGAATAATCAAATCCAACACAAGCGCGTTAAAACTAAAGAAAATTCATTTTCCGGAACAGAATACGGAAATATACGCAGATACATCGGGCGACACGGTACGACCATACATACCGGAAACCTTGCGTCGACGGGTATTCGAGTCACTCCATTGTCTTTCGCATCCCGGAATTAGAGCCACACAAAAATTGATAACCGCGCGATTCGTCTGGCCCGCGATAAATCGGGATTGCCGAAATTGGGCACTCCAATGCATTGCATGCCAAAGATGCAAAATTACGCGACATGTATCCACACCGGCGAGCGATTTCAAACTACTCTCCGGTAGGTTCGAGCACGTGCACGTAGATATCATTACGATGCAATATTCACAAGGATATCGCTATTGCGTGACATGCGTGGACCGATTATCTCGTTGGCCGGAAGCGATCCCGATCCCGGACATGGAAGCACCGACAGTAGCGTCTGCACTCCTCAACACCTGGACTTCTCGTTTTGGCGTTCCATTGCGCATTACGACAGACCAAGGGCGCCAATTCGAATCCGAGCTCTTCAAGGAACTGTGCAGATTGCTAGGCACGCGACACATTCGTACGACGGCGTACCACCCTGAAGCGAATGGGATGGTACAAAGATTTCACCGGCAATTAAAGGCGTCGATAAAGTGCCATATCTCGCCAAACTGGGTCGAAATTTTGCCCGTAGTTTTGCTGGAAATTCGGACAGCAATCAAAGAAGACTTGCAAGCAACAGCAGCGGAGATGATTTACGGTACTAATATCAGACTGCCCGCTGAATTCTTCCTACCATCTAAAAACGAGGCAAATTCGCAATTCGTGAAGCGATTAAAAGAACGCCTCAACGAAACCAAGCCGCAACCAATCAACCGACACGGATCACGTAAGACATTCGTATTCAAAGAACTTTCCTCGTCGCCATACGTCTTCCTTCGCCACGACGCGGTAAGAGATCCAGCACAACCACCGTACGATGGGCCCTACGAAGTAGTAGAGCGGGGCGACAAAAACTTCACGATTAAAATAAACGGGAAAAACGTGAAAGTATCAATAAACAGGTTAAAACCCGCGTTCGTCGTCTCGGACGACAGCGAAGAAGGCAGCAACGCAGAAAATAATCGCGATACGTCCATAACGGTCGAGAGCGAAACAGAACCCGCGGTAGCGCAGAATCAAAATAATGCGAACAGCTATACTACACGGTCAGGCAGAAGAATCCGCTTCCCTGATCGACTGCAAGCAGGGTTTAAGTAAAATTTAAGGAATATAGGCTATGTATTATTATTATAATTTTAGATATAAGTGTAAATAGTAGTTTATAGAAATAGTTGTAAGTAGCGCAATATAAAAAAAAAAGAAAAAACGGCCCTCGGTATAGCAACTACGGTACCTTGTAAGAGATATGTCCTGAACACGAATAGTATCCAATGAAAAAACACATTCACCGCGACGCTTTCTTGAAGGGGTAATCAAATATTGTAAATTACCTCTCAAGAACGTTATCACTGGAAAGGGGGTACTGTGGCGCACTCCAAACGTAAAGTTGAGAGACACGGGCGCTGGCTAAAACATGTGACGGCCAGAGATGGGCCCGCCAGAACTGACCGCGAAAAATACCTACTCCCCGGGAATCTCCCAAATTTCCTCAACGGTCGCCGTAGACGACTTGGCATCGGGGAGTCTCGTAGAAACCTTCGAGGGAGACGAACGCGTCCCGAGAACGTTAACGACGTAAAGAAATCCCCGCGCGGCTGAACACCGAATAAACAGTATCGTAGCGGAAACGGTGTAAGACTTATTTTCACCCACGCCTATCACCTCATTTCATTCTTTTGACATTAAATTAAAAAGTGATGTCCGAAATATTGTATTTATTGCTGGAATTATGGATAAAGTGAAACATTTAAAAATTTTAAAAGTACTTGCAAGATTGTAAAATTAAATTCGGTCTACCAGAAAATTATTGCTTTTATGGCGTACATTGTATGTTTAAAGAACTCGCGTTTCCGTTGGCTTTCCACAATCGCGAAATTCATGAGCTACTTTGGCGAAGTGTCGCTTAGGCAGTCTGAGGAATAAGACGTGTTTACGCGAAGCGATTAATTACCAGTGTATGTGTGGGATTGATAATATCAGTTAAGTGTAAGAGTGTAATCGGAATAACTTGCCAGCAGGCAAGTTTAAATTCCAAATGGCAAAGGAAAAGGACCTGCAATTAAAAATCATCAAGACTGTAAATAACTACGCTATTAACAATAAACACAACAACACAACAGCTATGACAGACTGAATGGAAATTGATAAACCGCAAGCTACCGGCCAAAAACATGTTATAACTAAGAAACGTAAAATTTGCCCACCCAACACGCAGTCGTTGGACGACCTGGATCTAGAAACAGATGACGAAAAGGGGCTAATAAATGTACCAGTACAAAACCCATTAAACGTATTACAGGAAACCGCAAATGAGTCTTCAGAAAATGCTACGACAGAAAGTACTCAACCTCGCTTGAAACCTCCACCAGTATACATTGAGGCTCAAATTATCGGGCCCCTTACAGAATATTTGAATAAAATAGCAAATGAAAACTATACTTTAAAACATCTTAAAAATAATCATGTAAAGGTACATGCTAACACCACTGAAATTTACAGTAAAATCGTTCTAGCCATGAAGGAAAAAAATGCTAACTTCTACACATACCAATTAAAAATGACAGAAGCTATACGGTAGTACTGAGAGGAATTCACCCTAAGACAAACACAGCTACAATCATCAAGGAATTAAAAGCACTCAACCATCAGGTAAGACAAATAGACAACATAGTAAAACATGACACAAAACAACCACTACCTCTTTTCTTTATCGAACTCGAACCTAGCGATAACAGTAAGGACATATACAAAATCGATAAACTACTCAACACAATAGTATCATTTGAACCTCCTAGAGAAAAAAGGGACATTCCCCAATGTTTACGATGTCAAGCTTATGGTCACACCAGGAACTATTGCAATAGAACACCTGCATGCGTTAAATGTGCCGGCAAACACCTGACATCGAACTGCACCTTTAACGGAAAAATACTTAACGTGAAATGTAGCAACTGCCAGGGAAATCATCCTGCTAGTTATAAAGGTTGCATCATTAGGAAACAATTACAGCAAAAATTGTATCCCAGACTTAATCAGTAACAGTTACAGATAATTCAAACTTCCCCACACAAACTGCTCCTGCGAACAATAACACAGATGTAAGACAGGAATACAACGCAAATACAAGGACCTATGCTTGTGTAACTGGAGCTCAAAAAATTCAAAAAGTAGCATATTCAAATACACAAAACTACGAACCGGCAACACTACAATCAGCTAAAAACACCGAAGTAATAAGTAACATGCTCATCGAACAAACTAAACTCTTAAGCCAACAATCTCAACAAATTAACAAAATGATAGAACTCTTCACATGCGTGTTTAAGAGTAAATAAAATGGCTGCTACATTAAAAATTGCAATTTGGAACGCTAACTGGCTACAGCAAACAACACAGGAACTAAAAGTCTTTATACATGCTAACAAAATTGACATTCTACTCATAGCAGAAACCCATTTCGCTGTTAAAAACTACATTAAAATTCCTTCCTATTTTGTCTATGATTCGAAACATCCATCCGGTAGAGCCCGTGGTGGTTCAGCAATAATTATGAAACAAGATATTAACCACTTCTTACATAGCACCGTCAATGACGTACACATACAAGCTACTGCTGTTACTATCAAAACAACTCACGGCAACATCACGCTAGCTGCTGTCTACTGCCCTCCTAGCCAGAAAATTTCAACGCAACAGTACACAGACTTTTTTCAATCTGCAGGGAACAAATTTATTGCAGGCGGCGATTATAACGCCAAACACAATTCGTAGGGTTCAAAAACCAACTCACCGCGTGGTAAAATCTTGGAACAAACGATACAGAAACTATCATTAGACATAGTATCAACTGGTGAGCCCACATACTGGCCAGCGCTTACGATAAAACTCCTGATTTACTAGACTTTGCTATAATCAAAGGTTTGAACAAATCACATTTCGACGTACATTCCTGCTTAGATCTCACTTCTGACCATTCTCCGATCTTAATCAATTATCTACACAACCCTATTCCCACAAGATCAACACCATACTTATACAATAGCAACACTAACTGGGAACAGTTCAAGGAATACCTAGAACATAATATAAATTGCAATATACCCCTAAAAAAACCCCGAGCAAGTAGAGTCAGCGGTAGTTAACCTTACTCATTTAATCGAAAACGCTGCCTGGACAGCCACTAAACAAACAGAAACTAAAAGGAAAGTTTTTACCTATCCAGTAGACATAATGGTAAAAATTAAACTGAAACGTAACCTAAAATATCTATGTCAAAAACAAAAAACTCCGGTAAACAAGAAGAGATTAAATGGAATCACTAAGGAAGTAAAGAACTTAATACAGAACCATTGTAATGAAGAGTTTTACAATTATATCTCCAGCCTCTCTCCCAATGAAGATGCGGGATACACGCTATGGAAAGCTACTACAAGGCTAAAAAGACAAATCATTTCTGTACCTGCTATAAAGAAAGCTGACAATAGTTGGGCTAGGGACAATCTCGATAAAGTTACAACTTTTGCTGAACACTTACAAAGCACATTCAAACCCAATAGCACGAACGTTCCTACAACTATTCCAAGAAAAACCCCACCTAGAGTGACCGAGACAGTCCTCAGCGAAGACACCACAAGAACCACACTTAAAGAAGTTAGAAAAATCATTGCAGACATCCAGATGAAAGACTCCTGGATTCGACCTAATCAACGGAAGAATCATCAAAGAACTCCCGCCGAAAGCGGTTAGAATGCTCACTGTAATTTTCAATGCAATACTCAGGATAAGATATTTTCCCGTTAACTGGAAAGTAGCACAAGTTATTATGTTACCCAAACCTAAAAAAGATATACATAATCCAGCATCTTATAGACCAATATCATTACTTCCAATAATGTCAAAACTACTGTAAAAAATAATCTTAGTCAGAATAAAAAAAATCATCATGGAAAAAGACCTAATTCCACCACATCAATATGGTTTTAGGAACAAGTACGCCACAATTGAACAAATACACAGACCAGTAAACAAAATCACTCTTGCCTTTGAACAAAAAAAGTACTGTACTGCCCTTTTCCCAGACTATGAGAAAGCATTCGACAAAGTGTGGCATGTAGGCCTGTCACAAAAAATAAAACAAAATTTTTCAACATCGTACCACAATCTCATAAAATCTTACCTCGAAAACAGATCGTTCTTTGTTAAAATACAGGACACCATTTCAAATATCTACAGAATTTATGCAGGAGTTCCACAGGGCAGTGTTTTCGTCCCCATACTATATACATTACATACTGCTGACATCCCTACCACACAAGAAACCTCATTATACACATTCGCCAACGATACAGGCATCCTACCTATGCATGAAGACCCTAAAATAACATCTTATATACTCCAGTAACATCTTACAAAAATCGAACAGTGGCTGAACACATGGAAAATAAAAGTTAACACCGATAAAAGTAAACAAATAACTTTTACCTTAAAGAAAAATATCGTTCCACCCGTAACCTTGAATACAGTTACCGTACCTCAAGTCAAAATAATTAAATACCTAGGTATGCATTTAGATACACGATTAACATGGAAACACCACATACGAGCCAAGATAGATCAAATCCGTATCAAGAGGAAAAACATGTACTGGCTAACTAGCAAAAAATCTAAATTAAGCATGGATAATAAACTTCTAATATACAAAACGATAATCAAACAGATTTGGACATACGGCATCGAATTGTGGGGCATGACAGCTAAAAGCCACATAACTAAACTAGAAGCACTTCAGTCCATTATACTTAGGACCATAGTCAACGCACCCTAGTATATGCGTATCAATGAAATTCGAAAGGATTTCAAGGTGAAACTCGTAGCAAAAGAAATAGCACACCAGTGTGCAAGATACAAAGCAAGACTAAACAAACATCCCAACGATCTAGCTAAAAAACTGTATGCAGTAGATATTCCTAGAAGTCTGCACAGAAAACAGCTCAACGATCTTCTGCCTCAGCAAAATACGCTGTAACCTTACATTGATGCTTTCTAATGAGAAACGCATCTGCGTGATAAATAACCACACAATAGTTAAGTCAACTTACCGAATGTCATTAATGGACAAATTGTAAAGCTTCTTGGAAAATATGAAAAAAATACTTTGGCGAATACGTGAAACGGTGAATCTCGAATTTAAACGAGTCCTTCACGTTTCAAATAGCAACGGAAGAACTAACTATTTTCGACTACAGTATTTCTAACTATTTGTGTTGAGACAAACAGTAACCGCGTAACGACGGTTTCCCCTTAAATTCGAAAAAGATCGGTGAAACCGCGTAGGACGCGAGAGTATAGAGAGAGGGAAAGGTGTTCAGTCAAAAGGAGACACAATGATAAAATAGACAGCGCCGCCAGCCGGCTGGATAAGAATTATCGTATTCGCGTAATCACAGCCGGCGGTGAGCCTGATCAATTAGCCAGAGTTCCTCGAGAGAGTCGGTCACAGCCAGAGCCCTTGCTTCTGTGCTGCCGAAGTCAGCTTTTGGAAAGTTCTTCGTGGTTGCTACCAGAGAATATCTCACCAGCTCCCGAAGCCCAAGTACCTGATAGATTTCGAGGGCAAAGCTTAATTCTTAGCTCTCGAAACATCTCTTAAGGCTGTTATTGAGAATAAAAAGAGACGTGCGCTGAGAAATAGACGATACGTGTCGAAACGGCTTTCCGTCGCACGATCGTCTCCTCATAGGTACGCTACAGATAAATTCTTAAACCTAATTCGAGCGAATAGCAATCGGATCGGTGGACTTACCACGATTATTTTGTCGATTGATCCTCGACTTAGAAGCAATCGGAGACCATCCCCCGTGGCAGGTATCAAGGTTGTCGGTGCACTCACCGTTAAAACGTCCGATACGTTTTCACGTGCAGTGGCGGTGATCCTGCATACTCCTGTTTTAAGTCCAATGATCGCCTAACGCACGTCTGGCAGACAGTGAGTGCCAGGTCACACTCTTCTATCTCTCGGGCAGCGGTACCGTGTGTCATATATTGACAGTAATAGCGCACCCAAAAGGTTACTGAAATTCCAGTACCTTTTCGCGACGTCCTAGGCCACGTCGTGTGAGAGACGAAGCGGTGAGACTCCGAGTTTGAACCGCCTTCCGGGACTAGTATTCTAGTAACCGCTGGTTCTTCTCCACACGGTACCTCCCTTTTGGAGCCTTACAACCTCCATTAGCGAGAGGCCGGTTCGAGGCAATCGACTGTTGCATTCGATACAGGACATAAAACTAAATTTGTACGTTTGCACACGACGATTCTTTGCGTTACGCGGGAAACGTCGTAGTATACAGTCCACTCCCCTCTACTGCGTCTCGTAGCACGAGTAAGTGCCCTCACCACCTGTCACGCATCTCGTGATTAGGGGAAAGAGAGGAAAGATGCACCGCTAGAGCAATAACCTGATAATAACATAAGATATCGGTGTTTCCACCGATTCTTTCTGTTACAGGCACACGAACACACCACTAAGCACGCAGTGTAGTTCAACGAGAAACAATAAGCGGCTGTCGAGGAATCGACGGCCAAAAAATAAAAACAACGCGTTCGTTATTGAACCTCAATTTTCTTTCCCTCAAATCCAAGCCCAGTTTAGTCGTATCAAATAAAATAAGTAGCGATACGATTAATATTTGTACGTTTATTGTACACCACAATAGAAGAATACGGGCGCTCGGGTCCCGAGCGCGAGTAAGCAGAGGGACAAGGTCCCAGGCCGGACGCAGCGATGAACATTGTTTTGTTTTTCCCCACTCTGATTTTTGTCCAAAATAGTATCACCAGAGGACTAAGCCTTCGGGTGGTAACGAGAGGCATTCTTGACCTGGCTGTCTGAGTGCGAAAAACAGAAATTTACCGCCAATTCACGAGGCGTGAATACCGAGTGTTTCTGTTACAAATAAATTAAATTATTGTTGTGCAGGATATGAATTGTATATTTTACTCGCGTCCCCACACTTTCAACAGGACAACGAGCCGAAGCATTCGGCAAAAATTGTCAAAGATTGAATACAGTACAATACTTCATACACATTACAACATCCACCACAAAGCCCGGATTTCAATCCCATCGATCAGTTGTGGGATGAGGTGAAGGGAAGATTGAGGAAGGCAAATAGTACGACAAAAGAAGAATTTGAAAGGAAAGCTGTTGGCGTTTGGCAATCCATGGGTGGAAGTGTTACGTAAAAATTAGAATTTTCTATGGAAAACCGCTTACGAACTGTAATGAGAGCAAAGGGTGGATAAATTTCATACTAAATGTCTATAGTTCGAATACTTTTATGACCTGTAATTTGACATCTATAAAATAAAATGTTTGTAACTTGGATGTATATTATTTGATTTCAATGAAATTTATATACGTTATTTTCATATACCCTACGTATAAATAACATATAGAAAATTCGAAGTATCTACCATATTGTACAAACTGTGCATATATCTGTATAATTATGCCATCATTCGAATACTTTCGTGCGTCTGTATATATGTTAAAATAATGCCTATTCAAGGAAGGCAATATATTAGTTAAATAATAATTTTTATAATAGCTCATTTAAACAATGCCTAATCTTAGTCCACTTCATAGTTTAAAAAATGATTATTGATTCGTGCGTAGCCATGATATTTAGCGTTTCACGTTCAAAGGGACATCATCCCAAAAGTGCAGAATCACATTTGCTAGTTTCAGCGTCACTAGAAGCTAAATACGAAACATCTTCTTGACGACTGAAATCTAACGAAATCAATTTTTTGTATCCTTGCACATGAATTTCGCGAAAGGTTGATTGCACGAACACATCTCCTAGACTGGTTTCGTACAATAATCTGTTAGCCCTAAAGTCTTTCGATCGAAACTTCCATCTTCCCGTAATTACAATTCTCATGTAGTAGAGAATCTCAAGTAGTATCAAAGACGTAGGTATCAAAAAATGTCTGTTTGATACGTATAGGGAAGTACTGATATTTACTTCACACCTACATGAAAGTGTAAATATTTGATTGTTTTTTTACTTTTCTTTCATTAGATTTTATTAGATCAGCGTCTAAGATACGCTTCACTCTCTGGAAATAATTTTTGATACTTCTCTGATACCTCGTGAAAATGAACGGGCACCATTACCTTCATGAAGTATCGAACCGGTATCGGCACTATTATGAAGTATCCAACGAGTATTGATTTGGTATAATATTAGTTTTATCGTTTTAATAAGTATCAGTATCGAAAATTAATACCGACTACCTACAATATCGAAACCTTTCAATACTTCTCCTTGAATATATTGGTACTGAATTGATTAAATATCACCAATAGTATCGGTATCGGTAGGACTATTAATTACAAGTCTAGGTCTGGTTCTAATTTTTTAATGTAGAACACAATTCGTGTGCAATTTTCAGACAGATGAAGAGAACACGTGAGCGTAAAAAGAATAACGAATGAATCGAGAAATAAAGAAAAACTTGACAATATTAAGAAGAAAAAATAAAGATCTGTTTGAAAAATAGGGATGACTTACGGATGATTAATAATTTATTGTTAGTTCAGATAAAAGGCTGAATTTAAATCGTAACTTAAAAATGAATGCATGATTTTTAAGTTGGGATTGTAATATGTTGGAATGCAACTAATTTTTGTGCGTGATAGCTGGCAGTGTCATGCGTGCGATGGGGACTAGTCGCGTTACAGGGTGGACAATGGATCGAATGCGTATGTGAAGTGGCAATTGTTGTCTCCGGTGTGCTCATTAAGATCTTGAACACAAACGTCTACGATAATTGTTCATGTTATCACAATATATATGTGATCATATATATGTGTGTGTGTATCCCTACCACATATAAAGGTGTAGTTTAATAGGTTATTGACTCAGGCCACGAGCAATAAGGTGTGGTAAATTGAATCAAAGTGAATAATGACGCATATCACGCAACTCAATATCACCAAATTAAAAAATTCGAAGTATCGAGTGTGGAAATGTAAAGTGGAACTATTGCTTCAAAGACAGGATATATGGCATGCCATCGATTTAGAAAAACCAGCACAACCAGTTGAAAAATGGTTCATGGCCAACAGTCACGCACGAAGTACAATAGGATTACTCATAGAACATGATCGATTACGGCGTATTAAGAATCCGGCTACAGTTAAGGAGGCATGGTTGGCATTTCAAAATTATCACGGAAAGGTCTCGTTAACCACACAGGTATTCTTCCTAAAGGGGCTCTACAGTTTACGGTTAAGAAAATGGGGTAACATGGAAGATCATGTTAATAAAATTTCTTTCTATGGTGGATGAACTTGCAGCTCTCGGCGAGGAGCTAAAAGAAAAAATTGCCATAGTCTTGCTATTTCGCAGTCTTGCAGACAAGTCTAATATATTGATCACCATCTTGGAGACCAGGTCGGAGGATGAATTTATTATAGAGTTGGTTAAAGGTAAATTGCTGGCCTTGCTGAAATTCTGCCTTGGTATTATCTGGAGCAGAATGCGAACAAGCGAGTGGTATTGGGACGGGATCTTTTATTGATGGAATGGTGACAAACAGCAACAATAAGAGACATAGACGGCACATCCCAAGGAAGTACCGCTTACGGTGAAAGGGGCTTCGGATCCCCCAGTAGCGGCCCGGAAAAGGATTGTTGAGCAGCCTCGCCAGGTCGTTATCCCTCGACCGTGAGACGAGGGTGGTACACTACCGGAACACCCTGTCTATAAGTGCCACCAGGAGCACAAAGGTAACCGTTCTCACGGGGACGGTAACGAGACACATGGCTGCTGCCGTTACCGACTGATGCTTGCGAAAGGCGACCGACCTGACGACATTTCTTCGGGAGACGACGACCGATGACGGCGAGGAGTCGGACACGGTGGCATCGAAAAAGAGGCGAGGGACTGGGACGAACCGTGTCGAAACAAAGAGGACGCACTGTTCCACGAACTGCCAGCGAGTGTAGACGCTTTGGAGGAACACATCATACCCTCGGACAGCTTCTCTCCGAGCTCTAGGGCGGTGCTGTCAGATGAGTCGGATCTGGCCGTCGAGGTGCAGCGCAGAGAGACTGGAGCTCTCCACAGTTAGTTTCTCAAATGCGGGTGGTCGAGCGTGTGACGACCGCGTCAAAGAACTTAAAGGGGAATTTTCTGTATGACTATCATGTCGTGGCGTGCAACGCCTGTGCGGCCACTATCGAGCTGGTGAAACGCTCATCGGCCACAGGCGACACTCAATAGTTCGAGAGGGAGAACTCGCAACTCCGTAAGAAGATAAGAGAGATGCAGGAAGAGGTGTCGTGGCTAAAGCATGTAGTGGACCACAGAGCGCCCACTAAGCGGGAACCACACCCACCCCATCTGGGCGAAAGTGACACGCCACCCGTGGAGGCGTGGCCGACGAGATGTGCGACTGCAGCCCGAAACAAGTCGCTGAAGCCACGTGCGGGCCGACACACAGAGGCAAACGCCGCTGAAGGCTATGCGTCTGAGGCTGAGCCTGCCACTAGGCTGCAGAAGAGGCTGTCTGCACTCCTCGATCAGCAGGTGACCACCCTCCGCGTCGAAATCATGACTGAGACTGTAATTATGCCGAAGACAGCTGTTGAAACACGTCCCCAGCCTGGGAATTGCCATAGTCACCCGGGGACGCCCACAGCGGCGGCGGCGACGGCGGCCGCAACTGCCAGAGGCCCCAAGGGAGCCCACCGCTAAAAGTGGGAGCCGCTCCAACGGGGGCTGATACATGCGTTAAGGTGGTTGGCCGTAAAGCACGCAGGAAGGCGCGAAAAGCCAACGTGGCGGCCAGGCCAATGCCCAAGCTTACCAGCCAGGAAATCACTAGCCGCGGAAGGTGGTGCGAAGGGCTGCTCAGCTAAGAAGCCAGTAACGCGTTTAGGGTGACCGCCAAACTCCACGGCGGTCACCATAACCATCACTGCTGGAGCGGGCCGCGTAACTGTCGGGTGCTGCACGACACGCCTTGAGGTACTGGAGGCACGCCCACTGCGGTGCTACCGCGGCCCCGAGCAACAACGTGTAGGATGGCGATGCACTTTTAGAGTTGACCGCTGCGGGCGGTGTTACAGGTGCGGTCATACCACCCACAGAGCAACCGAATGCACATCTCAGCCGAAATGTCGGCTCTGACAGGGCGGCGATGACGCTCACGGGGCAGCTTCCCGTCGAACTGCTGGCGGTTGAGGCCCCGGATGTCTACGATCGCGTAATAGCCTACCACCATTCGGGATCAGACCCCCCGCCAGGAGGGCCGGACGAAGAGACGCAAATAAGGCGCCATGCGCGACGGTCTGCCATGGCAGAATAGCAAATGCGCCATGCCGGTGAGACGAGCTCAGGCGCGTCGACGCACAGTGGTTCGGATCCGTAAAAACGCTAACTAAATTCGTGACACTTTTATTGTTTTATTACTTGCTATAAAGGGAGTGGTTTCCGATGGTCTTTAAGCCGTAGAATCTGATTTTCACATCCATTTTCGTGTGGAAGGTCTAATTTGAATTATAATTATATTTAAAGTAATTATACTGGCCTCATATATGGTCTACAATTACCCCTCAGAGGATATCAAGTAACATTTGTTTACAATATTAATCTCATCATCATCGGAGTTCTTAAAATGTATAAAAGTAATTAATTATTTAAATATATAAATTAAATATAAAAAATAATAATTTATCACTGTATATTTATATTAAAAATTTGTATATAAAATTTTATATTATCGTAATTATTATGAAAAAATTACATCACCATTATATTTCTGCATCTGATGATGTTACGTTGATTCCGGAATTCGTTTCTTCTTGTTCATTCTCATCCATCGGTAATGAAATCAGGTTCAGCATTTCTTCATTTATTTATTTCTTCTTATCCTTTCGATATACATAGGCACTCAAGTATGGGTTCGAACTTAAAATTAAACGATGGAACACGTCATCATTGGTTTTCACTTGCGATAATTTTCGGGGATGGTGTTCTCTATAATATTCCACATATTTATTATTTACTTATTGAGCTTCTTCGGCGAGTTCTCCAAAAGGTAAGATCGCATTTTCGATAAAGCTCGATCCATGAATTATAATTTTATGTACAGAAACAGACATAATACCAACTGTACAGTTCTCCATATTGTTCTGCAGTTCGTAAGCAGTATCGTCCAAATTCTTCTGTATTAATTCTCTACACACTATTAATTACCCGCAGAATCACACTGAATCTTCTGATAAGGTTTTCAACTATACTGATTATTTTTTATGCAAGTTCTGCATCCTTGAACAATTTCCTCGCGGCATTGCTATCAATTGTAGTTCCGTATCCCTGTTTTGACTCATCAACTAGGAGATCCATGTCTTTCCGAAATCTTTCTTGGATAAGCATTTTCCTTTCTTCAAATATCGGTGTTTTATCTTTTGCAACCTTCCACGTCTTCAAATTCAATCTGTACGATATATGTCGAAGAATTCTTGAATCGGTCTTTCTTCCATTGAGACCCAGTACAGCGGGTTTACGGTACGTTATTTGCTATCATGTTGCTGGATGAATTTCCAAACTACTCGTTAAGTTGTAAAAACCAGGAATCATTGTATTAATAAGCGTGTTAAAAGACGTTGCATTTTCCCGAAATTATTTATCGGTCGCTAAACACGAGTTCGGCTGGTGTACGTGCCTAAAACAATTTTGGCTCGTACACAGGTCGAATGATGACCGCGACAGTGACTTTGATTGTTTTCGGGCTTGTCGTGAGTCATCATCCGTGTACACGCGGAGTCGGCCGAGCTTCCTCCGATTTAAAAAGACTGTTCGAGAACGCGTTGGACGCGAGAGCATTAGAGAGGAGGAAGAAGAGTTAGACAAATAAGGATAGTAGATCAGCGCTATTTAAGCGCCGCGGACAGCTGAGCGAACACTCTCTCTTTTTCTAGTCGCACAGAGTAGCTCGCTGTGCGCGTATCGTTGAATTCGACTGCTCGCCTTCGGTGAGAATAGAGTGGCAACGCTTCAGCTCCCGAAGTGTCGAATTCCGAATCCTTACCTTTCCTTGCGATCTGCTCTTCCATTGGCTTGATCACACTACGAAGTTACCGTACGAAATCGCCGACAGCAGTACGCATTTGGCGGTAGTCGTCTCTACGATAACTGCAATTAAACTCAGCGGATTCTTTAATTCGCTTCGAGTTCTAGTCGAGTTGCTATTCTACATCGGAGCACCTGAGATCACTCTCTGTGGGTTACCGATTGACTGTGCACTCCTCACTACACGCCAACGTGAGAAAGTTTCTTTATTAGAAAACGGACTCCGTTGGAAGTGTGCTGTGACCATGTCTCGTTTGAAGAACGTGGAGTTACACGCCCGTGCAAAGTTCTTTGGCCTCCACGTTTTGGCAGTGCCTCAGAGATCGGGAGTTTACAAGGGATATTCAAACGCGTTTAGTGCTTCGTGCCACACTTCTGATTCTCTTCACTTCGCATTTCGCGTCGTGTAAAGAACGGACAGTTGAGATAGGCTGCCGTCATCGGCCCTCCGGGACTAGTTATTCCTAGTAGCCGTGATCTCCCCGCTCACGGAGTCAACCTTTTGGAGATTTACGACCTCCACTAGCGGTGACCCGTTCAAGGCAACCGACTGTTTAAGCATTAGAAGCCAGGAGCAAGTTACTTTCCGATCGGCACCGTTCTCGTTTGAAGAACGTCGATAATACAGTCCACGCCTCTACCTGCATCTGCAGAAAGATTCTGTTCCCCGCCCAGCACGATCTGAGTTGCACAGAACTCGCGTTAGAACGCTTACGGTTACGTAGCTTTTTATAACTGCACCGTCGTTCTTTTGTTTCAGGCCACCGAAACGACCCCGTAACCGGAGACCAAGACTCCCGCAATAGCGGAGAGTTTCTTTTTTTATTTTTGTTTTTTTCTCAAAAATACATTTGAGTTTTTATTGTTTTTTTTTAATTTTATAAATAAAAGGCCGACCAGAAACCGTCGGCCAACAAATAACAACTCTCTCAAGATTATTTAATCCCTCTTCCTTAATATCCGAACCTACGTTAAGGAGCAGCTGAGTTCTCTAACACACTGCTCTATATAACAAAGCGAAATAAACGAAAAGAGCGAACGGTATGTTTGGAAACCGAAAAGTAATGGCGACACCATAAACCTGGCATAAAGGTAGTTATATTAGTTCAAAAGTTGGTAATAGCATTCCAAAATACCGAAATATAATTGTACGTTAGTCACTATTCCGATCATAAAGAAAAACGGCTTTTACTTAATGTAAAAGAAGGCAGCTCAAAGCAACTGACGGTTGTCAGTAGATTTCAGCGGTTCGTTATATATTTGTTGTTATAACTCCCAAATATGCAAGTTTATGCAAGAAATTCTTAGGCACGTATCTTTAGTAGGTCCCATCAAGTACCTTCATTCAAAATATTCGGCGTGACCTCTCGTGACCTCGGCACTGTAATCATCACTAAGTTAAAAAAACGAGGAAATATAGGGATTTCTTTAACAATGTTTTTCGAAGGTTCAATTATGTATTTTTCAAAAATATTTTTAATATTCGTGTAGCTGAAAGAACGCTCTTTAGCGCTGCATAATAGGTTTTACTCAATTTGCAACTGCTATAACAATATAACCATGTAAAGTATGAAATTTCAGAAGAAAAGTGTAATTAGTCTAGAACTGGCATTTTTCCTGGTTTTCAACACTCCCTTAAAAAATTCTAAGAGAGATAGGACAACTCTCTTCTACGGAAAAAGTTGCTTCATCGATATACGAATCTATGGTCAAACTTTTGTAAGTTTCTAACGAGGTTGATAATTTGATTTTAGTTCGCATTTTTACGATTTTGGACCACTGTGCGTCGGTGCGGTCTTGCCCAGTTTGGAGAAATGCATGGGCAGGATATGGGGTACCCTGACCTACCGCGTGATGCAGATCCTCACCGGTGGGTACCTGCGTCAGAGAGGAAGGATGAACACGGAGCAGTGCCATCACTGCGGGGTGGAGGAGGATGGGGCGCAGCACACACTATAGAAGCGCCCTGTGCGAGCGAGTTTGCACTTCATCCTCAGAAACGAATTGGGGCCGGACCTCTCGCCTGATGTGATTGTTGAGCGAGTCCTGTCGAGTGAGAGGTCCTGACTGGCGAAGGAGTCATATCGCGGAAGGAGGACGCCGAAAGGGAGAGGTAGATACCTCACCATCCGTTTAGAGGAGGAAGAAGGAGGAAGAACGGCAACCGTAGGACAGCAGCGCCGCTGCCTCCCACCGGGTAAATAAATAGGCCCAGTTATGGGCCACCTGCAGCGGTGTTTGTCCCCGTCCCAGCAGATACTGCGGCCAGCGGAATTGCGGGTATTTCGGGTGAGCACCTGCTTCAATCAGGGCATCGCGGTCTGGAGAAGAGAGGTGCTATGATATGGTCCCATAGAGCCGTGGCAACACTATGGCAGTTGCCCGTCTGGCGGGGGGTGGGGGGGGGGGGGGCTGACCACCCCTGAATGAGCCCTCAAGAGGCGCTGCGCGAGGGGTACCGGTTATGTTCGTCAGAGTTTCCGGTATTATCTCATAGCGCGAGCGACCATTACCCTGGGTATCTGCTCAGGGATCCGGAGTGTCTATAAAGATTTCCTCATGTTCGAAAAAAGAGTAGCTTTTGTTATAAGCAAACACAACGCTAACTACCAACATATGTGGCACAAAAACCTCGGGCACAAGGATGAAGAAGGAATAAAGGAAATGGAGACTAGAAGTCTTACAACGGTCTTGAAGCATGCTGACTGTGGCATTAAGGAGGTATGTGGTACATGTATAAAGGGAAAGATGACCAGATGACCCTTCCCAAAAGATTCGTCAAGTAAAACAACAGAAATACTGGAACTTGGCACGCCGATATATGCGGGCCAATACAGACAGAGACACCGGCGAATAAGGGATATGTATTGACATTCATTGACGACTACAGCAAATTCTCAGGGCATCAATTATTAGAACACAAGGGTGATACAGTAACAAGGGAACATATCCAAGTGACAATCGCCAATTTTAATGAAATTTACAGGGTAGATAGCTCTCGAAAAAATATTTGACACGTATTATTTTATCGGCAATGATCCATGGTAAGAGGGTGAAAACAGCCCCTAAACCTTGGGGTCGAAAACATATTTTTGGAAATATTTCGGGATCTAGAGGACCCAGGACAAAATTTTTTTTTTTCAAAATGTGTCTTTACAAATGCGGGTGCCGATCACTGGAGAAATTTATAACAAAAATAATTTATTTAAAACATATATTAAAAAATTCCTTTTTTTACCAATTCTCTTGTTAAAATTGAATCAATTTTTGTGTAACATTATGTTTGTGAAGAATTGATAAAAGTAAGCGACACGTATTTTTGCGATCTTTGTTTCTTGCCACATAACATACACATGTAGACCGAAACTTTTTCGGATTCGTGCGAATGTGAGTATTCGAGCATGTGTGGCAAAAGCTATTGTACACTATAATATTATTAAAACTGTTAATAAGTCGTCCGGTATCCCACCGATAGTCGGAACAAGTGTTGCAGGTATCTATGAGACGCGATCATGGTGCCGCTATAGGGGCTATTGTGTACCTTTATGACCCAGGTTGTCTTCAACTGACTCGCGGTTGAAAGACCATCAATTGCAGCACAAGTAACAAACCCATGGACTTTTTACCTTGAACTTAATATTGCCTATGTTATGGAATATATGGTAGCTCTGAAAAGAGCAGATAAGGATTGATCATACCGAATTTTTACTGTCGCATTTCATATAATCCTGAGCAGGAAGTACTTTGTTTAATTAATTCTAATTGGTGAATACAGGTAAAGAGGGGATAAACTTACTAGCATATTTGGAAACACATAAAAGAAGCGTCGCTTGCATTAGACGCCTTTATCTGACTGTGTAAATTGCTGCTGATACTTGTTTGCTACTCCCTCACGTTGAAGAAAGAGACATAAGTGCTGTCATTCATTGAATTTTAAATTAATATATAAGATTTTCTTATTTTTTTGCTTGAATTCTTTTCCATTATTACTTTTCATACTTATTTACATAACAATACCTAATATTTTCTGTCATATTCATTTTAAGAATTATGAAAATTAATCCCATTAATGTTATTAACATTTTGATGGAAACATACAACCATGGCAACAGTAAGAAGGAAACACCTACTGACGGGATGGAAATTGAATTGGCACATAGCATTATTGATTTAATCAATGGGTATACCGAATCTGGACTTAATTTCTGGCAAAGTGGAAAAAAGAGACGATTAACTTTTAAAACTGTCCAACAAAGATTCAAGAAGTTGAAGAGACAACGACAACCATACTCATGGGCAGAGCAAGTAAGTAAAGGTGGATCCCGTTTCGACAAATTACAAGCAATTGATCATGGGACATTGACTAGATTTATTGAGGCAACAGATAATAGTTCACGATATTGACTTGAGACGGTGGGCAATATATGAAAACCAGTCAGCTAATTTGCAAGGATTTCAAGCATTCAGTTATTGGCCTTGGAAATTTAAAAACGCTCACAACATAGTTTCCAGAAAAAACACTAAAGTAATTACACGTCATTATAGTAATAATCTAGCCCCTATAAATGCTGCAGCTGCCACTTTTGTATCGAACGTAAGACAGTATTATCAAAGCCATGGAGAATCAAACATTTTTAATACTGACCAAAATGGTTTTCAATTGGAAATGCACTTTGGCAGAACTTTATCATATAAAGGCGAAAAGGATACGTGTGCTTCTTTTCATTCTTCATCCGCGATTACACATAGCTATACGATACAACCCACTGTTTCAGCTAATGGATCCTTACTGTCGCCTCTTTTCATTGTTTTGAGAGAAGCAACTGGACAGTTATGTCCACGTGTACAAACGCGAATGTTTACGGCATCGAATATCCACATCGAGGCTTCGAAATCGGGTAAATTGACGAAGGAGTTATTTAGGACGTGGCTATCACGTGTTTACATTCCCAATTCTCCAGAAAATTCAGTTCTCCTTTTAGATTCCTGGACTGGTTACCGCAAGAAGATCATTCAAGATGCAATACCACAGGATAAACAATTAGAAGTATTAACAATTCTAAGAAATACAACACCACTAGTTCAACCACTTGACGTTTTTGGATTTAGAGTTTGGAAAAATTTTGCCAGAAAGATATCAGATTTTGCAATAACATTAAACATTGATGTAAATTTATATTCTAGAGATTCAGTTATTAAATTACAATCGTTAATCTATAATCAATTATCAGCTCCATGTTACAAAAATTTATTCTGCTATGCATGGTTTCGATGTGGATATACAGATGATAGGTCAGCTGAATTTGAGAATCTAGTAGACTTTTGTTTTACTAATTTAGTTGCCATGATTTGTTCCTATTGTAGTGATGTAGTAATACTTAAATGCTCCTGGTATCAAGAGCATTTATGTTTTAGTCATTTTTTTACGGAATACCACTACTGTATCAATTATTTAGAATAATTTACGTCACCACTAGTAATGCTTTTTGCCATATATTAAAATAGTGAAGAGAGCATTGAAGTAGCCAGAATTTTATAATGAATTAGCTCCTTTCAGAGCTACCATATATTTCACAACGTAGAAAATATTAAGTTCAAGGAAAAAACTCCATGGGTTTATTACTTGGACTCCAATTGACGGGCTTTCGACCGCGAGTCAGTTGAAGGCTACCTGGGTCATAAAGGTACACTATAGCCCCTATAGCAGCATCATGATCGCGTCTCATAGATACCTGCGACACCTGTTCCGACTATCGGTGGGATACAAGACGACTTATTAATAGTTTTATTACTATTATAATGTACAATAGCTTCTGCCACGCATGCTCGAATACTCACATTCGCACGGATCCGAAAAAGTTTCGGTCTAAATACTTGTTATGTGGCAAGAAACTTAAAATCGCAAAAACACGTATCGCCTAATTTTATCCATTCTTCACATATTTTTTTAATATATTTTTTAAATAAATTATTTTTGTTATAAATTTCTCCAGTGTTCGGCACCCCCATTTGAAAAGACAAGTTTTTAAAGAAAATGTTTGTCCTAGGTCTTCTAGATCCCGAAATATTTCCAAAAATATGTTTTCGACCCCTAGCTTTGGGGGCTGTTTCCACCCTCTTACCTTGGTACATTGCCGATAAAAATAATACGTGTCAAATATTTTTTTGAGAGCTATCTACCCTGTAAATTTCATTAAAATTGGCGCTTATCACTTGGATATGTTCCCTTGTAAGAAAAATCCGAGAGTATATTGCCTACATGACATGAAATTTTAATACGGTACTTACAGTCGTCAGAACGGATAGAGGGAAGAGGTATGTGAATGACAGGTTGAGGAATTACCGGGAAGAAAAAAGAATTGAGATACAATATACGGACGGTTACGCACCAGAGCAAAACGACGTAGCAGGGATGAAGAACAGATATTTGCTAAAAATATCAAGAACAATGTTAATAAGTGCAAATTGCCTAATATGTGTTGGGATGGGACAGTGTGAACGGCCAACTACTTACAAAACAGAGTTGTCACTAAAGCAACTGAAATGACCGCATTTGAGAGGTGGTATGAGAAGAAGCCTTCAATGCGACATATACATACACTCGGTTCAGAAACATATGCATATGTACGAAAAGAGCTTAGGAACAAGTTAGATGAGAAGGCAAAGACACTTGTTTTCGTCGGATATGACCAAATTTCAAAGGTTTACCGCCTTCTGGACACAAAAACAGACAGAGTGACTGCGAGCAGAAATGTGAAATTTCTAGATAAGTAACGGGAATCTGAAGAGATTATATTTCTAAGTGAGCAAGTCCAAGTATATGGAAATATTGCAGGAGATGAAACACAAAAGGAAGAAGAAATATTTGATCAGGAGGATAATACAGACACAACTGAGATGACACAAATTAAAAAACAACAAATATGTTCCACCGGATAGATATTGCAGTTTAGCTGCATATGAGAAATGCGATCCAATATATGAGACGGATACATACAATGAAGCTGTACTATCGACGCAGAAAAAACAGTGGACAAACTAGATGGAGGAAAATATGAGATCACTGGACGAAGCCAAAATATGGACAATGGTGAAGAGGCCTACGAATAAATGTGTGATTGGTTGTAAATGGATATACAGACCAAAGACTAATGCCGAAGGCAATGGTGTTAGGTTCAAGGATAGGTTAGTGGCACGGGGCTTCTATTTAACTATTTTATAATTTAAATAATCTTAGTAAGCTTACTAATGAATACAATACATGTTATATACAATACATTTGAAAATGCAGGTATTAAGACTGATGACGCTGGATTAGAGCACCAGGAATAGAATCACATATTTTACTTCTTCACAGAATTCTAAGCATAGCCAGTGCTGCAGTATTTCCAGCCAATCATGAACGTTTACTTAAAAGAATCATAAGCAACAGACAAATCCAAACAATAGGGTCTGGAACTTATTGTCGTGGACCATCGAATTGCACTCGATTGTTTTTGGAATAACAATCATATGAAACGTTATACGCAAGTGGATGCAAGAGTGATTTTGAAGCGTCTGCCCTCCCATCCAAACCAGAAAACATAGGAGCACACAGAGTGGAAAAGCCCTAGACTCTTATTTCACATCGACAAAGTATCAGTTTCATTCTTGCATCATCAAACACTATAGAAAATAATATTTGTTGAAATATTCATGGGAAAAGCGAACTAAAACAGGCATCATTAAATTATATGAAAAATAGAATCAAGTTTACATTTATTATTGAGCGTTGTAACGCTTAGAGGGGCACTACGTGGGGTTCGGAGTCGACGCAGAGAAAGATTCACTAGCGAGTTAACTAAACAGTATATTTTCAAGAGTTATTTAGAAAGTTCATTAATCGTTCGTAAACAGTTGTTCGTGGCGAGGTTGATCACGGGGACAATTACGAGGCGCGGGCGTACAGGGCGTCGATGTCGCGGTTCGCGATATACGAGCGGCGGTGCGGTCCGCGAAGTCCACACAAAGGAGGAACACCGGAGTCGTAGCCGTGTACGAGCTGTCGCGAGTAGCGGGAGGGTTCGAGGTAGGTGAGAGCTGTCGTCGGTCTGCGAAGTCCACACAAGAGCGCTACGCCGGAGCCTGGTTGGGTATTCGTCCGTTACTGGGTCCGCACAAGGGAGCTTATTCGAAGCGATTTACCACTAGAGCTTTCCTGCTCTCTATTCCTCCGCTCACTTCTCTCTGACTTTCCTCGGGGTTGCAGGGCTTTTAACACCCCTCTGGGGCTTGGGCCAGTACGCTTGGGGAGTGGGGGTAGGCTTTGCTTGAGCGCTGGGTTGAGAGCTTGTAGCGTGAGTGAGCGTACGGTTCGGGTCCCTGAGGCGCTACTCTGGCGAGCCCTAGGCGTACAGAACTTCGGTACGCCGTTATAACGTTCATTATTTTTTCCGAAAATACAATTGCCGTAGCTTATACAAGAGAAATAAAAATAACAGACGATTGAAAAAAATATATGATGCAACTGAAAAGAATCCTCATGCATATTTTGTACAGAAAATCACGAAAAGTTCTGAAAAATGTGCGGCTACAAACTTATAATATTCTGACGGCATTGGTAGTACCAAGAAATCAAACGTAAAATTAAAAGAAATCAAACTTAATTTAGCTATTATTGCGTATGCAATTCTTTGACACAAGTAATTTCGAAATAAAAATAAATTAACATTCATTTAGCATAATATTTAAAATTAATTATTTACATACACGGTGCGCAACGAAAGTATTCGAACAGAAGAATAATATATACATCACATAAAAACTGAAAGGCGCATTGTCGTCAACGCGGGACGTCAACACTAATCTAGAAGGGCCCACAAATAAGTGGAGAGCTCAGACAGAGGAAGCTGACGCTCAAATTGAGCGATAGCTGGTAAAAATGTGTAATGTGTCGACAACCATGCACCACACCATGGCAAAATAGAAAATCATCAGCATAGTGTTAAAAATGGTATTGAAACCATTGCCGGAGCAGCGGAATCTATCTGAGAAGCCTCTGCTAAACGAAAGGATATTCTGGAGTGGCTGCTACTGTCTGACGACGCAGAAGCCGCCTCCGAAAGTCCTACTCCCTCGGCAAGCCGCAAACGCCGTAGGGCGACGGCGTCTCGTCCCGATGAGGAAGAGGAAAAGGGAAGGAAGAAGAAAGCGATGACCGTTGAGTAGAAGCAGGAAAAAGAGTCCTGGACAACGATCGTCACGAAGAAGAAACGAATCAAGCAAGGCAAAAATGCCTCAGTAGCCTCTAGACAGACGGTTCCACATATGGGAGAAGAAACTTCGGTTCCCCCAGCGCCGCCACTGACGGAGGAGAAAAAGAATAAACGGAGGACGAACCGCAAACTACGGTCAAAGAGAACTGCTGTCCTCATCCAGCCTGCTCCGGGCAAGACGTTTGCCGAGGTTCTCGGCACGATTCAGAAGCAGGTACGCTCTGATGAGGCGGACTCCGAAGTCCGCTAAATCAGAAGAACCGGCGAGGGAGGGAGAGACATTAGTGCGCTGTAAAACGCTTTACGCTCCGTAGTCGGCCAAGCCGGGAAAGTGCGCAGGCTAGTACTGAAGGCGAGGTTGGAGGTCATCCACCTCGACTCCTTCACTATGAAGAAGAATGTGGAAGAAGCCGCCACCCGGTGTCTCAATATTGACGTGGCCGGGGATGAAGCGACGACAATGGTGTTTGTGCCAATCGCTCGTGAGCACAGGAGGGCAATAGTGGAGCTGGCAGAAGCGGCCGGCAGTAGACTAGTAACCCGACCAATTGGAAATTGGGTGGGTCAGATGCCACGTCGGGCGTTGGGCCAAGATACAGAGGCGTTTCCGCTGCAACGGCTGCGGGTATTCGCACCGCGAATGCAGGGGTTCAGATCGGTCCAACGCATGCAAAAAGTGCAGCCAAGGCTGACATAAGGCGGCTGCGTGGACAGCTCCGCCACGCTGCTCCCTCGGTGAGGAGAAAAAATACGCACAGCTGGGCCACGTCACGGTTTCAGGCACGTGCAGAACGTTCAGGAAAGCTGTTCTGTCCAAGGAGAAAACCTAAGCAACGGTGCTGAACGTCCTTCAGGGCAATTTCAAGCGGAGCCGCTTAACCGACAACTTGCAGACGCAGCTCGCGCTGGAGACGCGGGCTGACGTCATACTAGCAAGTGAACAGTACCGTAATCGGAAGTGCTCAGGTTGGTTGAGCGACAACCTAGGGACCTCCACGGTCTGGATTGTCTACCTACGCAACGTGCGTGTAGAATCCCACATGCTACGGATGGTCTCGTATGGGACTCCGGAGGTGAAATCGCATACGTCTTAGTATACCTCTCTGTTAATATCAGTATTGCAACATTCCAAAATAGGCTGAGCGTATTGGAAGACACCATCCACGACAGGCGGGAAAAACTGGTTGTGGCCGGAGACTGCAATGTCAGAGCCTGCGAGTAGGGAATGCCACGATCAGATTCCAGAGGGGAACTGGACGTGGAGGTTGCCTCTCGCGGTTGGGTCTCGTTGTGTTGAATACGGTGTCCACGTCGACCTACCGTCGGCTGGGCTGTGGGGAATCCATATCAGTTTTCACGCTCGTATCGGTGGACCTGGCAGTCCAAGCCACAGACTGGAGGGTGATCGGTGATTTCACCGGTAGGAACCACCGCTGCATCACCTTTCCGATAGGCGGCGGGAGACGGTGTCGTCTCTCGGCAGTCAAGCGACAGATCAACTAGAAGGTAGACGAGAAAAAGCTCGTGAAATATCTTCACAGTGGGATATATGACGCTCTGCCAAATCCCAGTGGTCCGACGGATCGGGACGTAGCCGAGGCCTTAACCAACAACACAATCCGCCTGATTCAGAGGGCCTGTAACGCGGCGATGCCCTGCAAGAGGTTATGGAAGTGTAGGCAGCACACCTACTGAGGGAACGACGGCATCACTGATTTCAGGAAGGAAGAAATGAGGATCCGAGGACGGGCGCAGCGCACCCGGAATCGCCTGGAGGCTGCCGAGTCCCCGGCGCTCTGCAAGGTGGCTAAGAGGGCACTAGGCAGTGCCATCCAGCAGGCTAAGGCCCACTGCTGGAACGTGCTCTGCGACATCAACCTGGATCCGTGAAGAATTGTCAACAAGCTCATCACCCGGACGCTCGGTGGCGCGTCCGCGAGTCCAAGCATCGATGTCGCCACCATGGACCAAATAATAAATGAGCTCTTCCTCACCCACCCGATGAGATGTCCTGGCGCCGTAAAAAAATTTAGAACCATGTTTTTCGTACAGTAGTAATGAGCTTTAGTATTTTTAATTTGTGTTAGAATGTATGCGACGTTTTTGTGAGGATTTGTATGTTTATTAGAGGTGGAGTTCGAGGTATAGACTCAGATGTCAGAGTTGACGGAATTGTGGGGATGTGTGAATGCATATACATGGAGTCAGAAATTTGTATGTCACGATCACCATACCGTGATTCTACACTTTTCTGGTCAGTGGAAATCTACCAAAAATTCCGCCCGCGAAATTGTCCGTAATAGACTCTTTCAAGTTCAAATAGTTTTATGATTGCATCGTATTCTACTAACTATAAGGAACAAAAGGTTCGAATGAACCACAGACCGCAACTCATTCGTTCTTTTGAAAAATTAGATTAAAGTGTTATTTGTTAAGAAATTGATACTTTTCAACCGCTGACAGAAAATACTGATCTTTACAACCGTACTTGTAATAGCCTGCGTATTTATAAACATAAACATATCTCATCAAAGACCTGACTTTGTTTATAATGTAGAGTCAGATATTATTCGAATCTATAATTTGTGTATCAGTGAAAGTGATTTCAGAACTTCCTGAATATCGAGAATATTCTGTTTTAAAATAGTTGATTGTAAATTATAATTTTATCTCAACTGAAATTTGATGTTCACCTCAATTTCTTCGTTTTCTATTCTTTTTCCGTGTGCATATGACAGATCTGCTCTGTCCAATACACCGAAGCAAGCGTGTTTGTGTCCTGCTTCTATGTGACGACAACCATTTGTTAAATATGCTTACAGCCTCATTTTTAAATTGTTCCGTACTCTAGCCAGAAATCCACAATTTAATGTCATTCTTTGGAATGCATTTTCTATTCTTTGTTTTAATTGAGAGGTGAACGTAAATAGTTGGCCAGAACGATATACTTTGTCTTTGATTACTCCCCAAAGGAAAAGATCTGAAGGATTTTAATCTGGCGAACGTGGAGGACATAAATATGGACCCAGTGTGCGGTCTATTCAACGTGATCCAAAGACTTCATTTAAAAATTGTCGAATAAAAATAGTAGAATGAGGTCGAGTACTATCGCTCATGAAAAAAATTCTATTACGTCTATATCGAGATATAGCATTTTCTTAGTTGAGTTAGGAGACGACATCGCAGGAACTGTAAATAATTTTGAGCTCTTAATTGGCGGGGTTTTCTATTTTCGGCATTCCCCGAATATACAAAATTTCAACCGCAGTATCATTCTCAGTCTCCTGTCGCTTTAACGGTATTTTAAACAACCTAAACGTGTCTCTACATAAAATGGCCGATACTGCCATTGGATCATACAGGACAACGATATATGTTACGTTGTCCCGACATAAATTATTCAAAGTGAACTTAGTGTGTACCGTGACAAATAGATGTAATGGCGACTTATTTTTACCTAGAAACTGATGCTGCATAGCATCCCTAATTTCACAAATACTACCAACATGACTTTTCTCACAAAGTTCACTGGTTTGCCAATATCTAACTGCGTGAACAATTTTACTTCTCTATTGTCCAGCTCATAACTAATTGTTCAATGGAATTCATCCTTTTGCAACAGGGGCTTCCGTACATATGTGACTTGAGGGTTCTCTGTTCCGGGGCAGGTAACCTCAGGATTCTTTCCTCCTGGGTAGGTCACTAGCAGGTGACCCATTTCACAGCAGCCAAAACAGCTACCTTTTCCCACCTTGCTTGGCGACAGTTGCAGTCGTAGCACGCAATCTTGGCTACCTGATCGCTGCTAATCATTTTCCATGCGGGAGGTCTCGCCACCGGTAAAACAAGGTCATTGACACCATCGGTGTATCCTTCTTCAGGTGCCTTTCTTTCGTCCCATTCAGTCTAATCCTGCTGGATGCTTTCAGCAATCTTTCCTCCGCTGTAAAATAACGCATTCGTGCTGAATTCCGCAAACTGACCTCCAGGATTCTATCCACTAACCAAGTCATGATTTCTCTTTTCGCGATTGGTAGCTGATTCGCTAAGATGAGTCTATCGTGGAAACATTCGCAGAAACTCTCGTCCGTCATCCATTCTGTGGCCTCAAATTTTTTTCTTGATTCAAGCCGACATTCTCGGTTTTCAAACATTGTTTCCATGTGCCGCAGCAACTCGGCCGTATCCATTTTAATGTGCCCACTCGGGGAGTGAAACCTTAAAACCTTTCCCTTTAACTTTGTGGCGATGAGGATCCTCGCTATGTTAGTCCAGCTCGTACGTTGTGATAAGCAGTCTTAACTGCGTCTCCCAATCTTAAAAGCATTGCTCGCCGTAGAAATCACTCAGCAAGCCGCTTATCGTATTGCTATTCGCCCGCGGCCTCTGCTCCAATCTGCGACTCGATCCGGGAGAATTCATTAACATTTCATTTTGGCATTCAGGAAGCTGCATTTCCCTTCGCATCAGCTGTCATTCTCGACGCACGAGTTCCATACCCATACGTAGGAAGCGGCCGGATGCTGTATCGTGTGGCGCTGTTTTCTCTGCCGCAGCTTCCGTCCTTGTAGCTCTCCTTCAGGAGAGGCGCTCGTTCATATTAGGTGAATCGTCACCCCTGGTCCATAATTGATTCACGGCAGTCCACGTTGCTGTAATATGTCCTTTAATTCCGACGCTAAGAAGACTAACCGGTCCGTTTTCATTATTTGTGCCATATTATGCAGAGTAGAGGAGATCGCCTATAATCAGACACTGCCTAATACCGGACAGTAGCTATACTCATGAAATCACGAACGATTACAGGACGATAACACTGCGAAAATTAGGATAGTTATTTAACAAACGTGATATAGAAATCGGTATGTGTCAGTTGTGTTCACATAAAGGAGGAAGCGAAGTTATTGTTGTATTCAACGGCGAGTGAGTGTATCGCATAAGTTATAGAGTGATATATACCTTCTAGTAATTCGGGTTAGGTTCGAGTTAGGAAAACAATCGCCTTTTTTACATCTCCTTAAAGTTTAGAACCTTGAAAGCATGTGTGCAAAGCCATTTCACGGAATTCATAAAAATAGCGAAATTTCAACCATCTGGAGGGAATAGTACCGAGCAGGTGTATCACAAAAACCCACCTCTATCCGATAAAGTTTTAGAAATAATAAAACAAAATGAAGATCTTTCCTCGAACGAGCTATTGTATAGGTGTTTGGCAGCAGAAATTAAAAATAACAATAAGACGGAACGAAACAGCATTATAAATAAAAGAATTTCCTAATAAGATCATCAGAAACTTTAAACGCGTTATTCTCGAAATCATATATTCGAAACTAGCTGACACGATATCCCAAGTTATAATTCACCGATTGACATGAAATTTATAATAAATATTCAGAAGATATGTGTTCACATCTGGTACGAGGAATATTGAGATCTGATGCGTTATTCTATTTTTTTCCATTTCAAACACAAAAAACGAAGAAAAATTGATACCTCAAACTTAAAGTGTTGCCAATTTTCTTAAAAATTACAATATTGAGTTTTTCTTAGTATGGGCTCTAGCTATGTCCCAATTAAGCAGAATGCACTTTGATTCCTTCGATTTAAATGATCAGAACGATCATTATGATGTCAACCACCACGACTGGTTTATGCAAATAGCTTGAACATGTTATTGCTGTACTCCTGCATTTCTTGCTATTTTGTATTAAAAAACGTTCGTATGTGTCCTTAAAATATAAATAACAAAAGAAGTGAAACACTCGTATTGATAAGTCTTATAGTTTTTTTTAGAAAAAATTGACAAAGAATGCCTATTTTGCCATCGAGTTGATTAGAGGACCCTCTTAAAGTTTTGTGACGAAAGAAAGGAGGCGTTACTTATATACTCTGGTAAGTATTCTATTAGTTACATTTGAATTTTTTACATTCAGTTGATTAGTTCTCATTATTAAGGGACTTGGCTAGAGGACGTGGTGTGAGTAAGAGTTGTTTTTGGTGGGACTAAAGGGGTGAGGAATTTCTGTGCGAGCAGGTATATTAGACAAGGTAAGCGGAATCACAGAAGCAGCTTATTTCATTAAAAAATGGCATAGTAATAGATCATGGATTAGGCGGAATGGGGAGTAACGAAACAGACGCGGCAGCAGAAGCGGCCATTAGCAGTGTCTCGATCGGTAAGTTAGGAGACAAAAATACCGGAGAGACGACGCCACGGGCAAAATCGAGACAAGAAAATAAAAGAAAGAGTGTATCGCAAATGTGAAAAAAAGCTTTAAAAGTCACAAAACAGAATAGTATACTAGACAGGTTTCTAAACAGTATTCGATCGTTAGCTGCCGAATTAACATTGGCCAACTAGTTCAATTGCGGATTCGCAATATTCCAGACGAACGTTTCCGATTGGCGTTATTTGTTTGTTTGGCTCACCGACCGATGGAGGCCGAACAGCTTAGTGATTGTTCGTACGTGTATTTAATACCGGTTGCGCGGTTCGATCGATGGAACCGTACGTGTTAAGTAATGATCGCCGACTATCCATTTAGGGAGGTTCGATGACTGTTCGCTTCGAGATTTTTTCGCTGACTGTTCGATTCGAGTCTTTGTTGCTGACTGTCCCCTTAAAGACGCAAACTTACCCCGCTAAAGGTATAGCGAAAAGACGGAAAACAACACAATCTCGGCAAAGGCACTCACTGAAATCCTGAGAGTATTAAAGTCTAGTTGGAGTAGTACATAGTATGACAACAGAAATGTCGCGAAATCGAAGACTGGTGAAGCTAGATATAGAAGAAATGAGAACACTGATGAAGGAAGGTGTATAAAATGTGGGACATGAGAGAAGTATACTTGAAGTCAGGATTAAACACCTAGAAATAGATGTGCACCAACTGAGGGGGATCCTTGACCACAATAACTCCGGATGGGCTTAAACAAAAAATAGAAGAATTAGAGAACATGTTAGAAATCGAGATCACGGATAAGTCAAACAAAGAATTAACGAGAGAAATGGAGAAAATGAAAAGGTTTGTAGAAAAACAGGAGAAGAGAGATAGAAAGTTGAATGTAGTTATTACAGAGCTGTCGGTGAATACAAAGAAACTAAAGGAACATCTGGAAAATTTCTTCAAAGAAAAGCTGGAGGCTGAAGGAAACGTACAATGGGCCAGAATAATTGGCAGTCGAAATGATCAAGTAATAGTGGTCAATGATCATGGTTTTCAAAAAGGGAAGTGGAAGAGAGAAGAAAACAGAATGACAGTGGAAAAGTATGAGGATCGAGAAGGTAAATGTATTCGTCTATCTGGGTGGCAGATACCAGAGAAATAGAGATTTGGGAAGTCACTTCAGGGAACGGGACAAAAAGGCAAACATAGTCATTACGCAAGTCAGGGGCATAGTCAAAAGAAAGTTCAAGGATAGTTTCAAAATGAGGTGTATTATGTTCGATTATCTGGTCGCAGGAATCTCACCGTACGCAGATGGAGTCTTTAGCTGGAAAGAAAAAACTCAAATAGGGAATATCCAAACAAAATATCTGAGATGGTGCTTGAGTTTGAATTTTTGCACACTGAAATACAGTAACATAGAGGAATCAAGAAGGGACAAAATGAGGATAAGAGCAGGTAAGAGCGTGGTCAAGTATGAGCGGAACTTAAATACAGCCGGAGATAAAGTACTAGCGAAAGAATGCCTAAGAGAAATGAAAATTAACGTGTAAGCAACGAAGAACAGCAGGGAAAGAAAGCATTATTTCAGACGCAATAGTTACAGTCAGTTAGGTTTAAGAAGTCTCAAACGACAAGGCTCGGACTTTATCAGCATTTTAGTAGGCAAAGATATGAATGGCAATATTAGCGCAATAAAATCAGTGAAACCAAATACAATAAAGGCTATAAATATATATAAGAACTGCTGGTAGAATAGAATGCTTAGAAACAGCAAGGGAGCGAGACAGCCAATGACTGATCGCTAGGGTGAGATGCGGTAATTATAAAGAAGGAAATAGGTGTTGGTTGAATGAAGATAAGAGAAGGTGTAGTTTACGCGATTGCAACATAGAAACGTTGAGACACCTATTACTAGAATGGGATAGGGTAGGCAGAAGCAGTCTAAGAGAGGAGCATATAGTCAAATGCAGAATAAATGTGGCAGTGACGAAATGGCTAACAAGATAGATTGATAAATTAAAAAGAAGAAATTAAAAATAAATCGTACCTTTATGAGCTAAAGGAAATGCTAGGTTATGACATTGTAAGATCTAGATACGATAGGATTAATACAATGCAAATAGAATAGATAGCAACAAAAACAGATAGGTAGGTAAGAATTGTTACATGTAGCTTAAAATGAATGCGAAATGTATGAATGATAGAATGAAACGGTAGGAATAGATATGTAAAGCCAAGGCTGTGATCGCAAGACTGAAATATATACAGTGGGTGTAAAAAGTATTCGTACAGCAATCAATTTCAACAAAAACCTTATAAAACTTCGTTTCTTACAAAAATTGTCAATGCAAAAATGCATACGTATTCTTAAAAATCTCAAGAATAAATACCGTTAAAAATAAATTGTTTATTTATACTTTCTATGAAAATATTAACAAACGTCTTGAATGTGGCCGAAAAGACATGAGTAATAAGTATGCGTACACTTCTAATTTTATAGCAAAGACTTAATATTTACACACAAAAAACATATTATATATAAAAAATTTGTTATTAGTATTTAGTGGGATTGCCTTCTGATTGTATAATTGTTTTAAGTCTTCTGTTGTGACACAATTTCAATTTCCGATCTGTACTTAAACTGATCGGTTGTGTTCACGTTTCCCGGCGTGAATTAACCCACCGAGAGGAAATCGAAGAGGTGTTCGTACAAGGTTGGAGTGTTGTTCATGACTGACTATTGACCAATGACTCTCCCAACCGCTGGTGCCGATCGCGAAGTCTGAGTTTTCTTATTGCTCGCTGATTGGTTCCTTCGCATTTTTGACAGTTACCAATCAGCGAGCCTAATCAGCGCCTCGACACACCTCTTTGCACCCTTAGCGCGCTTGCCTGGAGAGGGGTGTCGCAGTGCTTGTGGGAGTGGCGACGTTTGGCAACGATGGGGAAATTCGTCCAAGTAGCTGACTATTCGGTATCTGTACCGTCACAAACACATGTCGAACTACCCTTCGGAATTTTCCGGTTTATGACACGTCTTGTGCTATTGAGGGCGAACGGCACAGCTAAGCTTTCACTTAAATTACTTAAGTGCCGTCGGCAGGATGTAGCTAAAACCATGCTGGTGCCAGATGAAAGATCCTTCTTTCAAAAATAGCGTTTCCTTGCGAGCGTGTCATAAACCACTAATCCGAAATGCGATGGTCGGTCGGTGGGCCTAAACCGAGTGCAGGCCGCTGGATCAGAAATCTCTATATACGCTCAACATCTTCGTTGCATTAAACTTGCCAACTTTTTAGTGATAATGCTCGGAATTTTATTCCATTCTTCGAACAGTGCACTTTTTAAACTGTTTTTTTTTAAGAAATATGGAGACTTCGAATTTTTTCTTGCAGATGACTCCATAAATGCTCTATGATATTTATGTCCGGAGACTATGGGGGAATTTGTAACTGGTGTGGTGCATGACACAGAATCCATTGTCTTGTATTATAAGCACTATACTTAGGATCATTATCTTGTAAAAAAATATAATCGTCTTGTAGTTGCATTTTATTTGCAGTAGCTTGAAAATGTTCCTTGAAAATATCAATGAACATTCTATGGTCCATGATATCAGCGATAAAATGGAGTGATCGAATGCCATTCGCACTCATACAGCCCCAAACTGTAACCGATCCTCCACCGTGTTTTACAGTTGCCTGTACATTTTCTTTCTCATGCTCAGTATTTTTCTTTCTTCATACTATACATCGACCATCTAATCCAAATATGTTGAATTTACTCTCATCAGTAAATATTACGCGGTTCCAGTACTCCATTGGAAGATTTACATGTTCTGTCGCAAATTGCAGTCACTTCTTTCCATTAACTTCGGTTAGAATATATTTCTTACGAGCTACTCTGCCGTGGTGTCCTCTAACTCGTAAAAAATTACGCACTGTGCTACTGCACAGATTGATGTTAAGGCTACTCTTAACATCATCTGCGATTTTTACTCCACTGATTTTGTTATTTTACGAATTATCCATCGACCGGTATATTCATTTACTTTTTGTAGACGTCCGCTTTTTGCTTTATTGTTTAAAGTTTTTCTATCTCCATATCTATCAATGATTCCTTGAATTGTGGACCTTGGTATATTCACAATTTCCGAAATCTCTCGTAATATTCTGCAGTTGTTATGCAGATTTATAATAATTTTTCTTTTACTTTCAGCCTTTTCGACCCGTTTTAGTACAATTACAGTTACTTATATTCGAATTTAGAACACTACCTGCATTGATAACGTCTCCCGATATACTGATGATAATTATGTTGACATTTCATGGATTACCTTGTAATTATTACAAACACAATATTGTAAAATAGGAACTGTACGAATACTTATTACGCATATATCTTCGACCATATTCAAGATTTTTGTTAATATTTTCATAGTAAACATAAATAAATAACTTATTTCTAATGAAATTAGTTCTTGATATTTCTAAGAGTACATGTATGCATTTTTTCGTTGACACTTTTTTGTAATAAACGAAGTTCTGTAAGGTTTTTGCTGAAATTGATTGTTGTACGAATACTTATTACACCCACTGTAAATATATATAGTTCTCATAAATGAGATTTTTTTGATGGGTTTACAATCCCCTAATATGGGGTAGCACATCTTTCCCAATCATCGGACAGTAAAAATGCTTCTTAATTGAGGTACTTTCAACGTTTGGAAAAATTATCAGGATAAACAATCGAAAAAGAGGATTGTGAAATGATGATGTTAGCGTTCGTCGCTAACACGGTTTATGTCACGGACGTGCGTAAAGGGCTATTTTAGAGGTTAAGGATTTTAGGTTTTCAGTTGGCATGTGTTTTAGAGTACAATATACTTCCTGGCGAGAGAAGACGATTTATGAGTTAGAACTACGAGTTTTTAGAAAGCCGCTTCTCTCGTCCCCCAATAGCCATGGCCGTGCCATAAACAGGGAAATTCCGAAGGGTAGTTGGACACGTGCGTGTAACGGTTAAGATACCGAAGGTCCGCTACCTAGACGAATTTCCCCCAACGTTGTCAAACGTCTTCGCCCCCACCCGAGCACCGCGGCACCCCTCTCCAAGTGAGCGCGCTAAGGGCGCAAAGAGGAGTGTCCGCGTTTAGTTAGGCCCGCTGATTGGTGACTACCAAAAATGAGAAGAAACCAATCAGCGGACAATTTAGAAAATAGGAGAGTTGGCGATCGACAGCGAAGATCGCCAACGTCACTTACATTCAGCCAGTCAGATAGCAACAGTCTCATTTAGTCAGTCAAGAGCTTCAGGCGTCGTTCAGGACCCTGAACTCACACGCGAGCAGTCAGAAAAACACTCGCGATGTAATAGTTAGTTAACCAAGTGCTTCAGGCGTCACTTAGGACCCTGAACACTACAGTTAGTGAGTCACAGTTAGAACACGTTCAGTGTCGATTAGGACACTGAATAAAACTTGCAAACAGTCACATTCAGCAGTCTCATTCAGTCAGTCAGCAGAACAAGAGTACGCAGTCGCTCAGGACTCGTACTCACAACACATTCAGTGTCACTCAGGACACTGAATACAAATATAGAGATCAGAGTCAGTAGATAAGAATTCGAGTGTCAATCAGGACACTCACAATCCAAATTAGAACGTTCAGGTGTCATTTAGGACCCTGAAGGCCCATCACGATAGGCACACCATAGCACTGTAGGCAGTGGTGTGCAATATTCCTGAGCCACGACGCTCACTCAGTCAGGAAGGAGTTCGTGGCTCTAACAGATGACGACTTGAAGAATGCATTCAATAAGGTCATGGTAAACAAAATTGGCACTCCAATACGCAAACAAGGAAACAACTTGTGTATGTTCTTTGAAATCGTCTAATGAAGAATGGATACAATTCTCAAATTGTAAAGAATGGGTCTACGAAATGTGTACAGATATACCAGACTTTTCGAAGGACTACATATGTGACCGTTGCAAATTCGTTAAAACTTTTCACAAGTTATATCACAAATCTTTGTTGTGCCCTGTGGTAGGGATAGTTTAACGCTGCTTCAGAGCTTGAAACCAAAGTTTAAGGTTAACTGAGGTTAATATCATGACAATGCTGCTTATTTTTTTTTATCTCATTTGAAGTTCTGATCATGTTTATTCAAAGTTAATGCAAAGCAAAATGAGTAAAGCATCATCTTTTCTTATTTATTTAGGGAAAACCTTAAGTGTCCGGTAATAGGCGGACTCTCCCCACTTTATTAAAATTTATTACTAATAATTGTCAACTAAATTTAAACAATGTCATACAGAAAATAAATTGTGACGAAAAAAATAATCATAGAGGTTACACAGAATATCACAAATAAATTCACATAAAAATTTTCATAAAGATCGCACAAAATGTCACGAAGAAGGCTACACAGAAAAAAGATTAAACGTCGCACACAGAAACTAATCCACCGAGTGATACACACCAAAATGTCATACAGAATTTCACACACACAAAAAATATGTGAAACTCATACAGAAAGCAAAAAAATTGCACTGGTTTTAATTCATGACCTCACTTCTGCGATGGTAAGGATGGCTCTCTCTCTCTATTCGAATCACTCCATTTCGCTTTACTCTACGTGTTTTTTCGTCAAAACGATCTGTCTAAACTTGCCGTTAAGTATACTTACAGGACCAGTGACATTTACTAGCCGACAATATCCCCAACATTGCGATCTATCCCCGTCTGCGCGGCAAATGATTAAAATAGGATCCCGGTTCAGGGCAGACATATGGCAACCTTCATACTATGATTGACCCACTGTAAACCTGGGTCAAGCTGTCCCACTGGACATGCACACATACAGACCCTTACATTGCAAAGATATGAATATGCATAATGATCAACAGCCTGATTATTACATTATTGTTTAAAGAAATAGCATTTCTGCTGGTTTTCCACGGACGTGAAATCCGTGACCTATTATGGTGCATACGTGAGACGATGAAGTTACAGTTCAAACAGAACCTTCACGTTTCAAATAGCAACCGCGACCTAACGACTTCGATCGGTAGTTTTTCTAAATGTTTGCCCTAATAATAAGATAACAGTGAACGCAATGTGGCGGTTAACCATTGAATTCGAAAAAGAACGGTGAAACTTACGTAGGACGCTGGAAAATAGAGAAAAAGAAAGTTGTTTCAGTTGGAAAGAGACAAAGCATTTTGTAAAGAAAGCGCCACCAGCCAGCTAGGTAAGAATTACCGCATTGGTGAGATCGTAGCCGACGGTATGCTTGTCAGTATGCAACAAAATTTCGAGGAAGCTACATCTAAATCTCCCACGCTCTCGAAATACTGGCAATTTTTGACGAAAATTACCCCACTCGATACCTTTTTACGTGCAGTGGCAGTGATACAAGCAATTAGGCAACTGAAAATGTGGCGACCCTTCAGTACCTGCCACCAGAGGGACACAGAAAAATAGAACTTTCCCGAAAGTACTCACTCCAACTACCTAGTCCATATATATAGTCTTTAACCTGCCTTCCAATTGTCCTACGTCTAAGGCAGGGCTTGCTATGTAGCCTTACTGATGAGTCCACTAGCAGGCCCAGAACGAGACGTACACCCTTCCTGTTTTCTATCCTTCTCCCTCTCAACAGGGCTACTTCAAAAGAAAACCGTGAGGAATGTGCCAATTCAAAAATTATAACCAGGTGATTTTCCGCCAGTAGACTCGAAAGGAATATCGTCGCCTAAACTCTACAGGACGATTCTATTGTCACTGCATCATCAGTGAGTCGACGGTGACGGCTTCTGCAACAAAAACTGCTGTGCGCATGTGTGCGTGTGAACGAAAAAGTCGAATCCCAAAATTGAAGTAGGCCTCCTCACTAGCAGGTCGCACACGCACATACGAGGTTATTGTTATAATGTTTGGGCGGCGGCATTGCATTCGAGTGTGTGGGATTCTAGAATCCTGGGATTCAGAATATCCTCTTTCTTTGCACTTATTTGCTTAGGCATGCACTTTAGAGGTTATACATACATTCATGTATATTTTCAAAGACAGCACATTATTTAAACATCATTAAATAATACTAGTCCAAGTAAATATACTAACGAAATTATTTGAATACGTGGAACGTTTAAACAATAGAATCATTAGATATGTTAAGAAATGTTCGAAATAATATGATATCTATGTTAAGAGGAAGTAAGAAAAGTTGCGGAAAGAAGCAAAATAGAGAAAGTACTTAATATTTTGTAGAAGCCCCGTTTACATTCATAACTTACTACAAAGCTATTAGTAATGGAATTCCAGATTGACATATTTTTTATTCTATATCTGTTCTGATGTTATTAGAAATTTCTTTAATTTCTTTAGGGTTTTAGCCGATAATTGATGTCTGAAGTTCGTCGCGCAGTGCTCAACATATATGATATATTTAAGTAGAATCAATTCTTTGAAAAAACCAATTATTGTGTTTGACATCGTTGTTGGTGTTAAAAGTGACATCCTTTCATTAATTCTAATTTACAGAAAGTGCTCTTAAAACTACTCTTTAAAATGTTCAAGCATTTATATTTTACTTAGTACTTCATTAATGAACTGAATTTTCTGTATCATTAACTGCCATACAGACTAAAACTAACGGAACCATAACGAAAACATAACGGAACCTGTCATACTGTATTCTATCTCTTTTACACATAATGTTATCATCTGGTTGCGAGTTGAAGATAGAGTGCTTCAGATATTAAGGCAAGTATTCGCAGAAGCAGAATTTGGCGAAAGAGGACATGTACGAGCTTTACCTACGCAAGCGTAGCTCAAATTTCCTTGACCGAAAATCAGCTTACACTAATTTCCAAGCGCAACAAGAAAAACATGTAGCGTGCATCCTAATTTAATCGCGTGTCATAGCTGTCATTGCACTTGTTGATTTAGGCTCTCTATCCACGGAGCGCCGCTTTGTAAAAGCGTATCACCAGCGTTTCTAAAGATACACTTAAATTTTGATTTCTATTTACAAATTACAAAAGAAAGTGTTGTGTCGCGTTGAAAACTACAAGTCAGTTTGCGATCAATCTATGATGCCAAATAGGGAAGGGATGTCCTTGCATTAACGGATATATTAATTTCAAAATATTTGTGTCTGCAAATAAAATGCAAGAGAATAATGTTAAATTGTACGTATTTAAAGAATAGATACACGAGAATCGCAATTTAAAACTCAAATTCATGAAATATGGAAATATTTTTTTACAATTTTCCAAGACAAACAAACCGTTAAATTAGCCAACTAAAAATACCTATTATATTCTAGTAAAGCAAAAGTGATTACGAATAATAGGCAAAATGAATAGTGCTCATGGGAAGACATATCGTTGCTATTTTATAAACAAACGCACATCGGTTTATACTCATACACTAGAAACAAATAACATCACCGTAAGCAGAACCAAAAGACGTGAACTCATCCTTACGTAGAAATTATAGCAGTATCACCATTTGATCGTAATACACACCTTTGATTCTGACTCCCCTGATTGTTTATGGATATTTAATCTTGGGCATTTGGAGCCACTAATTGTAAGGACACAGATTCCGTGCGACTGGAACGAACGCGGACTGAAAGCGAACAATCGATATTGATGTCGTTTCAGCATGAGTGTATGATGCGACGCTCCATGAATAGGGAACTTAAAAGATGAGTTTTATTGCATTGGTGACTTTGGTTTGTAGTTAGGAGCAGTGAAAGAATGGGTTGTTACGCTCACGACACATGGCAGATCTCTACCAATCAGCTGTTGCAATTCAAGTTACAGAACGGGCGTACTGTTAGAGAAGAGTTTGAAACATAGTATTCCAACAGTTCCTTTTTGTAAATGTTAAGTGGTAAGCTGCTAGCCACGATGCGCCATATAGAAATGGTTAATCAATATAATACAATATCATTAAAGAAAAAAATTACAGATTTTATATTATACCTACAAGACCGTAGCAAGGAATAGTAAATTCAATTTAAATAATTTTTCACAGTTTTGAAGAAACCAAATGGAACTGAACGACCACATATGTGGTAATGTATATAATCGTTAGAAATTGAGACATGCTTGTACAAAAACAGACATAAACATACTGTTAGAACAGCGGGGTTTTTATTCCGCAGCTTCTAACGATGGCTCGGATTTTGAGGGAGAGGGATTAAGTAATCGTGCACTACAGATTTTTTATTTTTTGGCCGACGGTTTCTGGCCGGGCATTTATTTTACAAAAATAAAAGAAACAAAAAAACAATCTCAATAAACAAGGATAATTATCACGAAAATAATTGAAACGAGAAAAAAGGGTTTCCTCCTTATTGAGGTAGTTATTGCTCGTTCTTCAGTCGGCTGTTCGATTTGCTGAAACAAGAGTTGGCGTAGTCACCAAAAATTCTGGAAAGCGTAAATATTTTAGGGCAACCCCTGTCCGCATACGCCTGAGAGTGTAGCGCTTTACGGGCAACAGTACCCATCTGCTTAGTGCAAGGTAGAGGAGTGGACTGTAATATTAACGTTCTCCGGAATACCGTAAAGAACGGTCTGTTGCAAACGCGCAGGTTCCAGCGTGGATTACACCCTGCAGCGAACGCGTAGTCTGTTGATTGCTTCGAACGGGCAGTGAGCCGTGAGCAAGAAGAATCACGGCTACCAGAAAACTAGTCCCGGAGGGCCGAATACGGCGCCTTATCCCAACGATATGTTTCTCACACGACGTTTTAAATCGTGAAGTGAAGAGAATCGAAAGTGCTGCGAATTGAAGCGCTAAAAGCATTCATTCGTTTTTTTAAACTTAGGCATTACCAAAGGTGGTGACCGAGAAATTATGCGTTCGGAGACGCGCAGGCCTGTCACTTAATGTCCACCGCACATTTGTGATTCTATTCGTCACACTGGCGATGGAAGAGACACGGTCACAGCACCCTTCCACCAAAGTCCGTTTTTTAAACAAAAATACTTTCTCGCGTTGGCGTAAATCGAGGAGTGCACCGCCAACTGGTAGTCCCCAAAAGGATGATCTCCGATTGCCCCAACACCGAATAGCAATTCGACAGAGACTCAAGGTGAAAATATTCCGAATCATTAAATGCAGTTACCGTGCAACACGACCTCCGCAAGAATGCGTACTGCGTCAGCGGTCTCGCACGAAGCACCATTGCGTGTGATCAAGCAAAGGGATAGGAGCTCACAAAAGGAAAAGAGGAAGGAATTTCACAGCTCAATATTTTGGGAGCTGGAGCAATACCACTGTACTTTTTCCGAAGGTACCCTGTAAACTCAAGCGCGCACTGCGAGCCACTCTTTGCACTAATGCAATCATTTTCGCTCAGCTGTTGCGCGGCGCTGATCAGCGCTCATATTTCTATCTTTTTTCATCTAACTCTTTCCCCCCTTTTCGTGTTCTCGCTTTCAACGCGGCCTCGAACGTTCATTACGAACCGACGGACGACCACCGTTACGCATTTAAACGGTATTGACTCTCAACAATACCGAAAACAATCAAAGTCGTTGCCGCGGTCAATATTGCATGTGTCAAGAAGCCAAAATAGCAATTGGTCACATATGCCAACCGAACACATGTTTCGCGTCCGAGAACTAACCTCGGGCTCTGCTACGTTTTTTAACACGTACAGTGAAATGAACTTCTAATAAACTTATTAAACAGAAGAAGTAGTGAACTACATTATATAGGACCTTATTTTATTTCACAACTTGTGAATATCATCTTTGACTGATAGTATATGTATGCTGTGTCTAAACGAACTGTCCATTTATAAATAATATAAACATTCGAAAACAAGCATATCAAACTATCTACTATAACACGAGTTAATTGCTTGTCTACCAGCACCATGCACTGATAACAACAGCTGCATACAATTTTTATCGTTACTCTCCTCGACAATCGATAAATTTCAAAGCGTTTCGAAGTTCGAATAAACGCGCTCTAATAAGGTAGAATGATCGAAGTGCCCACCGTTAGGGGTGCTACGATTGGGGTGGTACGACTTTTCCAATCCGACCCTCCTTCTACTACTTGTTGAGGGGTAATTCCAAGTAGGTCCTCTCGTCCGGCAGCCCTGGTAGGCATGGATTTAGTTATGGCCTTCTTTACACGCGCCGTAACTCTCTCTCTATCTCTCTCTCTCTCTCTCGCTCTCCCTCCCTCTCTCTTGCTCTCTCATTTACGTAACATTGCATCATTTACGGTACATTTACGTGATGCGTTGACGCATCGTAAAGTTCGCGGCAGTCGCTGAATGCATACGCCGTATCCGTTTATCAATACTCATCACAGCGTAACTCTTCAAGAAATTATAAGATTTGATTTCATTAACAAATTGATTCTACTGAACTATACTGCCATTCATCAATATCCGGACACGCTTTGGTTCATCTGTATTACAGATACAAATTCAATACCTTTTCCATAAATCTTAACATTTCTATACGAAGTTAAATCGAATTTAAATATTCACTTGTCGAACATATGATGAATTTCCTCTTTGACAAGAAACATTTTTACGTAGGTAAAATTATAAAGACTTTAACCAAACAATCACGGAATTAATTTATATATCTACTGGAAACATGTATAGTAATTAGTCATCTTCAACAAAATTGAACATATAAGTGATTTATTGCAAGATTTATCAGTGATGTAAGTGAACACGAGATTCATCAACGTGTTGGATTGATATACATGGATATGGATATACATATCACTTCGCCTCCGTAGCTCCCGATGTATCTAGGACTAAATGCATTCATTTTAATCGAAATCCGACCCTCATACGAATATAGAGTTTTGAAAAGAATTTTTGTTAACGACGGGTCATTAAGTACACACGTACAACTGACTTCTAAACGCTAACCTCCATGTTTCCCTCCTTTCTTTGTCTTTTTTCGTAACGTTTCGCGCACGTCCCTTTTGGCTATGCTTTGACCGTACCTCCTCGACACTTTGAATAACGATGTAAGCAAATCGATCCAGGGTGGAGAGCAACCGACAGTACTTTCTTGCAGCGCTCTATTAATTTCATTTGAGTTCCTAGTACAGTTTCCATGGTCTCGTGATTAATTACCAACCTGACAGCTTTATTCTGTGTGAAAATGTCTAAGTACCTAACTGAAGGAGAACGAAGTACAAAGTACAATGCCAGACTGTTGACTTGAGATACAGTGCACTTTTTTTGAGGATGATTCGGGTTGACGGATCCAACGAGAAGGTTGGACGAACCCCAGACAAAGAACTGTTCATTTTTTTGCGATTAAAGGTTAGCTGTAGAGGTGGTTTGGTATTGGGAATTGTAAAAAAAATACTCCCAATAGTAATTAATGATTGTTTTACTAAATACGGTAATCGTCCAATATCCGAACATTCTATTATCTGCACAATGTTTGCCTTTTAGTTTTCTTTACTATCAATATTTTAACAGCAAACAGTATGTTTTTGCATGAGAGGAACTTTTCTTATTTTCATATTGAACAAATATGAAACGGAAGTAAATGTATCAATCACTATATGCTTTCTCACTCTGGAGTATTCATAGCACTATGAAAAAGAGATGTGATTCAAATCAATTACTATGAGTTCTATAGGATTTGGGAACAAAAAGAATATTGGGACTATAAATATTTAAAAGCATTAATCTTCTCCAAATATGGAATAACCAGTATAAGAAAAAGTATTTCGATATTAAAAAATTCTCTCATTTGAATATATCAATTCAAATACTGGAGGTTTTATTGCAATTCAACTTCCTCCTTAGTATCAGATAATATGGCATAAATTGAGATCATTGAAGTTTATATCAAAAAGTAATGGAATTTTCATTTCACGAATTAATAAGTCGCTGCAAAACGTTTCGAATTAAAATTTAATACATGTACAAATTAAAGCAACAAGTATGACACGAAAATTTTATCAGCGTAGCCGTCAACATCGTAAAACTTCCTCGAAACACCGATAATATCGTCAGCCAGTTCATCGATATTCTTAACTTATATTTAATCGTGTCTTGAAGAGATTTGAAATCTATTATGTGCAATGAAGAGAATTTTCATTTGAAAAATTGTACCGAACCTGAAGGTGGCCATGTCTAGTAACACAAATACTCTTTATTATTGCAACATAACGACCGTGATATCATCGAAATTTTTGGGTCCTTATTAAACTAATAACCTGTAATGAACGTAACAATGGGACAGGAATCAACATACACTTAATTAGTAATAAGATTACAATGTAAAGGGCGAACCACATTATACATTAGTACTCGTCTCAACGCTGCGTAACATATTGTACGCTGCTGGTAAGTTGGTAACCAGAATGGCGCAGACGAGAGGAACGTATGATCATGTTGCTCTGTGTCTCCATTCCTTCCTTGCTACGGAATATTTCGGCTATCGATGCAGATATATGTGGCCTATAACCAATCAGACCCACATTCGTCCCAGCTGCTAACTTACTAGCAGCATACAGCAGGAGAACTTTCCTTATAACAGGATACTTAAGGCTTTGTTTGGTCGCAAACAGTAGTTAAATTTGGGGTCTGGTTACCGTACAGAGTTTCCGTTCCGTAAAATCTCTGCCAGACCTCTTAACGAGATCTATGGCCAAACGACTGGCCAACAGATCCAATGTCTGGTATGTGTCACTCGACTAAGCCAACAGTCCCAAAAGACTGAATAATATCAACTCCCAGATTTCATAGAAGTGTATGCGGCGAATTCTGGAGTGTACTTTGGAAAACCTAACAATCGATAGACAAAATTCTTTAATAATTAGCTCTATTTTGGCACGGGGCGTACGTTAAACAGAAAAATGGGCAATTCGCGTTATCGATCACACTTTGATGGCTATTGGAACGCCTCACAATTGTAGATTGCCCTATCGGTCACCGTGCAGCATGGCATGCTCACAAATGTTTGATTCAGCACCCGTGCAGCAAGGCATGGTCACGGATTGGGCACTTGAGCCCGTGCAGCTAGGCATACCAAAAGCGTGCAATCGCCAATGGCGCAGTGAAGCCCATTTAAGTAATACAATAATAGGAATTACGTGCAGCAAGGCACCTTCAACCAAATTCAAACGGAAATTGCGTGCAGCTAGGCACTGTCACCCCAGCTGGTCTTCGCAAGAAACACCCGCACCAACTCTTCAGTCGAGATGAGCAAGAGAAAAACATACAAGCGAAAATGTCGCAAACAGAAACTGAAATAGGCCACTCAACAATAACATGTATACGTTTTTTCTCGTCGAAGCGTGTTAACACACTGCCCGTACCGGACAAAGGACCACCAAAACAGACAGGTGACTGGCCTCGTCACTTCCGTGCCTCCGCTTATGTGGTTACGATGCTACACGACAGAACACGTTTTGAGTTTCCTTGTTATTCCGCGTTATGGGGTCAATCACCTTTCTCCAGTCTTTAAACAAGCTCCACCCATGCAAATTACGAGCGTTGATACAGGTCACTCAAAACCAATCCACATCAAGCAGTTAAAGTGTCTGCATGAAGCAGTCGATCCCAAAGATCCATACAAGTCAACGAAAGCATTTTGCACCAAACAACATGCGCTTAGAAGTCTAAATTAAACAGCTTTGTACAAGTCATGATCAATCCGCGGAACAGTCCCTCAGTTTAATCTTCAATAGCCAGGAATAGTTCAATAGTGTCTCTATTCAAGTTCCACAATCTGCGAATGTAATCGCTCCATGTCATCAATTCAACGTTAGAGATGCAGTTGCCAAAAAACGACTATAAGGATAAATGTATACTCTTTATACGCCGCAACGTTGGTCCTTCGAGCCGTATCCAACCTTCAGTACGTTTGGTCCTCCGTGCGCTTAGATCCAGCCTCTGCATTATCTAGTGTTTGGAAGAACGATCAATGTCAGCGAAGACCCACAATCAGGTGTTGGTCATTATCAACGTTTGAAGGAGGTTGTGGATTGCCAAATCATCTTCTCGACTTCGTGTTCGAGATCAAAGCTGCAAAGGAAGATCTAGGACACCTCCTACTTCCATTCCGAGGCTGTAAAAGAGATTCACCATTAGACAACACCGTGTTCGTCGCTCGAAGAGAACTGCGACGACAAGACAACCTGTACCTTCAACGAGTTGAGCCAGCAACCTGTACGTCACATTTAGTGAAGAGATTGACTCACCGTCCCTTTATATCACTCATTTTTCACAATTCCGTATACAATGGCCGAAAAGCAGTCTCGAAAAGCTGAAAAGACAACGTGTATATTACACAGCTTAACTAAATGAATCATAAAATTGTCTCACGGCGTTAGAAGATTCTACTATAGAAACATTAGAATTGCGTAAAGCCAAGCTCGATGAAATTGAGACAAATTTCTTAAACATTCGAGTAAATATTGGACGACTAGACGACGTGAAAAAGAGCATACATCGCAAGTAATTCGAAGATACATACTATTCTTGTGCTGACATTATAGCTAGACAACTTCCAAGACCAATACCGCCCAGTAATAGAAGTAGTTAGGTTTAAAACCATTTCATCCGCACCTTCACGTCATAATGGGCAAGTTCTTATGTCTAAAATCCATATAAAACCTTTCGACGGAAACTACGCTAAGCTAAACTACCTTTCAACTAGAGTGGGATAGATTTCTGGGATTATTTAAAGATTCAGTACACAACAATGATCGTTTGCCAATTGGTTACATTGTTGAATTCTTTTCTCACGATCGGCAACTTCTCACAGTACTTTTCAAGCAAGTCCTGGCATGAAATATTCCTAAATGTTTTGTCAGAATATTTTTTGTTATGGGGCGTAACTCTCGTGCTACATGCACGAAGTGCCGCCTATGATTTCTGTTCGAAGGACCACTGTTATAGCCACGAACTCCTTCCTGACTAATTGAGCGTCGTGGCTCAGGAATATTGCACACCAGTGCCTACAGTGCTATGGTGTGCCTATCATGGTTCAGGGTCCTAATTAACACCTGAACGGTTTTCTAATTAATTCTATACTTTGTCGGATTGTGAGTTCAGGGTCCTATGCGACGCCTGAAGCTCGTACTATACTGTGACTCTGTTACTGCTGTTACTGTTACTGACTCTTGACTGTTGCTGTGCTACTGTTACTGACTCTTGACTGTTACTGTTACTCCGTTACTGTCACTCTGTTACTGTTACTCTGTTACTGTTACTCTGTTACTGTTACTCTGTTACTGTTACTCTGTTACTGTTACTCTGTTACTGTTACTCCGTTACTGTTACTCCGTTACTGTCACTCCGTTACTGTCACTCCGTTACTGTTACTCTGTTACTGTTACTCTGTTACTGTTACTCTGTTACTGTTACTCTGTTACTGTTACTCTGTTACTGTTACTCTGTTACTGTTACTCTGTTACTGTTACTCTGTTACTGTTACTCTGTTACTGTTACTCTGTTACTGTTACTCTGTTACTGTTACTCTGTTACTGTTACTCTGTTACTGTTACTCTGTTACTGTTACTCTGTTACTGTTACTCTGTTACTGTTACTCTGTTACTGTTCGTTGGCGATCTTCGCTGTTGACCGCCAACTTTCCTTCTCATTTTTTGGCAGTCACCAATCAGCGGACCTAACTAAAACGCGGACACTCCTCTTTACGCCCTTAGCGCGCTCACTTGGAGAGGAGTGTTGCGGTTCCTGCGTGTGGGCGAAGACGTTTAGCAGTCGGAAAAATTCTTCCGGGTGGCGGACCTTCGGTATCTTAACCGTTACAATCACGTTTTCGGCTACCCTTCGGAATTTCCGTGCTTATGGCACGGTCGCGGCTATTGAGGGACGAGAGACGCGATTTTCTAAAATCTCGTAGTTTTTGACTCATAAATCAGCTTCTTTCGGCAGGACGTATAATGAACTATAAGAACACATGCGAAAGAAACGAAAAACCCAAATCTCTAAAATAGCCTTTCACGCACGTCCGTGACGTAAACCGTGTTAGCAACGCTCGCTAACATTTCTTGATTTTGTTATTCCATAAATACAGATTCAGGAGATAGATAATTATAAATTCTGCCCAGAATTCCTTGTCGATTCGAATTTTCGAATACTATCACACGTGTATTTCCTCGAAATGCAGCAAATACTTAGTCAATACCTTGGCCTGACTGTCTTGAAAACCCACGTATTTGCGCTTTTATCAACTACGATTTTTTACTATTGGTGGAATGAAGATTTTAGGTGGTGGTTTTCTTAGCTTTCGTTGTTTAAGACGTAAAGTTGAAGATGGGTCTTCGAAAGTATTGCTAAGTGCGGTCGTAGAAGGAGAATTATTGCTTAAAAAATTCTGTGTCGTTGTTTCGCGTCTTCTGGGTATATCCACGTGGGGCCGCTTTTGTCATAGCAAATTCCACATTTCCTAGCGTTGAAGTTTTCAGTGCTAATTAAGCAATCATAAACCATGAGATTATCCTGAAGATCGCTAGTACTAATGGAGGCAAGATAGCGCCAATGTGAACATGTACAGTCCTCTCGTTGGCTTAGTCTTCAAATTAGTCTTTCAAATTCAAAGAGAACAGGGCTTTCCGAGATGAGTGTTGCGTGCGCAAAACGGTTTGAGGCGGTTTTTCTGTGTAATCACCCAAAAAGGCCAAAAAGATGAGTTTTGCAAGTGCTGCTAAATATCTGCGTAAGTCGCCACAGTTCGTTAAGAAGTGGGTAAAATGAAACACAAATTCAAAGGAAAACGAATTTTAAAATTGAAATTCCTAATCAACCGTATTCGACAAATATGGAGAACGCTTTCTGTGTCATACGCCGAAAAATTGGTAGTAAGCATGCCAAAGAGATGCCAAGTTATAATTGCCAATGGAGGCGACTGGACTCATTATTAAAGTAAGAGCGTATTAGTGCTTTAGACGTACATTCCATTTATATAAAGTTTTTTAGAATTAAGTTTATGTTCACAGATATATCGCCGACACGCTCTTGTATGACAAACCGTATGATGTGTATTGTGATGTATAGACGAGAACAATCGAAAATCTCGGAAAATATGAAACAACGGAGGAATTTTCAGGCTTCGTCTCTGTAAGGCAAATATTTTAATTCCATTCAAATAACATCTCGAATAAAATGTTGTTGGGAAACTTTGTTCGGAGAATTTTTTTCGAAATGTTATTTGAACAAAATTTTATTGGAAGAATTTAGTTACAAAATTTATTCGAATAAAATATGTTCAACACTGCATGAGTCATTCCAGACCATATGAATCACTTTTTAACCTCGATAATAGGGTTTGTATTTAAATTGAAATGAGCAATTGGCGGGGGTGGGGGGCACAGTTTCACCAGTAACGATTCCATTTTAATAAAATACTGTCATATTGCTTGAAGTTTTCGCTATATAATAAGTGCTTTACTATGCTGCGACTTCTAGTGACGTCGCAGTAATTCGTCAATGACAACAGTGTGTGCCCAGAAGTTGGCAAACAAAGTCGAGAAACGTTGAACCGAAAATAATGCAGTCTGTTTCGCATCGAATGTCCAGTTAAGGGTTAAGCTAGTCGGGAAATTAGCGTTTACCTGAGTGCCAATAATTTACAACGCACTGCTACAGATAGAAGTACTACATGCTGAACCGTTTTGACATAACATGGCACGATCTGTTTCATGTCAGAAAATAATTAATACGTCACGATGTGGCAAATATAATATAATATTTATTTGTATTATTTAATAACGTTAACCACAAGATATACATTTTTCTTGCAATACAATTTACGAATATAAAACATAAACACAAAAAAGATGAAATATTTAAGAATTTAAATAGTAAAGTTAAACCGGGCGCATTACCGAACATAAAGAGTTTATATAACACATTGTTTCGATTTTAACAATGTTCTGGTACGCCGTTCACTTATTAGTTACTTTCACAAGTTGTAAAAAAGTTGCATCAATTTTTGCCTTATGCAAGGTTTTTATACAAATATGTAGGTACTACTGTTGGATTCCGAGCGAAGGGAATTGACAACACCGTTTTTAAAGAAACTCTTAAAGGTTTTTATTCGTGCAACTATGGTCTGCACTCTGGCAGTGAATACTCAATTCTGTTGCGTTCGGAGGTATTTCCGAGCTTTTATGTTGTGTTTTGAAGGATGAGTAATGGTAAGGACAGCGGTCAAGGGAGAGGGTGACTAAGGAAAGGTACGGAGTACAGGATGACTAGGAACTGCGATTAGGGTGTTTGTCGGATGAATTTGGTTTAGGATGCGTCTATGGTGTTTACAGTGTGAGTGGTCGTGTTGGTCATCCAACACTACACTATCGAATAGCTTTTAATTTTTTATTGCATAAGTGTTTGATTTTTGATATTTGAAAATGACGAATATTTCAGTGCGATATTTCACCATTCTAATATTTTTTTTTTGAATAATTGTCGTTATTACAACGCACCATGTAAATGCATCGCGTATCGCGTCGCAATCCCGTTGGTCGCTGGCAACAGTACTTTTATACCAATTTATTCTTATAACCGGTCGCTGGCATGGTAAAAGTTTCTCGGTTTCAATGTAAAGCTATGGGGGACCTTGCACACAGCATTGGAAAATCCAGTGCCGGGAAAATGTTTGTTTCTTGCTCGCTGTTGAATTTGGTCATTTCTTGGTGTTTCGAAGTACGAGACGTTACACATGAAACAGTAAAGTCATATTGCTGGATTTTTAGCCGTTGTCTATCGGTGGAAAATATTTCGAACAATGAATAAACGGGGCACACTAATTGCCTTCAAAATTTGGCAACCATCAACTCGCGGAATAATACTTCGATCCCCAGCAACCCACCTTGAAAGACGGTCCGACAGCAAAATGCTGGTGTGTAGCAAACAGCTAAGAGTAATAGACGTAACATGAAGTCAAACATTTTTAATGGTGTTTATTATGTTTTTAACCATTAAGGCAGGATTACCTATAGATCCACTGTCTTTTCGATTTTATATGACTTTATTGCCTACGTTACTCGCCCATTCAACTCGACGCATAGCATTTTTCCAAATCTTTACCGAATGGGACAAAGAGGAATCCGATTAACACATTGATTAATTAATTATTATTATTATTATTATTATTATTATAGTGTTTAAAAATTATTTTAGATTTGGTAGTAAAACTTACCTTTCCTTACTATATGTGTACGTGTATCTCAAATGTGAATCTCACTACGAAAATGAAATAATAATGCAATAAATCTTTCTGTACTCTTCCTTGTAAAACTATATCAAATAATTGCATTAGGATTAGTTATAATGAAGAAAATAACTTTGGCCAGCTTTTTCAAACAAATACTCCACCGTAGCGCTGGTTTGAACTATAGTCGTAGGTTTGGAAAATGAGAGGTTCAAATTTTGAAATGATTCTATCAATAGTATTTCTATCAATAGTAGATAGATTTTAAAAATGTTACGGTAGTTTATATACGGCCAAATGCTCCACTGTGCCTCGTTCAGTTCTTGAAACTAAACATTTGATTTAGCATTGCCACGCTCCACACGTTTAAGTGTGTCTCAAGTCTCAGGCCTGAATCACCAGCCAGAGCAAGATACTCATGCTTGCATCGTTGCAACCGGCAACCGATGCCAATGGCCTACACACACTGAAACATGTTGCGATACAAGTATCGGGTTCAAAGTTTCGTGATATTGCAGCATATGTAGGCCGCTTTATGAATGAACTTATGTTCGGGAGTCAATTATAATAATTCTGATCGCGACCCGTGTATCGCTTGTTTGAAAGGCAAACAGACGCGAACCCCCTTTAAATACACAGAGCGAGAAAGAGCAATTACAATGCTCGAACTTCTTCACGCTGACGTGTGCGGACCCATAAAGTATGCAAGGTAGCCAGGAGCGAGATATTTTTTTATACTTTTAGACGATCTTTATAAACTAAAAATAAGGTAACGGCCGCATTTAAAATCTCGAAGCATTGATTGAAAATGAAAAAGGAACTAAAATAAAAATGAGAGAATTCGTTGATGCTGAATTACATTCATTTTTTTAGAAACAAAAGTATTAGCGTCCGTCGCTAACACGGTTTATGACACGGATGTGCCGAAGAGGCTATTTTTGAGCTTAGGATTTCTGTAGTTATTAGCATGTAATTTCCAGCAAATTATATCCTGGCGAGAGAAGATTTGGGTCTACAACCCTAGAGTTTTAGAAATTCACTTCTCTTGTCCTCAATAGCCGTGGCCGTGCCATAAAGAAGGAAATTTCGATGGGTAGTTGGACACGTGCGTGTAACGGTTAAGAGACCGAAAGTCCGCTACCTAGACGAATTTCCCCCAGCGTTGTTGAGCGTCTTCGCCCACACGAGCACCGCGGCACCCCTCTCCAAGTGAGCGCACTAAGGGCGCAAAGAGGAGTGTCCGCATTTAGTCAGGTCCGCTGATTGGTGACTGCCAAAAATGAGAAGGAACCAATCAGCGGACAATTTAGAAAATAGGAGAGTTGGCGATCGACAGCGAAGATCGCCAACTCCACTCACAATGTAACACTCAGTGAAGTAAGAGCTTCAGGTGTCATTTAGGACCCTGAACACAGTAAAGTACACATTTAGTCAGAAACACGTTCAGTGTCAATTAGGACACTCACATTCCAGCAGTCAGTAAAGTTAGAAACACGTTCAGTGTCAATCAGGACACTCACAATCTGAGAGTCCTAGAGAATAGCAGAGAAAGCAGTCACAGAGGAAATAGTCATATAGTCATATAGTCTTGTAACTAAAATACACATTCACACATAGTCATCTCAACACACTCACACTGTGAAATAAATTAAACTGATTCCAAGTAACTGTGTCGACTAAATATACGGTCTCAAGCCGTTCAACTTGGGTGGTCTTTCACTATAGTAATTAGACGGCACGAGGTGCAGTAACCGGGTATTGACCGCACCCTAACAAAAAGGATGTGTCATCAAACAGCGATCCAATACTGCCCTAAATAAAATGTGGCAGCTGAGAGGACAAACTGTACGTCGGTTGAAGAAGCACGTTGGATGCTGGAAGATGCAAAATTGGTTCAACGTTTTTGGAAAGAGGCTATCAGGATAGCCGTGTATTTGAAGAACCGATAGCCTTCAAGGGTTGCGAGAGAAAAAACACCAGTCCAGGTTTGGACAGAAAAAAATAGATTTGTCCCATTTAAAAGTATTTGGGTGTAAAGTATTCACGCACGTCCCGAAACAGAGTCGTACCGAGTTTGATTCCAAATCAAAAGAAGGAACATTGGTTGGGTATTGGACAAACTTAAAGGGTCACAGAGTAGTTGTTCCATATAATGCAAATAAACTATGGAATACACAAGACATTACATTCTTGGAAATTAAACTTGGGAGATTACGTAAACCACAAGAAAGGCAATCACGATCGAAGACATGGTCGATGAACCTAGTTGGGGGCCTATTCAATTAAAACATGTCACCTATCAAATAATTGAAATGGAATCTGATTCCGAGGGGACCTTCGAAAATGAAGATATCGCATCACCGTCGACGTATAATTCAGAGACTAAATTTGAAACTCGGGCCAATAATTCTACCACCACGTTAGAAGAAAATAACAGCAATAATATGGTAGAAGCAAGGTATACTGAGCGGAGTAAAGAAGATAGAATTTCCTTTGAAATGGTAAGGTACAATGTCTGTTTGGCATCATATAGTGAACCTTCAACAGTTGAAGAGGCACTTTCTTCTGAGAAAAAGGACAAATGGCGAAAAGCCATGGATAAAAAAATAGCTTCTCTATCAGATAATCACGCATGTGAAATTGCCTTCTTATCTGCGGGTGGAAAAGTGTTAAAATCAATGTGGATTTTTAAAAAGGAAAGGGATCAAGACAGTAATGTAACTAATTTCAAAGCCCCTCTAGTAGCAAAGGGATGTTCGTAAATTTTTGCGATGAACTATGATGAAACATTTTCTCCTATTTGCAGAGACTGTACAATAAAGCTTCTTTTACTATTAGCATTCCAGCCAGACATGTATATAGACGATTTTGATGTCGCGCCAGCGTTTCCTAATGGTGAACTTAAGGAGGATATATTTTTACAACAACCCGAACGGTATGTAACAGATGATTGAAAAGTATAGCATTTAAGGAGGGCAATATATGATCTAAAATAGTCTTCTAAATCATGATACGATAAAATTCATTCATTATTTATTAAATTCGATTTTAAACTACGTGTCTCTGTACCGTGTTTATATTATAAAGTATCTGGTGACTGCAAATTAATTCTTGCACTATATGAACACGATATTCTAGTACGTATAGTAAAAACGAGAAATATATTGGGTTGTCCCGAAAGTTCATGCCAATTTTCTAATGAAAAGATGTTGTCAAATAAACATTGAAAATAAACAAAACGAAATTCAATTTGTAACACATTAATCAATAGGTCTTCCAAATAAAACACTTTCGGGAAAGTTTTAAGCCCCCCAGTCTGTTATTAGAGAAGTTAGAAGCGGAAATGTAATTTACAGTTTAAGCTTCATTTTCTTTGATCTATCACATAAAATGTTGTAAGAAAATTCGTAGATGCTTTATCCAATTTTATATAAATCTCGAAATTTTCTAAGATTTTTTAATCGCAGATCCGAATTTGAAAAAATTTCGAAAAGCCAACTGTTTATAAAAGTTTTTACGCGACTGTGTTTATATATTTATAATTAGCTTTATAGTTATAATAGAAGCATTTTGCTATCCCAAAGGCCTTTCTGAAACTGAACTTGAACAGTTAAATTCAGATCTAATCGTTGGGTATGTCGAAAACATTGTGAAATACAATATAAATATAATGATGCACGAATTTTCTGGACAACCCAATAGAAAAAAATTTAAAAAACCTGTCAAGTACACAAAGTGAATTGAAAAATCTAAGGGAAATAAAAAAGATCCTAGGAATAAGAATGAATAGAAAAGACGAGACAATTACTTTGGACCAGAGCGTGAGTGCGAGAGAGAGACACAGACAGAGAGAGAGAGAGAGAGAGAGAGAGAGAGAGAGAGAAAGAGTGCATGAAGAGCGAGACCGCATACCGAGGATTCTGGATGGCCGAGGGCCTTTATAGAAAACCGCATAAAAAGGCCGCTAGTTCCCGGTAAAATAAGGACTTTGCCTCAAGTCGCCGAAGCGACAATTGGCTGAAATGAAGACATCTCCCCGGCGGACCTCATAGACGTGACCTTGAACTGCGCGCTACCTGTCGCAAGTCCCATACGCTAAGCGACCGCTTCTTTCCCTAGATCGGAAGGGACGTCCCCTTCCTTATGGACTGGACGGCACTTCCTCTCTTTTCCTTAAGGGGGTAGTCCCAACACGTGACGTCACAGATTTCGTAGGCATGGTAGATTTCGTTATAGAAAGATCATTACCTACAAGCATGTAGCTGCCTGAGGCGGAGCCACTTTCGATTTTTTTCACGAATGCGTAAAGTAATTCACAGCTGGTTATTGTGCGTCAGCGGGGCAAGGGGTGAAATCGTCTCAAGGCAGCAACGTTGCCAAGAATCGGAGACAGCGTTGCCGCATTGCCGCTGAGACAATTCATCGTAACGATAGCATGAGACCGGTTGGTGGTCCGACTATGAAATCCGTACGAAATATTTTTGTCGCAAGTTCGCGCCCCGCGCAAGTTAAAAGGTACAGCCGGATAAAGGGGTCAAAAGTGCCCTTGAACCAAGTTAGACTTTTGATGTACCATTTGATAACTTAGCCAAAGAAAAGCTTTCACACCAAGTTTCAATCCTCTATCTCGATGGAGGGGGTAGTAATGGGGACGAAATGAAATATCAGTTTTTGCCATGTTTGTCCCACTTAATGGCAAGCAACAATTCTGAGAAAAATCTGAAATATTGGAAATGTAGTGATATATGTTTAAAGAATTTCTCCAGATTTTCTTATCGCAGACTTTAGGTGTACAAAATGAAAAACCCTAAAAAAATCTGAAAAATGCAGATTTCGTAGTGAAGTTGCAAGAGAACTACTTTTATATTTTTACGATAACAACGTATTATTATAACTTTTGTCCCCAAAATCTTTCAGATTTTTTGGAATTGTGCGATGTAGTTAAAAAAATTAAAAATCAATTTTGTCGAGGTATTTCCCGCGAAAAAGCAATTTTTACTGTAAATTTTTGTTTTTCATGCAGTGAGTACCGTACGTGATTTTTAATAGTTCTACATCAGGAAGAATAACATATAGATAACAAACATAATAGATTCAGTCAACTAACACTATTTACGACCAGTATATTTTGAAATAGGAAGAACAATTTCAGTGAATAGATTGGCAGAGTGGTTATGGGGTCTGACTGTAAATCCCATACTAATTATTTTGGTCGTGAGTTCGCTCCGCGCACAAATTAATCTCTCCTTTACCACATTTTTCTTTTGATTCATAACTGCATGACAAATCAGTTTCCACCAATAGATTTACTATTGATATGATTTGTTAATTATAGAATCATTTAGCTTCGCTGACACTTAATAAATAAAAGAAATCTATTTCAATATTACTTATCGTTAATAAATATGGTTGGATTGAAGTACAGGTGCGTGGTGTCATTTCATACATTAAAAAGATCTAGAAAATGCTAAGTAATACTCGTAAGTAGAAGAATCCGTGGCTAGAGAGACAATCGCATAAAACGTACTCCGAAATTATCTGTGCGTATATTTCAGAGTAAAATATTCTTAAAATTTCTTTAACATATTTTGAAATTATTGCCACTTATTGGCATATTGTATAGTTACGAATAAATGAATAACGAACTTATGACCAAAATGTTAAGTATGGGTTTACAGTCTGAATACGTAGTCACGCTGCCAATCCAATCATTAAAATTATCTTTCCAACTTTAAAATATAAATATGTGAAATAGTTTCAGTTAACTGAATTTACAACTTCTATTTACAATAGACTCCCGATTATCCAGCCCCATTTGAACCGGCCTCCGTTTTATCCGACCACATTTTTGTTGATATGAAATATTTTGTAATTATTCACTTTCTTGCGTAATTATTGTCACATGTATTTGTAATTGTTTAAATACGCAACCTCATATTAATCTTTTTTCCATTCGTACTAAATCTCTGAGTACAGTATTCCGCACTTCTTAAAATATAGATAGAGATGAGAAAGTGAGTCAGCAAAAGGAAAGATCGCACTTGTAAGTGCGACGAAGTATGTTGAACAGGAAGAAGATTCATCAGCAACTGACATATCATTTTTGAGAAAGTGGCGTGACATCACATTAACGAAAGAAACGAAATAAAAGAAACAGAAAAGATTACCAACTTTTTTGTGAAAGATGAAATTAAACAAATACTACATAAATATTACGTAGCATTATATTATATTGAGATGGTGCGATTGTATATATGTACCGTATGTTCATACGTTTGTATAAATATTAAACATTATCAATATACTTAATATTAATTTTTTGGTATAAACATAACAATCTATAAAGCATGTTGCCAGATTAACTGGCCATTTGTTTATCCGGCCGAGATCTCGCCCCGCAGGGGCCGGAGAGTCGAGAGTCTGCTGTATATGTGTATATTGTTCTTCCGAATGTAGAAATATTAAAAATCACGTAATGCTGTCACTGCATAAAGAACATATATAAATTTAAAGTGAAGATTGCTTTTTCGCTTGAAAAATATCAAAAAGATTGGTTTTTGATTTTTATGACTACGGTTCACTTTTCCAATAAATCTAAAAAATTGGGGGTAATAGTTATAATAATATATTGTTACCATAAAAATATAACAGTAGTACTTTTACAGCTTCACTACGAAATCTGCATTTTTCAGATTACTCTAGATATTTTCATATGTTACACCTAAGTTTTGCAGGAAAAAATTCCGAAAACATTCTCCAGTATATGTTCCCATACATATTACTGTTGCGACACAAACTTAAACTTCTGATCGGTAGTTCACCGCTCAGGTGTGTTCGCGAATCCCGACCTAACTTAAAAGATCGAGAGGAGTTTGAATTGAAAGTAACTCAGTATGAGGAAAGACAAATGTGTTTTTATTTTGAGTTCTTCTTGTGCTCTTGCATACGTTCTCCTGTGTGGTTCTAGAGCGACTGGTTTAGGGGCTCGTTGCCCTCTCCTGAGGAAAGCCGCTTGGTTTTTCTAAATTCGCTGATTGGCCACACTGTTTGAAATTGGGGAACCAATCAGCGCACTTAGTAAATTCGCCCACACCTTTCCTGTACGCCCTTAGCGTGTTTCCTTTAAGGAGGGTGGGGAAATATCTCTAAGTTTTGGCATCGCTGCGGAATGTCCCCACGAGTGGGATTTTCCCGCAGGATACCGTTACATAGGTAGGTCCCAAAATGTGCTGTCCGCTGCACTTCGGTTTATGATACGTTGTTTCGTTATTGAAGGCGACAGGCACAGCTAAACTTTTACTTAATCGTTTAACTGCTGCCGCCAGGATGAAGCTAAAACATGTTCGAATAATAAAACAGAAATCCTTACTCAAAAATAACGTTCCTAGCAACCGTATCGTAAACCATAGAACTGAAGGGTCACGTTTGGGTCGGTGAGTCGAGTCCGCGTGCAGGCCCATGAGCTATAAACCCTCTACCGCTCACCAATTACTTTTCAAAATGTAAAAGGAAACGATGATACAGCTACATTGAACTCCGCCTATGCGAGTGTCGTGGACGCGTTGCGTTGAGTTGCGTCTGAAAGGCATCGCTGCTTGATTTGCTTTTCTATAAATATATCGCGGTGTCGCTTGCCGGGCGGAAAACAAACGCGCAACAATCTGTTGTTGGCAGAAAGCGTCGACGACGCACGTACAGGCGAGGTTGAATGTAGTGGTACATGGAGCTACTCCTATACTCGCAGCCAACTGTCATTTTGTCTGGATGATTAGGCGCCCCTCGTGCATAACAGCTGAACTAAACTTGATACGTATTTTGCTCTGTTTTATCGACAATATGGCGACGTCATCCGAGAAAGCATGCCTTTACGCGAAACAACTTTTCGTCGTTATATGAGAAGCTTTTGATTCGAACGATAGTTCATTCGAAAGAAAAAGCTTCAGCGCGTGTCGGACAGGTATTTATTTCATGCAGATCATTCTCTCCGTACCAAAAAAAATGCTTAGATACGACGACTATCAAGCCGTCGATTTTTGCTCCGCATTACAACGCTTATATTACTACATATCAACATAATTTGATCACAAGACTACCTGACCGAACCGCGCTGAACCCTCCCCTTTCGAATGAGACATATTTCGACACCAAATTCTCCTTTATAAGGACGAAAAGTTGTTTCGCGTAAAGGCATGCTTTCTCGGATGACGTCGCCATATTGACGATAAAACAGAGCAAAATACGTATCAAGTTTAGTTCAGCTGTTATGCACGAGGGGCGCCTATTCATCCAGACAAAATGACAGTTGACTGCGAGTATAGGAGTAGCTCCATGTACCACTTCATTCAACCTCGCCTGTACGTGCGTCGTCGACGCTTTCTGCCTACAACAGATTGTTGCGCGTTTGTTTTCCGCCCGGCAAGCGACACCGCGATATATTTATAGAAAAGCAAATCAAGCAGCGATGTCTTTTAGATGCAACTCAACGCAACGCGTCCACGACACTCGAATAGGCGGAGTTCAATGTAGCTGTATCATCGTTTCCTTTTACATTTTGAAAAGTAATATGTATGGGAACATATACTGGAGAATATTTTCGGAATTTTTTCCTGCGAAACTTAGGTGTAACATGAAAATATCTAGAGTAATCTGAAAAATGCAGATTTCGTAGTGAAGCTGTAAAAGTACTACTGTTATATTTTTATGGTAACAATATATTATTATAACTATTACCCCCAATTTTTTAGATTTATTGGAAAAGTGAACCGTAGTCATAAAAATCAAAAACCAATCTTTTTGATATTTTTCAAGCGAAAAAGCAATCTTCTCTTTAAATTTATATATGTTCTTTATGCAGTGACAGCATTACGTGATTTTTAATATTTCTACATTCGGAAGAACAATATACACATATACAGCAGACTCTCGACTCTCCGGCCCCTGCGGGGCGAGATCTCGGCCGAATAAACAAATGGCCAGTTAATCTGGCAGCATGCTTTATAGATTGTTATGTTTATACCAAAAAATTAATATTAAGTATATTGATAATGTTTAATATTTATACACACGTATGAACATACGGTACATATATACAATCGCACCATCTCAATATAATATAATGCTACGTAATATGTATGTAGTATTTGTTTAATTTCATCTTTCACAAAAAACTTGGTAATCTTTTCTGTTTCTTTTATTTCGTTTCTTTCGTTAATGTGATGTCACGCCACTTTCTCAAAAATGATATGTCAGTTGCTGATGAATCTTCTTCCTGTTCAACATACTTCGTCGCACATACAAGTGCAATCTTTCCTTTTGCGTGACTCACTTTCTCATCTCTATCAATATTTTAAGAAGTGCGGAATACTGTACTCAGAGATTTAGTACGAATGGAAAAAAAATTAATATGAGGTTGCGTATTTAAACAATTACAAATACATGTGACAATAATTACGCATGAAAGTGAATAATTACAAAATATTTCATATCAACAAAAATGTGGTCGGATAAAACGGAGGCCGGTTCAACGGTTCAAATGGGGCTGGATAATCGGGAGTCTATTGTAAATAGAAGTTGTAAATTCAGTTAACTGAAACTATTTCACATATTTATATTTTAAAGTTGGAAAGATAATTTTAATGATTGGATTGGCAGCGTGACTACGTATTCAGACTGTAAACCCATACTTAACATTTTGGTCATAAGTTCGTTATTCATTTATTCGTAACTATACAGTATGCCAATAAGTGGCAATAATTTCAAAATATGTTAAAGAAATTTTAAGAATATTTTACTCTGAAATATACGCACAGATAATTTCGGAGTACGTTTTATGCGATTGTCTCTCTAGCCACGGATTCTTCTACTTACGAGTATTACTTAGCATTTTCTAGATCCTTTAAATGTATGAAATGACACCACGCACCTGTACTTCAATCCAACCATATTTATTAACGATAGGTAATATTGAAATAGATTTCTTTTATTTATTAGGTGTCAGCGAAGCTAAATGATTCTATAATTAACAAATCATATCAATAGTAAATCTATTGGTGGAAACTGATTTGTCATGCAGTTATGAATCAAAAGAAAAATGTGGTAAAAGAGAGATTAATTTGTGCGCGGAGCGAACTCACGACCAAAATAATTAGTATGGGATTTACAGTCAGACCCCATAACCACTCTGCCAATCTATTCACTGAAATTGTTCTTCCTATTTCAAGATATACTGGCGGTAAATAGTGTTAGTTGACTGAATCTATTATTTTTGTTATCTATATGTTATTCTTCCTGATGTAGAACTATTAAAAATCACGTACGGTACTCACTGCATGAAAAACAAAAATTTACAGTAAGAATTGCTTTTTCGCGGGAAATACCTCGACAAAATTGATTTTTAATTTTTTTAACTACATCGCACAATTCCAAAAAATCTGAAAGATATTGGGGACAAAAGTTATAATAATATGTTGTTATCGTAAAAATATAAAAGTAGTTCTCTTGCAACTTCACTACGAAATCTGCATTTTTCAGATTTTTTTAGGGTTTTTCATTTTGTACACCTAAACTCTGCAATAAGAAAATCCGGAAAAATTCTCTAATATATATCACTACATTTCCAATATTTCACATTTTTTTTAGAATATTTGCTTGCCATTAAGTAAGACAAATATGGCAAAAACTGATATTTCATTTCGTCCCCATTACTACCCCCTCAATCGAGATAGAGGATTGAAACTTGGTGTGAAAGCTTTTCTTTGGCTAAGTTATCAAATGGTACATCAAAAGTCTAACTTGGTTCAAGGGCACTTTTGACCCCTTTATCCGGCTGTACCGTTTAACTTGCGCGGGGCGCGAACTTGCGACAAAAATATTTCGTACCGATTTCATAGTCGGACCACCAACCGGTCTCATGCTATCGTTACGATGAATTGTCTCAGCGGCAATGCGGCAACGCTGTCTCCGATTCTTGGCAACGTTGCTGCCTTGAGACTATTTCACCCCTTGCCCCGCTGTCCCATAATAACCAGCTGTGAATTACTTTACGCATTCGTGAAAAAAATCGAAAGTGGCTCCGCCTCAGGCAGCTACATGCTTGTAGGTAATGATCTTTCTATAACGAAATCTACCATGCCTACGAAATCTGTGATGTCACGTGTTGGGACTACCCCCTTAAACCTGATTCCGTACGAGCGAAGAAGACGTCTCTCAAGACGGCACTTCGCTCTCCTTTCTACCCACAGTAAAGAAGACGTCTGTAAAGACGGCACTTCACTCTATTCTTCTTATCGTCTCCTCGCAATGCGTGAAGTCTGGTTAGTCGAACGAGGAAACCGAGCGACGGGGTAAACGTCGGGGTTCCAGTCTGCCTCTCTCCCGAATACCTATAACACCGTATAACGTTACAGAACTATTATCAAAATTTAATATGAATGATTCTGCGATTGCAAGTACTCCTCTCGTGATGGGTGAAAAGTTAACAAAAGGAAATCTTTGTGATAGTTACCCATATCGAGAGCTTGTGGACTTCCTCAATTACCTACCAGTGAGTACAAAGTCTTATATTGCACATGCGATCAGCTATTTTAGCAGATTTAGTAACTGTCACGAATATGAGCATTGGATCGCTCCAAAAAGGATCTATAGATGTCAAATTATGTTATGAGAAAACGGACCAAAACATTTTAAGGCCCGCTGATGCCGATTCTAGAGCGAACGAAACAGACCGCAGATCCTCCTCTGGTTATACCTTCTTAATGGGTAATGCAGGTATTTCCTGGGAAAGTAAAGAACAGTCAAACGTCGCGATATCAACTTCAGAAATAGAGTATGAGGCTATCTCCGAAGCCGGTGGAGAGGCTAATATTTTAAAGTATCTACTGAGCGAACTAGTGAATAAGAATGAATATGTGAGTGTGTATAATAACAATCAATCAGCCATTGCTTGGGCCAATGATCATACAGCGTACAGAAGAACGGAGCATACTGACATAAAACACCATTTTGTTCGTGAAGCTGTAGAGTTAAGTATAGTTATATTGCGTTACTTAAAGTTAAACAATATGATAACCGACACATTAACTAAGGCGTTATCAAAAGAAAAATATTTGAAATTTGTTACTGATTTAGGTTTGTAATCAGGCTAATGGTGAGGCCAATTAGCCATAATCGTAAATATTGTACTATATGTATATTTACACGTGATCCCTAAGTGGTTGGACATTCCGATATTCGGCATCGTCTAACCTTCCATAGTTGTTTCATCAGCCGAGTAGTAAATATATATCGAATCTTTGCCTAAGTCTAAAGTGTATCAAATATTACATTATTATATTTAAAAGATATAACAGAATCCAATATTCTTACAAAAATCGCATCCGGTAACTACCTTTATCATTCGACAGTAATATTTACAAAACATTCAGGGAACTTTAAATTCCATAAAGCAGATATACTGGCCCATAGATGGAAAAATACAACTTGATTTATTGTACGTAAATGCATGAGGTGCGGAAGGGCAAGGCCATCCAAACCGCCAGACTAACTAATGAAGAACTTGCCTCGTGACCGAGAAGTTGCCGATCGACCATTTCTAACCGTAGGTATACATTACTGCGGCCCACTGTTTATCAAAGAAAGGCGTTTTAGAAACTAGAAACGTTTAAAGGTTTATGTGTCGGTATTTGTATGCTTTGCCACCAAGGCGGTACATTTAGAGAATGGTCTTACTACCGAAGTATTTCTATAAGGATTGAAGCGATTTTTTTAAAGACGCTGCAAACCGAAAATGATATATTCGGACAATCGGATAAACGTTGTTGGTGATAATCAAGTAGACGAATTGTTTCGATTAGTGCAATCAGATAAACAGAATAGTAAAGTTACACGTTTCTTAGAAGATCAGCGGTCTTATAGCTTTTCTCCTCGCATCATTTGCCTCATTTTGGTGGATTGTGGGAGGTCGCAGTCAAATTCTTCAAACACAAGTCGACAGGAACTGTAGATGACACTTTTCTGACGTATGAGCAACTGAATACGTACGTTGCCGAAATTGAGGGCATTTTAAATTCTCGGCCATTGACCTCCCTATCCATGGATCCAAACGTTCTGCAAGCCCCCACTCCAGCTCATTCCTTGATTGGTAAGTCAATTTTCACCCTGCTTAAGCTACACATCGCCGATGTACCATCGAATAGATTGTCATCATTGCAACATGTCCAGAAACTGAGGCAATATTTTCGGACTCAATGGTATAAAATATACATTAATGAGGACAGACTTCCCAGCAAATGAAGGCAACCATCTGGCCAAAATCTCCAAATCAACGATATAGTCCTGATCAAAGACAACAATATACCACCAATGCATTGGATGCTGGGACGATTAATGGATGTTCATCCTGGGGAAGACGGCATAGTGAAAGTAGTGGCATTAAAAACTACTAGTCGAGTGTACAAAAGGTGTGTCAAAAAACTGCCTCGCTTACCGATAGACTGATATTACGAGCATATAGCTATACTTAATAGTAGCATAATATTTTACAATATCGTAACCTATCCTGTTCCGTCCTTAAGACGGATTTTTAACTTCAATAGAGACATTTACATTCGGAAACCTAACAGGATTATCCCACCCTCGATAATCGGATTAGCTTATTGATAGAAGCTCCGATATTGCTTCCTTTGAACCATAAGGACAATACATGCTGTCGACGACTCTAACTGTAAGCGCCTCATTAAGGTCTTGTTCTGTGTATGTCGAAATACAGCTGTAAAGTCATTTCCTTGCTTTTCTGGACAATGAGGCATCATGCACCTCAATTCCAGCATACCTGCCCAACATTGGGCCCTCGCATCTCCTTCTCGGCGCACTCCGCGAGCACCCCTTCTCCTTGCGCAGCACCACGCCATCTCACTCCTACACTCGTGGGGGGCTGGTTCCAATTTTTTGACCAGCCAATAATGGAAATCCTCAAAATTTCCCTTTCCCAATTATCACAACCAATCACCTCAAACCTTGTGTTTCCGTATAACATAAATATAGGGTCACGCGCATTTTCTAGTTTGTATTCCTGAGTATTCGACTGTATTCTTGAGTATTCTTCAATATTCTTGAACAACCTTCAAATAACCTCCAACAAATCGATTCGACCCTACAAGCTGGCCGTCGAGATTGCGGAGTATTCGTTTCACTATACATCTTAAACCAATCAAACGAAGTCATCCATCGGCAACCATAATTGTAAATTTCAACACTTCTATAAATTATTATATATTAAAATCACAACCAGGTTTTCATTTCTTTAAGTTGGAGTAAACCGCATCATATTGTCGCGAAAGTGTAGCGGTATTTACGACTACGCGAAACCTAATGGTTGCAGTATCCCTTGCCGCCACATATCAATTAGATGTAAAACATTGTGTGGTTATATTTTATTTCGTAGTTTAATCATTTTACTATGTAGCGTATGACAATAATGTGCGCGTATATTCCATTGCGTATTTAATCCTTTTGTTTTGTACTCCTTACTAATGTGGGTGTAGAATTTACTTTATTATTATTTACTTTACTAAATTTAATTTAAAAGTCATGTTGATAGTATGTGTAAAATTAAGGATGCTATGAGAGCATCTGGTGAGCGGTAGAGGGTTTATAGCTCATGGGCCTGCACGCGGACCCGACTCACCGACCCAAACGTGACCCTTCAGTTCTATGGTTTACGATACGGTTGCTAGGAACGTTATTTTTGAGTAAGGATTTCTGTTTTATTATTCGCACATGTTTTAGCTTCATCCTGGCGGCAGCAGTTAAACGATTAAGTAAAAGTTTAGCTGTGCCTGTCGCCTTCAATAACGAAACAACGTATCATAAACCGAAGTGCAGCGGACAGCACATTTTGGGACCTATCTATGTAACGGTATCCTGCGGGAAAATCCCACTCGTGGGGACATTCCGCAGCGATGCCAAAACTTAGAGATATTTCCCCACCCTCCTTAAAGGAAACACGCTAAGGGCGTACAGGAAGGGTGTGGGCGAATTTACTAAGTGCGCTGATTGGTTCCCCAATTTCAAACAGTGTGGCCAATTAGCGAATTTAGAAAAACCAAGCGGCTTTCCTCAGGAGAGGGCAACGAGCCCCTAAGTCAGTCGCTCTAGAACCACACAAGAGAACATATACCAGAGCACAAGCAGAACTCAAAATAAAAGCACATTTGTCTTTCCTCATATTGAGTTTCTTTCACTTCAAACTCCTCTCGATCGTTTAAGTTAGGTCGGGATTCGCGAACACACCTGAGCGGTGAAATACCGATCAGAAGTTTAAGTTTGTGTCGCAACAGCATCAATTTGTTGTAGTAAATAAGTCGCCATTTCATCTATTGGACACGATACGCGCTAAGATTACTTTAAATAATATTTGTTGGCAGAATGTTACATTTTTCGTTGTCCCGGACAAAACAATGGCAGTATTAGCCATTTTAGGTAAAGACGCGCTTAGGTCGTTTAGAATGACGTTAACGCAACAGGAGACCGAGAAAGATACTGCCGTCGAAATTTTCCATATTTGGGCAAAACCGACAAAAAAAGTGCTGTAGATTTAATAAGCGTTAATAGTAAAAGAGTCGAAAGAAAAATTCGAATAGAAATATCCGTTTTCTCATCGTCCGATGATACCCGTGGAAGAGAAAAATATATAATTAGCATCCTAACAACGTGAAACCGTCCGAGTATAGGCCGCGAAAAAAATTTTATCCTGAAAAGCGAAGCAGTACCATTAGTCAAACATTAGGTCAAACCCCGTGTAAATTGTCTGAGAATCAGAAAGGTAAAATTCCGGGTATTTTAAAAGAACATCTTTCTGATGATAGCACACATAAATTTAGTAATTTAGAAATGCGTCGAGCAACAGCTGACGAAAAAAACGCGTATTCAAAGCTGGACAATAAAGCGTATGGAGACGGAAAGTTAATGCCATGATTTAAGGATCCAGACGAGGTCACAAAGAGTTTGAGTTGTTGTGCCAGATGTCAAGGGTACTTGGACTTCTGTTAAAAGAAGGCCCTGGCGTCCGGACAAAATTTAGGACTAAGGTTTTGTGTAGTAGTAATAATTCTTAGGATTAGCACTTACGTAGGTACTAGCGTTCGAGTTATATTATGTGTGTATATTTCTCTTTTGTTAGAGTTTAAGTTACATTTCTGTGTGCATTAGCTTTTATATGTTTAATAGGGGCGGAATCCGAGGACGGACTCAATTGTCAGGATTGGCCGAATTGTAAGAGTCTCTGAATGCATACATAGTGGGACAGCTTGGACCAGGTTTACGATAGGTCATCCATAATGTTAAGGTTACCGTAAGCCTGTCGTGAACCGGGGCCGTGTCCCAATCATTTGGCGTGCAGACGGGGAATGTTCAAAGGGAAGACCCGCAAACTTTCCTCACGTGGGCGATGTCGGAAGGCCCAGCATCGAGCTCCGTAACGTTGAGGGTAGTAGCGGCTAAGGAAGGGCGCAGAACATATAAATACACCTAACGACGAGTCGAGGCTGAGCGTCTTTCTGAGTCACGAGACACGAAGAGTAAAGCGAAACGGAATGATTCAAGTTGAGAGAGCCGTCTTTACAATATTTATTTACCTTTTTCGTTCTACAGACACAAATGTTATCTTAAATGCATAGTTTGAGTACCCATTTGTGTATCATACAGCGAAGAATATTATGCTTCAAGAAACCAGTGCTATTTTATAGCTATGTATCGTTATTCGAAACAGGAAAAGATGGATATTGTTCCGTCGCACGACTACAGAACCGCTTAGAAGAAAGGATCGTAAACCTGTAGAAGCCCTTCGTCGTTTTGCAGCTCGACGAAAATATATTTTTGTCCGAGCAAACGACGAGAGGTACACGTGTTTTACAGCCGCTGGGCGTAACGGTAAACGTGCGGACCGTGGCCAGCGGCTTGCAAACAACATGCCGCGCGGACGCGGCAACCACGCCCTTGGAGACACCCTCGAAAGGAGAGTGGATGACGTCACGCGGGCCGGAAACCCCCTGGAAGCGCGGGCCCTTGCGACCGAGATGTCACCGTTTGCAAAAAGGTGGCACGACAAGCGCCTCTGCCCGCCAATTGGGACCGTTGTTTTCCGGCGTCTTCCGATCCGCGGATTGGTGCGCTGTGTAGGCGGTCAATCGGAGCTACGAATAGGGCAACGCATTCAATACCAGCGAATCGGAAAATTCGGCGTCTCCACTTCCGCGTGCGTTCGGTCAACGCAGAAAACTCACTTTCGGCGCGAACAAAGCGAAGTGAGTTTGCGTCTCCAAGGGGGCAGTTAGAAAAAATCTCTTAAGACGGACAGACCGCGAAGAACCGGGACGAGAGTTGTCGTGTACGCGTTTTCCACCGACGATGTTCGGTGGTTAAATTAGTACGACGCACGCCGAATTAACTTTGTGCGAATTTTTAATTTACTTAAGTGGACTGTATTAATTTGTGGAAATCAATGTAGTGACTCGAAATATGATATATACTCTTTATTTGCTTGTCTGTTCGAAGTTCTTGTTAGCTCTCCCGTTTTCTCGTGAGCGTCGTTATTTATACATTTTTTGTTGGGCGTGTACAATTACGAGGAAACGTTAATTCGTTAGGAAAAATTGTGAGGTGGGAAAGGCCAGCCCCTACAAGAAGGGGTAGTACGAGGACGTACCAAAATTACAGAATTTGGGAAAACGCGCTGGTCACCCGAAGGTAGCGCTGTGCGCCTTCGATTGACCGTGGCGCGTAATAAACCTGGTAAGCCGGGGTTTGGAAAAAACAGTCATAAACAGGGTCGACGAGTAACTTCTAAAACATCTGGCACAGCGGGATAGGAAAGACAAATTTCGTTATGTGATGGTTCTTGAATGTTACTGTTGTTAAAGGCAATTATTAAGATTCCGCGTTTCGTTTTGGAGGCCATAAAATAAGGCTCGCAACGCGGCAAGAGTAATAAACGAACTGCACGCGACACGCATAATCGACGTCGAGCCTTCAACGCGAACAACTTACGTCATTTGAACTCCATCGACCTGGGAGTCAACGAACAATTCAAAACGGTCGTCAAAAATATTCGGAATCTACGACTTAATTAGTTGGCCAAGGTTAGCTCGGCGGCCAACGAACGAACAGATATGTTAAATATTTTTTTTGAGTGTAACAAAAGTAGAAGACGAAGTGAATTGATGTACAATCAAAGATATCTTAATAGAATACAACGAAGTCAAACTCAGTTTGTCAATGTGTACAAGCGTTTTACTGAAGAAGGATCCATACAAAAATGCAGTTATACTCGATTGAAACTTCTCGAAACCAAACATTTGGAAGTACTTTTGCATTTTCACGAAAATCCATGTATATCCACGAGAAAGGTGGCCAGACTATCCCCTATTTCCATTTCATCGATTCATAAGGTTAAAATTGTATGATTACAGACCGATTAGATATCACTCTGTCCACGGATCAGAAGGAATTTTATTTTCCAAGTCGTATCGAATTTTGTGAGTGGCTCATAAGAAATAATAAGAGTTTCAAGATTATTGGGAAACTCTGCCACTGATTCTTGAACAAGATATGTATTATCGACAAGATGGAGTACCGCCCCATAATTGCAGACCAGTAAAAAGATTTTTAAGCAACGTGTTCAGAAATAAGTGAATTCGTATGCATGCATGGATCCATCAAATGGCCAGCAAGATCGCCGGATCTAATGCCACTATATTTCCTTTCTATGGGGTCACATTAAAGATGTTGTGTATACCACATCGGTAAGAAATTTAGACGACTTGAAAACGAGAATCGCTGAAGCGTATCCATTCATATCTAGTGACACATTAGCACGAAGTACCAGAAATGTAATTGAAAGAGCTCAGAAGGGCGTTATTAATAACGGGAGTCTTATTGAACTTATGTAGCCTCATCAATACAACACAGTAATAAGTACAATATTCAGTAAATACCCACTTATTTTATTCATTCCTAACCTTGCATGACCTTACAGATCATATTGTATGACGTGTTTGAATTTGTCCTGACAACTGCTTTCATGCTGAGTAAAAAATGCGTATCATTCCATTTAAAAAATTGAAGGTCACCATCATCTCTCGAAATATACTGCATATATAAAAAATTCGTATCATTCACCTCATTATGCATAAAAAATATTAAAACTTTTCCCTCTTTTGTTTTTTCCATACACTTACCGTTCGTGAGAAAAATGTTGGTTAAATTTAATGCGAACACCCTACATTCATTATTAGCGTATAGCGTGTAAGTCTAAACACCTAAATAAGTAATTTCGTTATAGTTGGGCGGCATGTTTGGGCGCAAACAATAGCCAACGTTGGGGTCTGGTTACTGTACAAGGCTTCTGGAGAACCTCTGCCACACCCCTTAACGAGATTTAGCGCCCAACGAATGGTCAACAGACCCAATGTCTGGTATGTGTCAGTCGACTACGCTAACAGTCCTAAAAGACTGGACAACATCAACCCCAGATTTCTTGGAAGCGTACGCGAATACTGGCAAAACCAAGTAACCAATAGACGAAATTCTCGAACAATTAGAGCTCCACCAACACTAAATACGAAAGACGACGAGCGACGATGCAAGTCGTTCGAAACCAATCCAAATCGCACAGTGAAAGTATCTGGATCAAGCAATCGGTTCGAAAGACCCATACAAGTCAACCAAAGCAGTCTGCATCTAGCAGCTTTCGATTAGAAGTCTGCATCAAGCAGCTCTAAATAAATCGCGATCAATCCGTGGAAGAGTCCCTCAGTTAAATCTTCAATAACGAAGAACAGTTCAATAGTGTGTCCATTGAAAACTCACAAACTCCGAAAAATAATCGCTCCACGTCGTTAGTTAAACATTGGAAACGTACATATAGTTGTCGCGAGAGAACTACACGCATAAATATCCAATCTTTATGCGCCGCAACAGTTTTCTTTACATAAATAAGAAGAAATGACGTTTTATTTTTTCGTTGTGTACTAATTTCAAGTTGATACTATTAAAATGAAGAATAAAGAAATGAAGTAAACAACATTATTATGATATTATCTAAAAGTAGCATTAATCTTTGGTATAGGTTTTTAAAGGCATTTTGAGTTTTCACCGGATGCAACAAAGATTTGTGACATAACTTAGGAGAACTACAAAATGATTTGTAGTAGTCACATATATAATCATCTGAACACTTCCGGATATACTCTAGCGCTTGAACATTGTATCGCAGCATAATTATTAAATCAATCGATGATTCGAGTACCATTTGCGAATTACTCTAACCATCATTACATGGTCTATTTATTATAAATAACAAGTAGTAGAAGGAAATAATCGTAAGTAATGATCAACGATTTTTACAAAACTTTGATAGAAACTACTGTACCGACATCCTACTATTATCACCAGAGGAACATAAGAAAAAATGGAATATTGTTGCAAATACTCACCAAAACTACCTCTTTCTTCTAACCTGGCCTCCAGTATCCCACAGTCTGAGGCATTTTTTATTTGCGATGTTCTTCCATGCTGACAATAAAGCCGCGTGCTATCCCGTTCATTTCTAAATCTTGACCAAAATATGTTCATTTGTATAACATGTTCTGTGCAATTATAACGCGAGAGAAAAAATAATTCGGGTGAAACTGCTTTGGCTGTAGCAGGACCATCTGGACTATCATGTCCGGAGGCAAAAAATGCCGACACTTCAAGTAGTACACTAAGTAATACTTCAATTAACCCTGTCGATGTGGTCAGTTTTACGAATATATTAATGTCATCTGTTGGAGAGTCTCCGTTAGCAAGTAGAAATTTAAAATGCAACAGATGAATATTAACAAAAATAGACCGCGCCCGTAGTATCGTGAAACCAAGTTCGGTAAGTGAGCAAAGTAGCTCAAACAGTATTACCAAAAATAGTAATGAAATAATTGAACAATTAAAAGACAAATTTAAGGTAGTATCAGACAATAGCAAGAAAATCCGCATTCTTACTGTTTTACATAAAACAGATAAAGAGTTAGTACCATATGGCTAGACAAGCAAAGCGACTACAAAGCAACGCATCGCGTCAGCGTATGGTTCGTCTACTTGCATTGAGGCGCACCGTTGTCTTTGACAAATCACTTCGATGTTATTAGATAGCCGCATCAGAGTACAGAAAAGCTTATTTTATAGAAAAAACTTCAAGGAATACGATAGTGTTCTTTTTGATTTTTAAAATCGTGACCTTGAACCTCAATCTGCAACATAAAAGTTTGTTTATAATTTGCAGTATTAAAAAACCTTCAACTTAAAAAAAAATTATCCGAATAGGTCGTACCTTTACGATTATAACGAAAAAATAAATGAAGTTCATACTGTTAAATAGAAAATTTTACCTCTAGACTAAACGTTATATATATATTTTGAATGCTAAGTTTAGCTTCTTTTATTGGCAAAATGATGACTTGAAGCACCCATAATTTCGCATGGACTACGATATATTTCCAGTTGAACAAAATCCCAGACATTGAGGGGAAAAGGTGATCGATTTGGCGTGGAATGACCCAGATATAATGTCGGTTTCAGTCCTTGAAACAGTTACCAGAATCAAAAGAAAATATAACGGTTATAGATATATTGGTTGTAGCTTATTTCGATTTCGTTTACGGTTCTTGAGGAACAATCTTATATCGGTCTTGCAATTGTTATTTTTCAGTTCTGTATCAATTACGGCTCGATTCTATATTATATTAATACATACATATATTCTTATTTGAAGCAACCGATTTTATTTGGCAGCAATGTTATTACTATGTGCACAATTGCACTCTTATATGCGACATCTCTCTCCTATCCTCTATAATGCAATTTTGTTTTATATAGAGGAAGAAGACAAGACGTACTTTTGTCTTCATCATATTAGGATAAAAACAAATGATTTCAGTTTTGTTATGGGTTGATCATTTCATTAGCATTGCAGTTTAACATATAGTATAAAATAATCAATATGAAATATATTGATGTTATGTACAATGGAACCGGAATCGATACAGAAGCGAAAAATAACAGTTATATGACTGATATAGACTCTTGTTCGGTCCCCATGACCGAACGGTAATTTTTATTATAAACCAGCTCATTCTCACAGATGGGGCTACTGACGATCATTGCCAAGACGGTTTATGTCGCGGACATGCACAGATGGTTATTTTTAAAATGAAGGATTTTTAGTTACAATTTGCATGTCTTTAGAATCATAATATACTAAGGCTCGATAAGTATTAGAGGATCGCTTCTTTCGCATCTCAATAAGTTCGCCCGTACCATAAACCAGGAAATTGCGAAGGGTAGTTCGACATGTCTTTGTAACGGTAAAGATACCGAAAGGTCAACCACCAGGAGGAAAGTCCATAGCGTCGTTCAATGTCGTCACCCCCGCAAGCACCGCGACACCCCTCTTCCAAGCGAGCGCGCTAAGGGCGCAAGGAGGTGTGTCGGGGATCTGATTAGGCTCGCTGATTGATAACTGTCAAAAATGCGAAAGAACCAATCAGCGAGCAATTAGAACTCAGAGACTTCGCGATTGGCATCATCGGTTGCGACAGTCTGTCGTCATAAAGCAAGCAAGAACACAACACAGAATCCGAAACTGAGAAGATTCGACTTGAAACGAAACGCGGAACAACACGAATTATACTCACGCGCCACGAGACGTTAGTCAGTTTCTTAGTCTACGAAATAAATAAGTGTTAAGAGCTAGTATCAACTAGGTTTAGGAGATTAATTTCTCCTAAGCCAGCGTACTAGTTTTACCGTCACGATCGAGCGTAGCGGGCTTTACGACCCCGCGAAATTCTCCGAGGAATTGCAGTGACGGGACGCGATACAATTTTTTTATGAAACCCATGATTTCTGGCAAAAACAAGGTACTAAGAGAAAATGAGACCCGGCAAGAACGTCTAAATTGGCTTAAATGATACAAGAGTTTCTAAATATGTCAGTATTGATAATTACAATGTTTTACGCTTCCGCACAGTTGTAAGTAGCCGTCAAAGTTTGAATAAGTGCCGAGGTTCGTAATTACTACGCGATATTTTTGGTTTTACGAAAAGTTCATTGCCTGGTATGAATTTTCTATATAGTATCGGATTCCGTAATCTTTGCTGAGAAATAAACTGCCCCATACGGATCTTAAGTCCGCCACACGCTTGTCTCGACTGAGCAGTGTCATAACTGCGCGTTAATCGACGCCGATAGTAAATTGCATTTTTTCGTAGTTTCTTAGATGCTAAGACACAATAAATAACTGTCCCTCACTTTCAAATAATTTCATTGTAAAATGATAATTGATAGTGATATTTGATTGGTACTTAGGCTAGTTTATTCTCTTGATGTCTCATTTTGGTTTGGGTTTGTTTGGTAAGGAGAAAAGGTCGTAGATGGTTTTGATAAAAAAGAAACGGGTCTCATGTACAGAGTGTAAACAAAGGTTTTGTTATGACTATGACAGATGTATGTTACACTTTCATATCGGTGGAGATCTGTTAAAAAATCTACCCGAAAAGTGACCTTGACCATATTTTTGCAAGGTTAAAATTTTTATGATTGAATCGTATTCTATTCATCGAGAGGAGCAAACTTGTGAAAGTAACCATAGGTCGAAACTCAACCGTTCTCCCAGAAAGTAATGAAAATCTTATATCTCTAACAATTTATTATGTTTACATTAAAAACATAGCTAACAATCAATAATGTCATTTTAATAAAACATAAACATTCCTAGTTAATTCTACTTTCATGTTTTGAAAAATAATTATCTGCCGTTCGTTGCTCGAGTCCAAAGAACAGATCCATCTTGGTTTATGTTTCGCAGCAACCGTGCTTGTGCTCCAATTTCAATATGGCCACCAATGTTTTGTAAGCACATTGGTAGTCTGTCTTTCATATTGTTATAGATCCTTAGATGAAGACCAGGCTTATTTTGTAGCTGGCAAAAGGCTCCATTTATACGATGTTTCAATTCCGGTATAGTCTTTGTCTGCGTACCCGATCTACATATAGGGTAAATGTACCAATTACTGCCACTTTAAGGTTATCGCCTAACTTTATTTAATTATTTTAGAAATTATTTAACATAGAGATCATTCCAGTTGGGAACATAATATTAATCAACACCTCCTTTATTTATGAACATTTTTTTACATGTTCAATATAATAAATTCATTACTAATTAATTGAAAATGTACAACAACGTCTAATGTCCTTATTACTGTCACTTGAAAACTTTTCATTTAAATAGAAACAATTTTTACATATATTAACACGTCAGTTTGGCTAACAGATATAAGATATATAGTAAACGTAACGCCTTACTGAATTATGGCACGTTCCATACTTTATAATTACATTGGTCATGTTTTCATCTTCAACAGAACATTTACCTTCTAATATTTATTTATAGATATTAAGTGTAGATGAATATACAATGTGTTGTTACGTAAACCGAAGTCCAAATTTAGTATGAAAATTCGTTTACTTACAATTCTTTATAGATTACTTTGCTATTAAATAAAATAATTCAAATGGCAGTTATAGGAACAGTGACAGTAATTGGGGCATTTACCCTACTAATTCCTTTAACGCTCCCCATAAGAGAAAATCAAGAGGATTTAAGTCGGATGATCGCGGTGGCCACAATTTTGGTGCAAGTCTTCGACCTATCCAACGCGATCCAAACATGAGATTTAAACATTGTCGCACGGGTAAACTAAAATGTGGAGGTGCACCATCGTGCATAAAAAATATTTGACGACGTCTCTGACGCGGTATTATACGATGCATTTCGTCTAACAAACGCGTACGCAGAAAATGGAGATAATCAACACTAGCAAGACGGTTTGGCAAATAAATAGGGCCAATAACTTGATTTGCTACTATTCCCGCCCACACATTAATTGAAAAGTGCCCTTGATGGAAATTTTGGTCCCCTACGTGGGGATTTCGATGGTATCATGTTCTTGTGCTTCACCGATTGTGTAAGTCTTGACTAGAGAAGCTGCACTCATCTGTAAACATGACGTTTTCTAGAAAAGATTCATTTCGCTTTATTTTTCGAACCATCCATCGGCAATATTCCCGTCTAGCTACGCGGTCATTATTTTGGAGTGCCTGCACTCGTTGTATCCGATATGGTCGAAGACCCTCTTCTCGGATTATGCGACGGACTGTCATGTGTGAAATACCCACGCAACGCCCCATTCTGCGTAAACCCATTAATGGGAACGTGCTAGTGCAATGACTTGTTCTTCTAAACGCCAATGCATGCGAGGTCGACCCACCTCTCCAGATCAGTTGAAGTAATGTAAAACTGATGCTCCATCTCCATATTGCTGATCTAAGCATTGAAAATCTCTTCGATCAGGAACTAGATTTTCTCTTCTATATCTTCTGGTGCGTCTCATCCACTCTTTATATATATTACGTGCCAAAGTATAATTGCCCAAAGCATCATCGACTGCACGAAGCATTTGTCGAATATGTATGCACTTTCGAACCATTGTAAAATATAAACGTAAATATCTTTCAATAAACACAAAGCGAAGCAAACAGAGCATATAACCTCGAAAAACCTGTGGCAAATATTAACTTGCTAGGAATAGTGCGAGTCACGTTTGTCTTCTAACATCTCCGTGATTTGTTTACATTCTCGTTTCGCGTTACTAGATGTAAACATAACACTTGAATGACACTATTGATTGTTAGCTTTGTTTTTAATGTAAACATAATAAATAGTTACAAAAATAAGATTTCTATTACTTTCTGGGAGAACGGTTGAGTTTCGACCTATGGTTCCTTTCACAAGTTTGCTCCTCTCGATGAGTAGAATACGATGCAATCATAAAAAACTTTAACCTTGCAAAATATGGTCAAGGTCTATGGAAAGTGCAGAATACATCTATGATAGTCAGGACAAAACTTTTTTTTTACACCCTGTACATCATCTATGGCATTCCACTTCATGTTTTAGACCACTTAACTGCTGTTGATGGACTTAAGGGGCTATACCACCCAGACGACCTATAAGAATAGGTAAACTTTAACTTTCTCTCCGGAAATTAGTATTAAGTACAATAGCGAAATATTTTCAACCAACGTTGAGCAACATTTCACCTTCATTTTTGTGAAAGATTTATTATTTTAACTTAAAAGATGGGAGAATTATATAGTGAGATCTGCCGATGTGTTGGATAGAAACTTGTCAAATGGCACTCAGCAGATCTCAGAAATTATTCATTTGATTAACTTGAAATTTGTATACAATATTCCTTATAATGGTATCTAACATGTAGGTTACGATTTACCAATTATTTTGAAAAATAAGGAAACTGCGAATTACTGAAGAAAAAGAGCTTGTCTTCACTGGCAAGGGATGATCCTTATCTCCGAAATTCAAAAAATTCTGAAACTCTGGGGATATGTACATATGTATTAAGCAATTTATTTTTATTGCGTTAATTCACTTGAAGGGGTGGAAATTAACTCCCAAATATGCGGCTATTCTTTTTTTTATTGCTATTATTCGCAAACTGAAGATAGAAAAAAAAGTCTGCAAACAAAAGATACTTCTTTTGTCCAAATCTACCATGTGGTATACGATTTATTAATTGTTTAAACAATTGGAAAAAGTTATAAACAAATAATCGATAGGTTCTTACTTTTTTATGTTTCACATTTAATCTTAATCCGCAAATGAAATAGTCATAAACGACATAAGTAATGTTTTTTTCTTTAATACAGATATAAGATTTGTATTGATGAACTGTATTCGTCGAAGGTTGAAGAATTTTTCGATTTCATTGTATGACTCGTAAACATTACGAGAGATAATGTTTAATAAGAAACAATTCGTACCACAAGGTACAGAAATGTAATAAATTATATTCTTTAGCAATATGTTATCTCAAATATTTTTCCGGATAGGACGAGAATTGAAATATTAGGCATTTGAAGACTCAACTTACTGCTGCTAAACTTCTTTATTTTAACTTAACTATCGAACTTTTGTAATGCTTTTTCGCCAAACATATGAAATAGTATAGGAACTTCAGACACGCTAAGGATATTTAGGAACCGTAAATATCAGCAAAAAGAATTATTCTCCATAGTGATGAAACTAAAATGCCTAAAGCATAGGAATTTATTGCACCATGCACACCATATGATAGCATGATTGATGCATATGAACCATCTAAGCGGATGTACAAAATCTTCTTGGACAAAAGAAAAATCTACCTGATTTTCAAATTTATTTGGTCTCTCATTAATATATCCACTTTTATACCACGCGTACCGAAATACATCGTGATACCTTGGTGACGAAAGTTGATTATGCATAAGAGATTGTAATTTAATGACATTCGAAAAAATCAATAGTTAAGCATATTGTCTTTAATGAAACGGTAGAAGAACAGTGCTTCTCATAAAGCTTACGAGTAATACTATGAACTGGAGTTTCTCGACTATCGACGTATACAGTTTAGCAATATAATAAATCTTATATCTGTATTTAAAGAAAAAACATTATTTATATCGTTCATGACTATTTGAATTGCAAATTAAGATTAAACGTGGAAAATAAAAATGTAAAAAAGAGTCGATTATTTATTTATAACTTTTTTTGTTTAATCAAGAAACATATTTACTACATGACAACTTTGGACAAAAGAAGTAACTTTTATTTGAAAACATTTCTTGTATCTTATACAGATTGCAAATTGTAGGAATAAAATAAAACATAGCCGAACATCTAGGAGTTGATTTTCACCCCTTACAGTGAATTGACGCAAGAAAAATATTGTGTAATACATATGCCCTACATATCCCCAAAATTTCAGAATTTGTCGAATTTTCGTGCTGGGATTCCTTGTGAGAAAATTCAACTTTAAGTATTTGGATTCGTTTCTTAAATTAAGATATAGAGTAAATCATACGTTAAATGGTAGATAATCCTGTAATCCGTAACGTATTCAAATTTGAAGTTAGTTGAATGAATAGTTTTGAAGATCTGTTGGATGACAAGCTGAAAAACAATGTTTCGAGAAAAATGCGATTAAAGTTTCTAGTTTCCATTTGACGTGCTATAACCTTAAGGTTCAGTCAGTGCTGTAACTTTGTCAATTATAGGAATTTCAAAAAATCCTTTTAGGACAATATTCTAGGCGCATGAAACTTTAATAAAATGTACAAAAAAATATTTGGTTTTTGAAACCGCCTGGGTGGTGTATCCTCTTATATTGTCAGTACTGATGGTCAAATATGTGTGATTTCCTGAATTTAATAGTATAAGGCCCGGATCTTCCAGTAGTTTTTCAATACTTTTACCACGTATGTCTGTCTTCTATACTATGCTCACTTACATAGTATCACTGAAATGGATTGACGTTATAAATTTGTTTGTTTGGTCATCATAAAACTTTTTAAACATTAAAATTGACAAATTGGTTATATAGAAACTATGAAAACATTAAGTTTATGAGGTGTAATATCTTTTTATAGCGGAATATGTCAGTTTATTTATTTGTTTTATGACTGCTTCAAGTATGAATTCGGAAATTTAAGGAATTCCTTTCATACCACGTAGTAAACTTTACGACACATCGAGACGCGATACAAGTATCGATGGATCGGTTGATGACATAATTGGTGTTCTACGGAAGTTTTAAGATATCTTTGGCGATTACAATAATAATATTTTTGTGTTACTTTTTCGTTTCAACTTTAATATGTAATAAATTTTATTTTCAATCATTTTAGAGTGTGTTATTAATTTGTAAAGTAACAATTCGACCTGTATTTAAAAGAAAAATAATTTCAATTCATGCCATATTATCTCCTATCAAGAAGAAAATGGAATAATAATGAAACTTCCAATATCTAAATTAACAGAGTAAGGAAAAGCTGCAGACAAACAACACGACCGTAACAATTTTATGTAAATCCATTGAAACTTCTGAATTATGTGTTATCTTTCTAGTAGCGAATTATATTGTATAATACTGCTTAAGGATTAAAGGTTGATGAATTTATTGCGTAGAAAGCATGAAACTAATAAAATGGAATATGTTACGTTTTTGTCGCGGAACGCTTCTGCACAAGTTAAAATTCTTCCGATACTCTCTTTTCTTCTAACAATAAGTGTTTGCATTATTTCTTAAAGTTTTCTAAAAGAAAAAAAGGCTTGTACTTCCCGTTTGACATTTTCTATATACCAATTAAAGTAAATCGATCCTGCATAAGAATGTTTAAATTGAAAATAATTGATCGAATCAAATATACTTACCCGCTGTTGAATGTTAAATTTTTTTAGATTTCTCTGTCTAACGATGTTTAATTCATGCAACAAATGGACATAAAAATATGTCTGGGCTGCCGCGGAATCGCGACAATTCATTTAAAATTCAATTTCTATTCCGAAGTAGACGAGAATTTCAGTTTGTATTCAGTTGACTGTACTTGTGTATCATCAGTCGGTTTTAAATCCACGGGCTGAACGGTTAAAACAATGAAAACAAGGTTAATTAGGCGCAACGTTTACTCCGATGTGGATGAAAAGGAAGCGAATTAAGAAGGGCCATTTTTGACCCAGTCTCAGGAAACTATATAACTCTTTTATGGCACGATGTTAATTAAATGCAATAAAAGAGCAGGAGGCTCAGCGATAAGTAAATGCAGTAAAATAATGAGTGAGAATTTCGAGATTCTAGTAATTAATTCCATTATACCCGGCGGTAATTAAATTGGCCCCGTTTCGAGCAGCAGTTGCGAGAAAATAAAAGATTATAGCGACGATTATGTCAGAGGAAAGGAAAGAGATGAACCTTATTAATTTTCGCGAGACAAATTTTCACGTTATGGAAATTTGAGTAATGTAAGAAGATAAACATATTTTTCATACTTAGAAAGATTTTTTATGAGTGCAGTAAAGCAAATAAATACTACTATATACATTTTTGTTCGTAAGTAGATCAGTTTCATTAATTTAAATATACAACCCCACGATACCCTTCCTGAACAATATAGATATAAAAGATAGAATAACACAGGTATCCTGTAGTCGTACAACCACGAGTAGAAGTTTCTTCTGAAGAAGTAAATCAAAACTGCAGATTAAATTTTTTGCATATAAAGTTTTACTTAAAAGAAAAACGACTGTAAAAATCCGTAAATGTGTACGCACTAATTATATTACACTTTCAGTCTCTTTTCTGCAATTTTGCATTTCGATATCTATTCGATTATCCTACAATAATTACATTTTATGATTCATTTTGCACATACAACTGCTGTATACAGCAGCCTGCGTGCTATATCATTTCCAATTAAAATTTACATTCAGTGTTTTGAAAGTCACTTTTTATAGTCATTTTTTTTTTCATAATTGGAAAAATTCGATACTTAAACACCATAATTACTTTTGCACCAACCTAATATTTCAAAGTAATCCTAATTTCGGGTAATAGCCTCCGTAGTAATTCTTTGTAATCTCCATCACAATGATAATCTCATCAGAGACTGTGTGAAGGCCGTAATGCAAAGTGCGCGGCATCGTTAGCGAACCGCACCATTTCAGATGCAAATAACAAAACTAATAAACTCGCAGATGAAGAAAGTTGCCCGCGTGCTTCATTATAAACCAGATTCACAAGAAGTAAATAAGGAATCGCACACGGCTTGCATCCGTTGAATACACTTCGCAGCCGGACGACAGGGTTAGCACGTGACTGCAAACTTCTGCATCTAAAACGGTTGCAAGTGTAGCCTACAAACGCAATGCGATTCACACAGGTAATCACCTACAGACGTGTACCATAGTTGCCCTATTTTTTCACGAATAATGACACGTGCATAATGCACAAGCCTTGGGTAAAGAAAATTCAATAGAATTCATGAGGCCCGTCAACAAAGAAACAGAATGAAAGTTTTTGAATGTTATAACAATTGGTTGTGTGTATAAAACGATCAATATAATAACAAAGGATTTTGCCATTTTCTAATAGAAATACTTACGCTACTTAGTAAAATACTATTAAAATATTGTAATTCTTGGAGAAGTTAAATAAAACAGTTCTACTGAAATTTATAATGCAACTCCTTATCGACAACCATCGTATACCAAGGAGAAGCTTACAGGAATCAATGAAACATTATTTATAATCAAAGGAATTGGTTGTTGGTGATTGTAGTAATATTAGTAATATTAGCCTCTATTTTATTAGTCTATAATTTTTTTTTAATATATGTATAAATATCTCTTATATTCAAGTAAGAAAATAGAAAACTGAACCGCTCTTAAGACATTAGTCAGTTATAGTTAAAAATTAGAGCCATACTACACGTTTTTGTTTTTACAATTTTACTTACAAACAGATGAAGATTTTCGAATAATTAATCTAAAGATTTTCTTCTTAAAATTCAGAAGTAGAGAAGACAAAAAATAAAAATAGAAAGAAAATTGTATATAAAATCTACTTAAGACTTTATATTGCCAACTACCAATAATTACAGAACTGTTCAACAACACTTTGGGATGCCGCGATTTTCAGAATTCTCGAGTAGAGCACAAGAATAACCAAGTTTATTTATACAGAATATCTAAATTCCAAATATAAACCCCCCTCGTATACACAAGTGCTAATTGGCAGCATTCAATAGATATTATATAAATTGCATAACGCCACCCGTGACATAATAACAAACGTAACAAAGCTTCATTAACTATATTTAAAACTAATTACCGATCATAGTTTACTACAAACATAGTAATTAAAACTGTTTCAGGACTCATGAAGTATAGTGAACAAATTAAAAACAAAACGAGCAACGTTCAATTGCCAGATACAGTGAATGTACTAACAGATCAATGCTTGCTAATTTGCCACTATTCATGACTCACGATCCAACTTAAAGTAGGTCCAGTAACAAGTGTAATTGCTTCAACCATATTTTTCCAGTAGCGACAAATTTCAAATGTTCACGAACAATAGCTTAATCTACATTCCAAGGAAGTACTTAATCTAACTCCTATTAGTAGCCGTGTTAATTACGCGTTTACGCACACCTAGTAAAACAATACCAACACGTAATTTAAAAGTGACTAACAGTGACTCAAACCTAACAACTTTGTCAGACAAAGTTCCCACTGGTGAATTGCTAATTGCTTTATTACAACGACTAAGTGCTGTAAAGCCACACATATGATAACAATATAAGAGACAATGGCTTTGGTCATTTCAATATTATTATATTTACTTCTCTATGTGCTACTTGCTTCTTCTAATTGTAATGGCCAAACTTTGTACCGTTACTAAGTATTGTATGATTCATATCCTGATAATGTATGAAACACCTATGTAAATTTAATAAAAATGGTGGAACAATATTTGCAGAATACTTCTGAATGTACGCTTTTATTTTTAACACTTCAAACGATTCCTCAAATAATTATAATAGAGTGCATTATAATTCAAATGAAAACAATGTTTTAGTAATACTATACAAAACAAGTTGGTGTAAAGTATATACCTACGTTTACCTTGATGTTGAGCTAGTTTAAGAAATTACAATAACAAACTTTTAGAAGTATTCCATTATGACTGTGGAACATTTAAGAGCCGGTAAATAACCTTTAAGCTTACTGCCCGATGAAAAATGATCATTAGTTAACAAGAATAGTTAAGAGTCGGCTAAGTTTATGATCTACTGCTTTCAAAATTAGAATTTCAGTGCGTTACTGACCAATAACGTTACTGCTATTGTTAAACAAAGTTTTTGCTTAGAACAATAAGTACTCCATATTAACCCTGACACTGGTCAGGAAGATGAATGGATAGATAATAACGAACTTCATAATTCAACTAATATCTCGTATTCAACTCAATTAACTAAAATTAAGTTAAGTATTTTGAGTATTGCTATGGATCAGAATTAAACTCCAAACGCTATCAAAATGAGTATATCAACTTTGAATTTCACAAATCACCGTTAAATTACCCTAGCACTAACTCAAGCTTTTCGAAATATCAGATTTATATTTGAAATAATTTCTACTTTTATATTTCTCACGTTCAAACATAAATACAAAATTATGGAAATATTTCTACCATTCACAGTACCTAATACTGAAGTTTCCACAACTTCATTATATCTATTCTTAGTATTTTACAATGAACCTATGTTTGCTCAAAAATGAACAAAGTAGGTAACTGTCTCCAACTTCGGAGAAATGATGCCTCCAATGCACCAACCTAATAAAATTGAAATCCACTAAAGTTTATCACCTTTTAAGATTAAGTACAAAGAACGGAAACAAAAAATCAAGAAACAGAAACAGTAACTTGAAAGTATATTACAACGAACTATATTGACTATTAAACGAGGCGGCAGCACTCCAAAGAATGTAAAAGTCGCCATAGTATTGTTGCAGAGTCCCGTTTCTTACGAAGGTAATCACGATTGCTTTGAACGTTATATTCTATTAAAATAAGCTACCCGGCTTCGCTCTACTAACATCATTTGTTTATAAGAACGCAAATTTTCAACGACCCTCGACAAGGATTTTATACGACCTAAAGTTTTCTCCGTACGAACGATCGCGTATTACCTTTTCATCATTCAAATTACGCGAAATCTTTTTATCGCTACCGGTGCCAGCTAAAGCGTGCAACCGAACAGATTGAGAAAATATTTAATTGATTCCACCTTTCGTTTTTTCATATTTTGTCACTAAACGTAAGAAACATTTCATTCGAAAATGTTCCTTCATTCGAAAAGAAATTTACAATGTTAGTAATAACTGGGATTCAAGTTTGCGCAACAAAATTTACTTATAATCGTGATATTTTTTTAGAAAAGGTGAATACGCAGAAACTTACGAAATATTCTGATATTACCACGATTCTTAGAGAAGACGCATTTTGTAAACGAATAATTCAACACGGATCCAACAATTTCACACTGAGGATGTACAATGGTAATTATCTAGTTAAGACTGCTATGTAATTTAAGAAATATATATAAATACGTAATTCATGTTTCACAAAAATTATTTTCATATATTTGCCCTAACTTCAAGGGAATCATATATTTGGAGCTCGAAAGAGTTGCAGATTGGTAATATAGCGAAAACTGGAGAAGGCATTAAAGAAAAACACAAACGAAAAGACGACTTGCTTGATTTATTTCGAGACTTACGATGAAGATTGGACACAAAGTACAAAATGCAAAGTATGGAATCACGAAGCACATGCCAATATGCCAGTGTTCAAGTGATTATATATGTATGTGACAATTGCAAATTATTTTAAAATTCTCCTAATTGTAAATTATAGTAGAAATGTTTGCTGAATCCGGTAATAGGGGCCAATTAAAGTTCCTATAAAAATATGTATCAAAGTTTAATGTCAATTTACGATAATATTATACTACTGTTGCTTATTTCGTTCATTTATTTCTCATTTTAATAATGTTGACTGGAAATTAATGCAAACTAAAAAGAATAGAACAACTGTAGGCAAAAATTAGGAAGAGGAAATAAACTTTACGGGGGTTTATAACAACCTGCATGTGTAACGGTCGAACCGACCGGGGCGGTGACCAGGTTCATGAGGGGGTCGAATCCTTAGCGACCTGAGGAAAGAAATTTTCGCCACCTCATAGATCCTGGCACCAACGAAAAATTACGGGGAAACGTCTCCTAGGGGTGGGTGCCCCACCATAGTTGGAGGCTGTAGGCGTGTTTTAAAAATCTACTGATTGGTGGAGAGGAAGAACGTCCTCCTTGCGAAGGACGTTTAAAAAGCCCGATACGCGGAAAATTAGACAGATGTAAGACGTATTTAGACGAGCGCGAGAGCGTTAAATAGATATAGCAGTTTTGTTAGAGCCTGTGTAGATCTTGTTTGTTTTAAAAACCCACGATCATCTCCGAATCATACACGCCCATCCGCATCCTCTAGGCCATTATCTTCCTACACAACCATTTTTTGTATATATTTAAGGCGGTAGTCCCAGGCATGGCAGAGAGTTGACCTTACCGACAAAATTAGCCAAAAATATGGGTTTGCCTGATACAACTTTCCGTCCTTATGTGAGAGAATTGTGGCTCGAAATAGGGCTCAATCGAAAGAGGAGGCTTCAATGCAACGTGGTCAGGTAGTCTTGTGGTCAAATTATGTTGATATGTAGTAATATGAGCGTTGTAAAGTGGAGCAAAAAGTGACAGCTTGACAGCTGTCGAATCTAAGCATTTTTTTGATACAGAGAGAAAGATATGCATGAAATGAATACCTGACCACGTCGTGTTGAAGTCTCCCCTTTCGAATGAGCTATCGTTCGACTCAAATGCTTCTCATATAAGGACGAAAAGTTGTATCACGTAAAGGCATGCTTTCTCGGATGAATTCGCCATATTGATGATAAAGCAGAGCAAAATACGTATCAAGTTTAGTTCAGCTGTTATGCACGAGGGGCGCCTAATCATAAAGACTAAATGAGAGTTGGCTGTGACTGGAGGAGTAGCACGATGTACCACTACATTGAACTCTGCCTATACGTGTGTCGCTGAAGTTTTCCCCCTGTAAAAGATTACCGCACGTTTTGTTTTGCGCTCGGCAAGCGGCACCGCGGTGTTTATAGGAAAGCGAAACGAGCGGCGATACCTTGTAGGCGCAACGTAACGCAGCGCGTCCACGACACACGCATAGGCAGAATTCAATCTAGTCGTACCATCATTTTTTTCATTTTGAAAAGTAATATGTATGGTAACATGTTGGACAAAGTTTTCGGGTTTTTTTACCACAAAACTTAGGTACAACATATGGAAAACTCTACACTAATATGAAAAATGCAGATTTCGTTGTGAAGCTGTAAAAGTACCATTTTTATATTTTTATGGTAACAACATATTATTATAGCTATTATCCCCAATTTTTTTAGATTTTTTGGAAAAGTGAGCCGTAGTTATAAAAATAAAAAACCAATATTTTTGAAATATTCGCGCGAAAAAGCAATCTTCACTTTACATTTTTATATGATCTTTATGCAGTGACTGCGTTACGTGATTCTTAATATTTCTATATTAGGAAGAACAATATATAGAACCGACTCTCGATTATCCGGCCCCTGCACGACCAGACCTCGGCCGGATAAACAAATGGCCAGTTAATCTGGCAGCATGTTTAATACATTGTTATGTTTATACCAAAAAATTAATATTTAATATATTTACAATGATTAATATTTATACACACGTATGTACATACGGTACATATATATAATCACACCATCTCAATATAATATAATACTAGATAATATGTATGTAATATTTGTTTAATGTCATTTTTCACAAAAAGTTGGTAATCTTTTCTGTTTTTTTTATTTCGTTTTGTTCGTTAATGTGATGTCACGCCACTTTCTCAAAAATGATATGTCAGTTGCTGATGAATCTTCTTCCTGTTCAACGTACTTAGTCGCACTTACAAGTGCAATCTTTCCTTTTACATGACTCACTTTCTCATCTCTACCTATATTCCAAGAAGTGCGGAATACTGTACTCAGAGATTTAGTACGAATGGAAAAGAAATTAATATGAGGTTGCGTATTTAAACAATTACAAATACATGTGACAATAATTACGCAAGAAAGTGAATAATTACAGAATATTTCATATCAACAGAAATGTGGCCGGATAAAACGGAGGTCGGTTCAAATGGGGCTGGATAATCGGGAGTCTATTCTAAATAGAAGTTGTAAATTCAGTTAACTGAAACTATTTCATATATTTATATTTTGAAGTTTGAAAGATTATTTTAATGATTGGATTGGCAGAGTGACTACGAGTTCAGACTGTAAACCCATACTTAATATTTTCGTCATAAGTTCGTTATTCATTTATTCGTAACTATACAATATGCCAATAAGTGGCAATAATTACAAAACATGTTAATGTAATTTTAAGAATATTTTATTCTGAAGTATACGCAGAAATAATTTCGGAGCACATTTTACGTGATTATCTCTCTAGCCGCGGTTTCTTCTACTTACGAGTATTACTTAGTATTTGCTAGATCAAATAAATGTATGAAATGACACCACACACCTGTACTTCAATCCAACCATATTTATTAACGATAAGTACTATTGAAATAGATTATTTTATTTATTAGGTGTCAGAGAAGCTAAATGATTCTATAATTAACAAATCATATGAATAGTAAATCTATGGAAGCAAACTGAATTGTCATGTAGTTATGAACTAAAAAAAGAAATATAGGGAAGAAAGATTAATTTGGGCGCAGCACGAACTCACGACCAAAATAACCAATATAAGATTCACAGGCAGAACATATAACCACTCTGCCAATGTATTTAGTAAAATCATTCTTTCTATTTTAAGATATAGTGTGGGGAAATAGTGCTAGTTGACTGAATCTATTATTTTTGATATCTATATATTATTCTTCCAGATGTAGAACTATTAAAAATCACGTACGGTATTCACTGCATGGAAAACATAAGAATTTAAAGTAAAGAATGCATTTTCGCGCGAAATACCTCGGCAAAATTGATTTTTAATTTTTTTAACTACAACGCACAATTCCAAAAAATCTGAAAGATATTGGGGACAATAGATATAATAATATGTTGTTATCGTAAAAATATAAAAGTAGTGTTCTTACAACTTCACTACGAAATCTGCATTTTTCAGATTCTTTTAGGGTTTTCCATTTTGTACACCTAAACTTTGCAATAAAAAAATCCGAAAAAATTCTCTAATATATATCATTATATTTCTAATATGTCAGATTTTTCCTAGAATTTTTGCTTGTCATTAAATGGGACAAATATGGCAAAAACTGATATTTCATTTCTTCCCCATTACTACCCCCCAGATCGAGATAGAGGATTGAAACTTGGTGCGAAAGCTTTTCTTTGGCTAAGTTATCAAATGGTACATCAAAAGTCTAATTTGGTTCTAGGGCAGTTATGACCCCCTTATCCGGCTATACTATTTAACTTGTGCGGGGCGCGAACTGGCGACCAAAATATTTCATACGGATTTCATTGTCGAACCGCAAAGCACTCTCATGCTATCGTTGCGTTGAATTGTCACGGCAGCAATGCGGCAACCCTGTCTATGATTTTTGGCAACGCTGCTGCCTCTTGACGATTTCTCCCCTTGCCCCGATGACGCACAATGAACAGCTGTGAATTACTCTACGCTTTCGTGAAGGAAAACGATAGTGGCTCCGCCTCGTATTCGTCAGGCAGCCACATGCTTGTAGAAAATGATCTTACTGTAACGAAATCTACCATGCCTGCGAAATCTGTGACGTCACGCGAGGGGACTACCGCCTTAAAGAACGTTTTAAGTGCCCGGTAATAGGAGAACTCTTCGTATCCTTATCTCCAGGAATGTGATACATTTAATTGACTATCGAATTATTCCGTGAACTTTCTGTTCGACAATTTTATCATTAAAACGTCCACCAGGGACCACGGCGTTTCCGAAGAATGTGGTACTGTGGTAATCACTGTGTTCGGTCCCTAGACCAAACACATTTTCCACCTTAATTGATTTATTACGTTACAACCGAGTTACCGTCAATTCGGGGGTACGCGTCCCAGCTGCATACCACGTGCGATTGCCGCTAGGACCAGGGCCATAAAGAGCACCGTCAGGTGATGGTCAGGAACGGTCCGTAATTTTTATAAACATTTTCGTCCACCTCTTCACCACCGAAACGCCAAACTCGGACACGCCCCTCACCACCTACACACCCAATAGGAAAAAACACAACCACCACTCAAACACTGCGCTAGCCAATCACAGACACAACCGAACCGATAAAAACACGAACACACGCCGTCACAAGACAGATTCAGATTCAAACACGAGAGTCACGCGACATTCAAACAAGATATTCAAACGAGACACGACAGATCAACCGAGATCTTGTAAATAAAACACACACGAACATTAAGTGAACGTAAGTGTTAGTCACTTACCCACCCTAACCAGACTGGGATCGATTAACGTTCGATACAGTCCGCGTCTAAAGCCACCGTCGCGACCCGCGTAAACGGGATTTACAACCCCGCGAAATTTCAACGAAAATTGCGGTACTAGGACGCGACACACTGATTATCGACGACCCGGTGGCGAGGCCTAGCACGCTTGAGAGAACGGTTTGGAGGTTTCGAGACCCCTTACCATTTTTGTCTCTTTTAAATGTACAGAGTAGCGATAAACTAACGTGTGTACTCAGCCGTCGCATAAATGGTCCATAACAGTTAAGTAATACGATGCGGTTTTTTTATTTATTCGGTTAGTTTACTGCATTAACCGATTCACTGTAGCATGTACAAACTACTGTATTCATGCAAATCAGTTATTTGCTGAATCAATTGTTTTACCACCTTCCGAAATACTACTCACATTTTGTAAGTGTGTACACGACAAAATTATTAAATCGGTTATTTTTCTTACATTTCATTTCGTCATTGATCGGAACGGAACCTGTATCATGTATATCATGAAGTGCAATTACATTCGGCAATAACAAAATCTTACAGGTATCCAAATAACATATATATATATATATATATATATATATATATATATATATGTATATACATTTATATTTATATGTATATATATATGTATATTTAATTTGTTCGGAAAAAGTAATTAGTCGTGTAGAACAAAAATCCGTTATGTGGGATAAATCATTACAGTCATGTAAAGATAAAACTGCGAAAGAATCAGTATGGCAACCAATTTAGTAAGTATATATATGCGAGAAAATTACATTTTCGGTGGAGATATGGAACTGTGTCAACGCTGTTTTCGATTATGGTTGATTCGGTAAAATGACCGAGTTGGTTAAACACCGTATTGTATGAACGAACTGTAAATAAACTTTTACATAATATGAAGATAGGCTAACCAAGCTCAGTTCAAATGAATCAGAGTCATAAATCGTAACCGGCGCATAGTAACTGTGATAAAACGGTTTCCAAATTTTCACTGTTAGCAAAAGAGTAACAAAAATAAATCATTCTCGAGGTAAGCCTTTGAGAAGTTTTTTCAAAACTGATTACTAGTAAAACAAGTACGACTTATATATGTAATAATCCGTTAATATCGTTTTCGTAAAGATAAGATGAAAATTATGGAAATTGAAATTTCTGTCTTCATGAAACAGTGTTGTTTATCGTTTATATAATTTGGGACAATTATAGCTTTCATGTTAGATTAACGGTTACTTTTGATCGCTGTTACGTTTCGGACTCTGTGACCTAATATCAAATGTGAATGACCTTGTTCCGTCGTCCGAAGACGGAAAGACTAGAGACATCATAAATCTCCATAAAGCCCTTCGTCATTTTATTACTTGGCGAAAAATATTTTCGTTCAAGTAAACGACGGGGGGTACACGTGTTTTGCAGCCGTTCAGCCTAACGGTAAAAATTCGGTCCGCGGTCGACGGCTTGCAAAACACATGCCGTGCAACTTTGGTAAACCACCCCTTGGAGACACCCTCGGAGGGAGAGTGGATGACGTCACTCGAAGCCGGAAAAACCCAAGAAAAGCGGGCTCTCGCGGCTAAGGTGTACCCCCGCACATAAAGGTGGCACGAGAATCGCCTTAGCCCGAGGGGCCCGCCAATGGGACCGTTGTTTTCCGGCAGTTTCCGATTCGCTGATTGGTGCGCCTTTCAAGCGCCCAATCCGATTTGACAACACTCAAACGCATTCAATCTCAGCGAATCGGAAAATTCGGCGTCTCCACTTCCGTGTGCGTTCCATCAATGCGGCAATTTAACTTCCGGCGTGGACGATGCGAAGTGAATTGCGTCTCCAAGGGGTCAGTCAGCGTCACCAAGTAAAAGAAGCAACACCTCCTTCCGCGATAAGACACAACCTCGACAATACTTGTATCCACAATCATCCGTTCTCAAGTGTTTTTTCTCACATTCATTAAATAGTTTATATTTGTTACGGAACTCTCTGCGTATTTTACATTCCCTAATATCCCGAACACCGTAAAAGGTCATCGGGTCGTACGCGCATCGTGACGACGATTCAAAATCGGAACGGAGATTTACGACCTCCGTTGACTCGGCTCTCAACGCATCCCACAGTCTCGTCGCGAACCCGTACTCACACATTGTGAAACATTAAATGGTCCTTCGAGCCGGATTGTCAGTGACGTGAAGACTCCAAATACTATATGCAAGTGTTGTGAAATAACATCAAGTGTCAACTCAGTGAAACATAGTGTCGGAGTGCGTGACAAGCCCACATTTGGTGCCTAATCGCTTCAGTAACAGCGAGCTGTTAACTCAACGCGACGCTGTCGCATCTTTCAGTCAACGCGGTCCACAGTATCGGTCGCAGCATCCTTGAGGGATCACCTCAACATCCTTCAATCAACGTGGTCCACATTATCGGTCACACCATCATTGAAGGATCGCCTCAACATCCTTCAATCAACGCGGTCCACGTTATCGGTCGCAACATCATTGAAGGATCATCGCAACACCCTTCATGCAACGCGATCCACATTATCGGTCGCAGCATCATTGGAGAATCACCTCAACATTCTTGCACCAACGCGGTCCACATTATCGGTCGCAGCATCATTGGAGGATCATCCCAGCATCCTTCCATCAATCGAATCCAACGGAGCAGCCAGAGGAGAACGCAGCAGCCGCCGGACCTCATTAAGGCCAAGCAGCCAAGGTCCAACCAGCGGTCCATAGCAGCGCAGCATCCTCACCAAGGAGCATCTCAAGGACAGGACTTCGCAGCGGGCATCAACCACTGGGAAATCGTCGCATCGCAAAGGTAGGCTCGTTTATTATCGCCAATTCCTTTCTTGTATCGGTAATCCCGTTCCACGATGCCGAAATCGATGGAACAATCGTCCAGCCAAACCCAATCCACCAAGAGCGGTATCAATCTCAGTACTCTGCGACGCAAGCGCGGCAATATAATCGGGCACATCACGACGTTCGCGAGACTCGTTGATAACATGCAACATCCCGAACAACGCGATATCAGTCTCTTGCGAGCACATTTGAACTGCCTCAACGATATATGGGCACGGTTCGACGATCTCCAATGTGAAATCGAAGAGATGGACGAGTCGGAAACACCACGTCGGTACGAGATCTACAACGATTATGTGACCGTTATCGCGCGAGCAAATACACTTCTCGAGGGAGGGCGCGCGAACAGACCCCCGCGACGAAACACTACGGATTCACACGCGTCCTCCATCTCCGCCCCTATGGCGATAAAATTGCCGGAGATGCGCCTACCAACATTCGACGGAGAAATCGAGAATTGGGCGTCATATTTCGATATTTTTTCCTCGATAATCGACCAGAACGCGGATTTAACACCGGTGCAGAAACTCCAATATCTGCGATCGACCCTTTCCGGACGGGCAGCCACGTGCATTCAATCGCTGAGTACGACGGACGCGAATTACTCCGACGCGATCGATTTATTGAAGGAAAAATTCGACTGCAAACGTAGAGTACTCTTAAAACACTGCGACGCGATTCAAGCGATTCCGAAATTGCAAAGGATTCTCCGGAAGGGTTAGGGGAGCTAGTGGATACGATCCGCCAGAATCTTCGGTCGCTGAGAAACCTTGGCGTTGACACAACGTCGTGGGACTGCATGATAGTCTCAACGATACTATCCAAAATAAGCACGGATACCGCGTGGCACTGGGAGATCTCTTTAAAAGACAAGGAGATGCCATCTTACTCGCATCTCCTCAACTTCCTGGAGAAACGTGCGAACTGCGGACCAACAACGCAGAAAAAATCATCGACACCAACCGGACATGTCGTTCGAAACCAGCCGAGGAAACCCCCAACGCAACGATACCCCACGCGCAGTCAGGCATTCGTAACCGCAAGCACCTCTCAAGATTCCCAGAATCAACGCGAATCGGTTGAAACGCCAGACAGATCCGCGAACACACCGAAGTGTCCCATTTGCCACGAGGCACACGGCATATGGCGCTGCGAACAATTCCATGCTCTATCAGTCGAGGCGCGAATGACCGCGATACGGAAGGCATCTCTGTGTTCGAATTGTTTGCGTTCGGACCACAACTCCGAAACGTGCAAAAGGGGGTCATGCCGAATCTGCAACAAGCATCACCACACACTGATACATCGGCCGAAGAAAACATCGAAGCGCGCGAACACACCACCCGCAAAACACGTCGCATCACCGGCTTTGCAGGAAGAAGTGAGTGATTGACTACGACGACCAGAGGATCCCATAGGAACAAACCATCACGGAGCTTTCATAGTCAACACGGTAAACAATGAACTTCTCGTCACCGCTCAGATCTACGTATTAGACAAGGAGGAACGACCGATCCCTTGTCGTACATTAATCGATACGTGCGCGACAGCTAATTTTATAAGCGACGATCTCGCGAGAAGGCTGAACGTACCGCGTAACAGGTGTTCCGTTCCTATCAGGGTTCTCAACGCGTTGACAACGGTCGCGAAACACACCGTTACGGCCACCATCCGTTCTAAGGTGAGCAACTATCAACGCACATTAACATTTTTGACGATTCCAAAAATCGCACCGCTCGTCCCAGATCAACCCATTGACCGATCGGGAATACACATTCCAAAGGGCATTAAGCTGGCAGATCCAGAGTTTCACCGTCCAGCATCCGTCGACCTGCTACTCGGCTCCGGAGCAACGTTATCGCTCTTAAGCGTCGGGCAGATTAACATGTCTCCTCCAGGTGGACCAGATCTGTACCTACAGAAGACAAGAGTCGGCTGGGTGATAGGGGGAAGTCCTCCAGGTTCCAGTTCCCCACGCACCGCCTCGTGTCACACAGCCTCGACTCTTCAAGTCGATCTGGCTCGATTTTGGGAGATCGAAGAGGGTCCACGGATTCAGCATCTATCGAGTTCGGACAAGATTTGCGAGATGCATTTTCATAACCATACGACACGAAACAGCGACGGTCGGTACGTTGTAGCACTCCCGTTCAACGACAACGTGACACAGCTGGGAGAATCCAAATCACGGGCGTTAAAACGATTGAAATCTCTGGAACGGAAACTGCATCGTGACGCAACTTTACGGAAAGAATATCACGCCGTCATGAATGAATATCTCCACCTTGGCCACATGGAAAGGATTCCTGAAGATCAAGACTCATCCGGCGGATACTACCTGCCCCATCACGGGGTCACGAAGGTCACGAGTGCAACCACCAAACTTCGAGTGGTTTTCGACGGTTCCGCTACAACGAGTACCGGAATCTCACTGAACGACGCCCTCCATACAGGGCCAAAAATACAAGATGATCTGCTGTACATTTTACTCCGCTTCCGAATTCACCGTTACGTACTCACTGGTGATATAGAGAAAATGTACAGGCAGTTTCTCGTGCGCGACGAAGACCAGAAATATCAGCGGATTCTTTGGCGCGATGCTACCGGTCAGGTCAACACCTACGAGCTGAAAACGGTCACGTTCGGGTTATCTGCCGCGCCGTATTTAGCGATCCGCTGTCTCACACAACTCGCCCAAGACGAAGAACACCGGTTTCCTAACGCCACAAAAATTCTGCGTCGCGACTTTTACGTGGATGACGCGCTCACCGGAGCATCCACCATCGAGGAAGCGCGCTCATTGAGACAGGATCTGACGCAATTGCTACGATCAGCCGGCTTAAACATCAGACAATGGGCGGCCAACCATGAGGCACTTATGATGGGATTACCGGAACAGCCAACCAATAGGAAGCACCATCTCGGCGAGTCGTCAACTATAAAAACGTTGGGGATCGTTTGGAACTCGTCGGCAGACTCCATATCCTACGAGGTCAAAACAAAACTCGCGATTACGCACGTAACAAAGCGCCTCATCTCCTCCGAAATTGCCAGGATTTATGACCCGTTAGGCCTTCTCGGCCCCGTCATCATACTAGCAAAAATCCTGCTTCAGAGAATTTGGTCCATTAAGACCGACTGGGACGAATCTTTGCCAATGGACATACACACGGAATGGTGTCAGTATTACAAACAATTGTCCCTGCTAAATAACATAACCTTCCAAAGAAAGACCGTCATTGACTCACCAGTCGAAATTGAGCTACACGGATTCTGCGATGCTAGCGAGAGAGCTTACGGAGCCTGCCTCTATGTCCGTTCGATAGACGCGAACGGGCATATAAACGTAAATCTTCTCTTCGCTAAATCAAAGGTTGCCCCGCTAAAAACGCAATCGGTACCCCGGCTCGAGCTGTGTGGAGCGCTACTCCTCACCTCGCTCATCGTTACAGCCAAGGACGCGTTGCACGTGGGAATCACCAGCACCACCTTGTGGACCGATTCTACCATCGTTCTCAACTGGTTGCGAACATCACCACACCTGCTAAAGACATTCGTCGCAAACAGGGTGTCCGAAATCCAGACAAAAACTGACATCGCAGATTGGCGACACTGTCCGACGTACGACAACCCCGCGGACCTCATTTCGCGCGGTCAAACCCCAGAAGAATTCCTCCGACCATCCATCTGGCACCACGGTCCAGAGTGGCTCGCGAAGGACAAATCTCTTTGGCCGAACTATGAGATAGTTCCATCCAACATCGTCCCGGAGCAAAAGACAGCAGCTTGTCTAACCACAACATCGTTGGACACGAGCATCCTCGAGAATTATTCGTCGTGGGGAAAGATGCAACGGATCGTCGCGCGTTGTCTTAGATGGAAAAGGACAAACCACGAAAAGGGTAGCCTGACAGTGTCCGAAATCAGGAATGCCCACGATACCATAATAAAGCTTTTGCAAAGGCTGCACTTCTCAAAGGAATTGCAATGTCTGGCTACCAATAAACCAGAAGTGAGTGGAAAATTGCAACGCCTCAACCCATTCATCGACAAGGACGGGATATTGCGAGTCGGAGGACGACTGAAGCACTCCTTAATGCCATTTTCGCAACGGCACCCCATTATCCTACCAAAGGCACGCGTGACGGGCCTAATCATAGAAGCCGAGCATCGTGCTCAATTACATACCGGCGTACAAAACACGCTATACGCTGTTAGGCGCCGATACTGGCCCATTGACGGTCGAAGTCAGGTATGGAGGGCCATAAAGACCTGCTCGCGCTGTCTCCGAGCTCAACCACCACCCACGAACTACATAATGGGCAACCTGCCCGAAGCAAGAGTCACCGAATCGCGGCCATTCACTAACACCGGGGTCGATTATTGCGGGCCATTCTACATTAAAGAAAGGAAGAATCGGAATCGAACGCGTGTCAAAGTTTATGTTGCGGTCTTCGTGTGCCTTGCGGTCAAGGCCATTCATTTAGAATTGGTAAGCGACCTTACTACCGAAGCGTTTATAGCCGCACTTAGACGATTCATTGCTCGACGAGGATTTTGCAAACGTATCCACTCCGACAATGGCACAAATTTCGTTGGGGCATATAACCAATTCCGAGAAATACGCGAACTCTTAAAATCGGATGACCACAACCAAAAGGTAAATACATTTCTCGCGGAGCGACACATCGAGTGGAGTTTTATCCCACCACACGCGCCACACTTCGGTGGCTTATGGGAAGCGGCTGTAAAGGCATTCAAACACCACCTGATCCGCGTCGCAGGTACTGAGCTGTTTACCTTCGAGGATCTCAATACCTTAATCGTTGAAATAGAATCCATCCTTAACTCACGCCCTTTGACTCCTATATCCGCTGACTCAAACGATCTCCTCGTACTAACGCCAGGCCACTTCCTCATTGGCGATTCCCTCACGAGCCTACGCGAGCGCGATTTCACCGACATTCCCTCGAACCGTATATCGAGTTGGCAGCACATCCAGAAAGTGAAGCAACACTTCTGGAACCGCTGGCATAGGGAATATCTGAACGAGCTAAACCTGCGCAGCAGATGGACCAAGGGCAGTCATCCAATCAAGGAGGGCACAATCGTCCTTCTAAGGGAGGACAACATTCCCCCCATGCAGTGGGCCTTAGGCCGAGTGATTAAAGTTCACCCCGGCTCCGACGGTATTGCCCGTGCTGTGACCCTTCAGACGGCTACGGGCGTACTCGATCGGATCACGAAAAAACTCGTACCCCTGCCATATCAGCCCGACGAGGAAAAGCCTGTGGACCCAGCATCCGCGGGCAGAGTTGAACCACCATAAGTTCAGCCACGTCCTTTTACCATTGACTATTTAATTATATATTACGCCTACTCGTATTTAAGGCTCTTAATTAAGCTTATTCCTTATATCCTTAATTTAACATACGTAGTCGTAAGAACATACATATCTTGATCGGTACCCTCTCAAGGGGGGGAGCATGTTCCGTCGTCCGAAGACGGAAAGACTAGAGACATCATAAATCTCCATAAAGCCCTTCGTCATTTTATTACTTGGCGAAAAATATTTTCGTTCAAGTAAACGACGGGGGGTACACGTGTTTTGCAGCCGTTCAGCCTAACGGTAAAAATTCGGTCCGCGGTCGACGGCTTGCAAAACACATGCCGTGCAACTTTGGTAAACCACCCCTTGGAGACACCCTCGGAGGGAGAGTGGATGACGTCACTCGAAGCCGGAAAAACCCAAGAAAAGCGGGCTCTCGCGGCTAAGGTGTACCCCCGCACATAAAGGTGGCACGAGAATCGCCTTAGCCCGAGGGGCCCGCCAATGGGACCGTTGTTTTCCGGCAGTTTCCGATTCGCTGATTGGTGCGCCTTTCAAGCGCCCAATCCGATTTGACAACACTCAAACGCATTCAATCTCAGCGAATCGGAAAATTCGGCGTCTCCACTTCCGTGTGCGTTCCATCAATGCGGCAATTTAACTTCCGGCGTGGACGATGCGAAGTGAATTGCGTCTCCAAGGGGTCAGTCAGCGTCACCAAGTAAAAGAAGCAACACCTCCTTCCGCGATAAGACACAACCTCGACAATACTTGTATCCACAATCATCCGTTCTCAAGTGTTTTTTCTCACATTCATTAAATAGTTTATATTTGTTACGGAACTCTCTGCGTATTTTACATTCCCTAATATCCCGAACACCGTAAAAGGTCATCGGGTCGTACGCGCATCGTGACGACGATTCAAAATCGGAACGGAGATTTACGACCTCCGTTGACTCGGCTCTCAACGCATCCCACAGTCTCGTCGCGAACCCGTACTCACACATTGTGAAACAGACCTAGATACCAACAATTGCAACATCGAATCTTCTTTACAAGTAGTGTGGTGTGCTTTAAACCAGGCATTGTGGTAATCTTTTAGGGTGTAGACTTTCATACAACTTAACAAGTTCGTATATACCGGAGCATTAAAGCAAGCTTGTTTTCCGCACGTAAGGTTTGTTGAATCTGTATGTATATTCGATGTGTACATACATATTGTACGGTTATTAAAATATTTTCTCGCCAAGAACTCGAGGATTTCCGCGGAAAAATTCGTGAAGCCCCCCCCCCCCCCCCCCCCCCCCCTCCCCCCATAACAGGAGCTACACGGCCGTTACTATATACCAGACATGCCTGACGAGCGGAAATTCTTACACTTTCCCCTCTAAAAATAGGGGAAAGAGGGTCGAAGTGTGAAAGTAGTACGACAGTACCATAGTCTACCACCCGGTAACGCGACGCGACGTGGGGTAGTACTCTCACTCATACTCTAATTCTTGGTAAAAAGTCGTAAAATTTCCGCTCGTCTGGCATTATTGCGATATACGGGCCAGAACATGCAATGTCACAACGCCGCAAACAAAAATCAGTTCGATCAGTCGTCGTAGGACTGATGACAGCGATGCCAATTTTTTCATGTTCTAGCATTCTAACTTATGCCAGAGAAGACCATGAAGGCTACCTCGTTTACACTCACGATTCACGACCAGTGAAGCGAGCTCAGCTCGCCTTTCATGAGAGCCAAGCAGTTTAAATCCCCGTACAATGTGTCGGTACCTCAATGCAAGATTAAAAATTTAATTGTTTTATTTTTGTCGTACCAAATTTTCTTTAAACGTATTGGTGAAATTGTTCTAATTAGAATGAGACCAATCATGACATAGTTTTGATTACATTTGCTTATTAAAATGTAAAAATATGAATACAAGAGAAAAGAGAAGAAGGACATGGAAGGAAAGTATATCGCCGAGATAGACATATTGTATAAAGTTATACAAAATTACAGTAAGTTACAGAAAGTGAAATATATAGTCCACGCGTACTACATATCAGTTGCTTTTAAAAAAATGATAAATTGTATGCATATTTGCAGTAAGTACATCATATCTCACGCCATTATGCTATGAAATTATGTTGGGTTCTAGAATCAATCCATTATTGTAATTTGTCTGAAGCTACAATAAACATAATTATTCCACAAATTTATGCAATATGGTTCCAATTATATCGTCTTTAGTTTCATATTAATCAAAAAAACTTCACTGGTATATTGTTACGGGGCGTAACTCCCGTGGTATATGCACGAAGTGCCGCCTGTGACTTCTGCTCGAAGGACCAATGTTTGAGCCACGAACTCCTTCCTGAGTGAGTGAGCGTCGTGGCTCGGGAATATTGCACACCACTGCCTACAGTGCTATGGTGTGCCTATCTGCTTATGTGTTCAGGGTCCTAATTGACGCCTGAAGCACTTGACTAAACTGTGACTGACTGACTGTAGTGTTCAGGGTCCTAAGTGACGCTGAATGTGTTGTGTCTATGACTGGCTGAACTGTCAGTAAGTATGAGTCCTGAGCGACTTATACTGTTAACTGACTCTATGTGACTGTTGCTATCTGATCTGTAAGACTGAGGTGACTGAAAGTGACTGAAGTGACTGAATTGACTGACTTGACTGACTTGACTGACTGACGTTGGCGATCTTCGCTGTCGATCGCCAACTCTCCTATTTTCTAAATTGTCCGCTGATTGGTTTCTTCTCATTATTGGCAGTCACCAATCAGCGGTCCTAACTAAACGCGGACACTCCTCTTTGCGCCCTTAGCGCGCTCACTTGGAGAGGGGTGCCGCGGTGCTCGGGTGGGGGCGAAGACGTTTGACAACCGGGGAAATTCTTCCGGGTGGCGGACCTTCGGTATCTTGACCGTTACAATTACGTTTCCGGCTACCCTTCGGAATTTCCGTGCTTATGGCACGGTCACGGCTATTGAGGGACGAGAGAAGCGACTTTCTAAACTCTCGTAGTTTTTTACTCATAAATCAGCTTCTCTCGCCAGGAAGTATATTGAACTCTAAGAACACATGCGAAAGGAACCGAAAAATCCCAAATCTCTAAAATAGCCCTTCACGCACGTCCGTGACATAAACCGTGTTAGCGACGCTCGCTAACATGCCGCCCACCTTGAACATGCATTGCATGTTTAACACTAAATCTAATCTAACTATTCGCGTTAATCGAACTAAATATCTAAATTCGCTAAACTATGGTGCTATGATAGGCTAACACTATACTAACTATATGGGATGATACCTGTGTGTATCACTGAGCTTCTGATTCTATGGATTGATTATATATAACTTACACTGAAGCTAATACTACTGTTATTTAACTAAGTTCTAACTGTCTATAAATGTCTTTTTTCTTCGAACAACACTCTCGAAGTCTTGACGGTGATTCCGCGTCCTGAAGTTGTCGTGTCCGCCGCATTGAGGTTGTTTGGTTCCAATGAACCACCTGTGTAGCGACGCCGACAGTGCGTGGTTGTCCTCTACCTTGAAGAGCAACCCATTCGCTTCCTGCAGGTAGGGTGGTTGTGACCGCGACTGGTACGGTTGCTGAAGTCGGCGCAGGTGTTCCTTCCGCCAAAGTTGCCAAAAATGCTGTAACATCTTTGGATGCCATTTATACCCATGTCCGAACTGACTCTTGACGTCTGACACCTTCATCAGAGCATCACCTCGTGGGATATGGTGAGGAGTGGAGTTATCGGGAATCATGGGACTGTAGGGTTGGGAGTCAGAATACAATTCGACTCGTGTCAATTCTATGCTTCTATTTGCTAATCGTTTCTGAACTGTACTTAATCTATATTTAATGTGGATGTGCTTTCTGCGTTTGAGCAACTCCTTTTCGATTCTGAAATCGCTATTATCCTGAACGACATACTGTCCCTGTTGTCTATGTAAATTGCCTGACAGGTGCGATACCTGTATTCTATGTCTTTTCCCTAGTAACCCTGTGTCATTGACCTTAATTCTTAACCGACTGGAGTTTATGGTTCTCTCTGCGAACCCTATGTGAGACGGTGTCGTGCCGCAGGTATACGGCGCTCGAGCTAAGACCTGTGCTATGCCTGACCTAGCCATAAACTCACTAATGCAACCTCCGGCAAGCGCCACTCTGTCGTAGGTATATGGCGCCCGACCTAACACCGGTGAGGTTACTGACCTATGTCTCTGACTGTTTGCACTAATGCCCATTCTAAATCTTAGCTCTAATTGCCTGGTCATTTCTTCTGTGGTTTCCTTAACCCATAATGACTTGCCTAATGTTTCTAATGAGATAGTATTAACTAACTCGTAACCTGCGTCTAAACTACTCAGTTTGCCCCTAACTAAATCTATATCTAACATAATGGGGAGTTTTCTCGCTAGCGTTACGCGTGACTCGAATCTACCGCCCACCTTGGACGATCTAATGTATCGTACTGAGTTTTCTAAAAGTACATGTGTACCGATCTCAATCCTTTTCCCCAGCCTATCGTTCCCCTCTAACCACCCGTGCCTATCGTGTAGAAAATAGGCAGGGGGAGGGAAGGAGTTGGGCATCGTCTTGCCCCGCAAAGCGGTCTGTTTCCTGAATGAAACTTCCCGCTGTACGGCTAAACAAGACGACTCTGAGATTCGCGGAAATCGCGTCAAATTCGCGCCTGTCCGTGAAAGTGTACTTGTGGCAATCACAAGCATTTCCTCTACTCTATTGTTCATCCTGAACCACCCGTGCTTATCGCGCAACGCATAGGCAGGGGGACAGGAGCAACCGAAAATTATCTTGCCCCGCGAAACGGTCGGTCTCTTCAATAAAGCCTCCCGCCGCACGGCTATACAAAATAATTTCCCGGCTCTCGAAGATCGTATACGAATCGTGCCTATCTGTACTGTTATTCTACGGGCGTTTACCTGAGTGTACACCCTTAGATGCGCGGTTGGCCTAAACGCCGGAACAGGCCAATGCTCTCGACGTTTCGACACTTGTACCTGTGCTGAACTGTTACGCGCGGGATTGACCTGCCTCTGACTACCGCGTGCTACTACGTTTCCCTGTGCAGCTATTACTGCTTCTACCTGACTACGTAAGAAACCTGGTGCCCTAGACGCTTTGTGATCTAATTCCTTTGTTTCTTTGGCTAATAGATGAATTACGCGGACTACTGCCTGCTTTATTGCAAGTTGTGATTCTTGAATTAACTTGCTCTCTGAATCTAAACTACACCCTTTTATTACTGAATTTAATGTAATATTAATTTTTGGTTGGTTACCGAAACTACCCTTAAAAGGTGATACCTGACTGCTATCCTGTATCGCACTACTGTATACTGAATTTATACATGTCTCTATGGTGTTTATGGATGATTCTCGCGACGGTGATGAATCAACAATGGATTCGCTACCTATTACTACCTGATTATATTGAGCGGCTTTATTGCTTACTAAATCTACTGTAATTGATGTGGGTTCTCGCGAGTATGATGGTCGCGTGACCATGTAATCTTCTATTTCTACAAATAATTCAAAGTACAAATCTTCGAATGCTTCCCACTCTCCTTCCTGGGCGAGCTCGAGATATGTACCCAATACTAATAAATCTATTTTAGTTTGAAATGTCTTGAATTGAGAATATGAGATCGAGAGTGTTTCCAACATTTCTTCCAAAACTAATCTACCTGCTAAGTGTTTTGTCTCTCTAAAGAGTTGCTCAGTGCGGTTGAGCGCTGCTTTACTTAAATCGCGTTCAGCGATCAATAGTTCTAATTTTGCCATTATCAAACTAACGCAAGTCGAACGTATTCTGAATGGACTTACGTGACGGATGTAACAGGAGAGGCGATGTCTGAGATGCTGCTCCGACGTCGATGCTGAAGTCCTCTCTGTTAAGATTGGCTGCTGGACCGTTGACTTCTGTTGGTGGATGCTGACGTCAACCGTGGCGTCGATCCTTGGCACAGATATCTCCAGATTGTTCTTTGTGGAGATGGCCACTATGTTTCACACTATTGTCTTTTTGCAGTTCACAGATTTTTGTATCACAATACACTTGCACCTCGATTTCTGTCCTGCCACGTGTCACTGAACTCTCTCTGCTATCTTCTGTGCTGGTCTGCTGAACTGCGGCTGAATCGGTTGCTGCTCCAATCCGATCCCAGTCCACGATGCTGCATCCGGCTCGAAGGACCAATGTTACGGGGCGTAACTCCCGTGGTATATGCACGAAGTGCCGCCTGTGACTTCTGCTCGAAGGACCAATGTTTGAGCCACGAACTCCTTCCTGAGTGAGTGAGCGTCGTGGCTCGGGAATATTGCACACCACTGCCTACAGTGCTATGGTGTGCCTATCTGCTTATGTGTTCAGGGTCCTAATTGACGCCTGAAGCACTTGACTAAACTGTGACTGACTGACTGTAGTGTTCAGGGTCCTAAGTGACGCTGAATGTGTTGTGTCTATGACTGGCTGAACTGTCAGTAAGTATGAGTCCTGAGCGACTTATACTGTTAACTGACTCTATGTGACTGTTGCTATCTGATCTGTAAGACTGAGGTGACTGAAAGTGACTGAAGTGACTGAATTGACTGACTTGACTGACTTGACTGACTGACGTTGGCGATCTTCGCTGTCGATCGCCAACTCTCCTATTTTCTAAATTGTCCGCTGATTGGTTTCTTCTCATTATTGGCAGTCACCAATCAGCGGTCCTAACTAAACGCGGACACTCCTCTTTGCGCCCTTAGCGCGCTCACTTGGAGAGGGGTGCCGCGGTGCTCGGGTGGGGGCGAAGACGTTTGACAACCGGGGAAATTCTTCCGGGTGGCGGACCTTCGGTATCTTGACCGTTACAATTACGTTTCCGGCTACCCTTCGGAATTTCCGTGCTTATGGCACGGTCACGGCTATTGAGGGACGAGAGAAGCGACTTTCTAAACTCTCGTAGTTTTTTACTCATAAATCAGCTTCTCTCGCCAGGAAGTATATTGAACTCTAAGAACACATGCGAAAGGAACCGAAAAATCCCAAATCTCTAAAATAGCCCTTCACGCACGTCCGTGACATAAACCGTGTTAGCGACGCTCGCTAACATATATTAAATAAATTATCTTGAAAACAGATCAAATAGTGTTAGGTTTGCACTCTATTAGCCCATCGATACACGGTCATTTAAACTTTTTGGAATGCTCGGAGTCACCTTCCCTCTTTGTCTTTCGCTCACTGAGCTTCTCTATGATAACTGAGATTAACATGATTCGAGTTTCGTGTCCTCAGCTGACTCGAGTATAGCCACGAGCTCTTAGTGAAAAAACACTGTACCCGGCACCCACATCACTCATGGATTATATATGAGTCCTACGTGGAAACCAGGCATTAAACTACCTAATACACACTGTACAGTTGTACCTCGAAATACGTAAGGGTTCGCAATATTGACGTATCGCATATTTGAAAATCCGCGTAATTCTAAGAATTCCTTTCCGACTCCTAATACAAATTTATAATACATAAACGGTTACAGACTGAGTACGAGTTATTTACTGGGAGAACAAGAAGGGAACAAAGTGGTTTTAATCGAAAACTATGCCTCAAGAGTTACAGATTCTTTATTTGGTCGTCAAGCGGAATGCCGTTTGTGGCACAAAGCTATTACCACATTATTTGTGGCCTGTAGATGCAGAATATAATGTAGTTGTATTAATATATTTATACTTATATTTCTCAGCTTCTAATAAAAGTTAGAACCACTACTAATTCTTGAGGCACAAGCTTTCGATTGGGACACAACGCCCACCTTTTCGTTATCTTAATATGTAATCCGGAGCCACATACACCCGTCCCTGAATTTGCGAGAATATGCGTTCCACGTGGATTTGATTTACGCGAATAGAAATCGCGTAAATTCAGTCTGTCAGTATGAAAAGAAAAATATTGGAAATAAAAGCTAGTAAAAGTTTTAGAAATACATGTGTACATATTTATTCTACATAACTTAACAAAAAAATAATTAAGACATTTCATAAAGAGAAGTATGTAAGTTTTAGTTGATGTCACTATCACCACTGTAATTCAAAATAATAAGCCTTTTCTTTTTAATTGGCATAAACTCATCATCTTCATTGCTTGAAATATTTGGAAGTTCATCTTCATGTTCATTGTGAATGTTTCTTTCTGCCAACCGATCTCACAATACTGACTGTATAAAACTGTCAATTTTAAAACTTATAGGAAAATATGCACATATGTACATATCTGACCGCGTAAAATAGGATCGCGTAAATCAATTCCGCGTATAAAAAGTTCCGCGTAAATTGAGGTAAATTTGCCGTGTAAAACAAATACTCGCGTAAAAAAAAGCCGCGTAAATTGAAGGACGGGTGTACTGTTGTTTAGAAATGTTAAATGTATGTTGCATTTTATATATTTACTAAAATATATATGTTAAAAAAATGATAATGTTATTCAAAAACTTCTAGAACTCGAGGAACTATTCTTCAACGCCGGTCATAGGTACATATCGGAAAAGTTTTTCAAAATGTTGACTTTTACAACATATTTCAATTCCATACAAATCGGATAGGCAATCGTAATGTAAATATATACCCAAATGTAGCCTAAATAGAATTTCTTCCATCCTTTAATTATTGTAAAACATACTGCACTTTGGATACTTTATATATTTTTGCATATTAGTCATATCCTTCATTCTTTCAACCATTTCAATTTCTTATAAATGCATAAAAATTTCTAGTGTATTTATTACATATTGTGTGACTATATTATTCATCTCACATAAGTGTATTGTAATTTTTGTAATTCTCCAAAATCGTGGTGACTACTGTTGGAGAATGCGGCTTATACGCATGCTTCCGTAGCCCATTGCAACCGGCCTAGTCACCTACTACGGGGGGGGGGGGGGGTTGTGCGTCGAGCACGCGTCACCTTTTGCGCGGATCTTGCGGGGGCCTATTTTATTTTGAGGAAATTACTGTCTTCCCGTTGCGTTCCTGGTGCATGGAAGCACGGGGCCTTTCTGTTCCCACCACCTCAACAGGTTTTTGTTCCTGTCGTTCTACAACTACAAAGATCGCAAATAACCGCGTTTTTCAAAACTGCGTAAGTACTTCCAGGAACAACTATACTTCTGTTTCTTCCTAAATGAAGAACGAGCCTTGCAGTGAGGCATAACTCAGAGAATATATTCTGGGAAGTACGACTTATACACATTTGCAAGTGATATTATTATGTTTCTAACACAATGGTCTTACAAGCTTAATAAATAGGAGTTATAGGGATTGCATTCGAAACTTGTTATATTTCAAAATGATGTTTTTTCATTTTTATTACATGCTTATAAAAAGTTTTCAGAAGTTTGAGTTTTGTTTTGCAATAATGGTGTTGATCTTATAATTATGACATTATAGTAACCTAATTAATTTTGGAAGTTGATAACGACATTGTAAAAATATGCTCCAATCGTGCTATGAAATTGAAATGAATTGAGTTCGTATTTTTGTCTTATTCTTTAGTAAGTGAAGCAATGTAAAATGTAAGATGGTAAATCATAGTTAGATTTATTTTATGCGCTCAGTATGTGCATATAATCTACAAAATCTTTTTTGTTCGCATCTACTTGGAAAAAATTACTCTAATTCAATTATGTACTCCTTGGAACTATACAACATTTGTTTGAAACAGTGTTTAGTATCATCAGTTGTTCACAAAATTTTCAAATAAATTTATTTTTATATGATACAGTGTATAGTGGTCAAACAGATTTCCTGGTGGGATGCCAAAAAGGAGGATCTATTTGACTTTATAGTCTTCAGCTGCAATTCCACAGATATTTCTATACTCGCCGCATTAAAACGCAGGGGGCGTATGAAACACTCGGATTTTTTTCGAGGTCGGTATTTCAGAGCATGTGATACGAACACAGACGAGATACAGAATAAACCGATTATCTCGCGGGACTTCGTGTCACACGATCTGAAATACCGATAACCTAAAATGTCAGAGTGTTCGGAAGAACATCTTTCGTTTTATTATCTGACAAAAAATGTAAGCACTTATAAAGTATTTTAAAATAGAAAATGTAAGAGCAGACGCAAAAGGTATACATTTTAGACAATCGGAAAGGTAAACATGAAAATGGTAAGGAGGCTTATGAGCCCCCAATCTGGGTGACAAAGAAAAGCATTGGATGAGTGGTCTATCCTGTTCTTAGTCAATGATACGAAGTCCCATAAGCTAATAGGTCTATCCTGTATCTCGACTGTGTCTGTATCAAAGAATATCGTTTTGTAATAAAAAAAAAAATAGGACAGCGTTTATCATAAAACTTAAGTAGTGCGATAATAATTGTAGTTATTCGAAACCAAATTTAAAATATCACTACAAGAATTTCTTTCTTTCTCCAGACTTTTCGCGTGTTTCCTTTGTTTTACCGATATTTCTTTCCACGCTATGTTGCGGCCTTCTTCCTCGTGAGAAAGACCGCCCCTCCACGATGGCTCGCCTGAATTCGAAATAAAATTTCAGATCAGTTGTTTCTGAAAATCGCTAGAATGCACTCTCGGTAAATTGCTGCCCCTTTAAGTAAGTCTCACACTGAGACTGTAAACACCTATCAGTAATAAGCATCCGAATTACCTGTTTGCCATTTTATTGCAAAACAGCTAACAATACCAATATACAAAAACAAATCCATTAGAAACTTAGTACGAGTACGTGCATTTTGTTGATTACTAATCGGGTGAAACGCTAATGAAGAAGGGTTTAATAATGCCACGTAGGATTCTGTAAGTTTAAAACAGCCATTCTGCCGCTGTAAACTATACATTGGTAGTAAGTGCCATTGGAAATAAGAGCTGATGTTGCAAAGTAGAATTGTTTCCACTTGAATGTCCTTAAAGGTAGAAATAACGATAAAATTGTACACTCGCTGTTACCAATTGCTAATTTTAATTATTGTTAGCGTAAAGCGTAGTCATCGTGTAAAAGTTAAATGTCATCAATTGAGGATCCCCATAGAGTTTATCACTCACGTATCCTTAAGCTTCGTTTGCATCAATTACTTAATTGACATGTACAACGCTTCGAATGTGCACTCTCTGAGATACAGTTTTATTTTTTAGACGAATATATGTTCAATTATAGTTTCATTCACTTCCATATGGCATCACTTACGTGACACGCGTCAATTTTGATAAAATTTAAAAATGATATAGTATTCAGAAAAATATATGGCACATATTATTATTTGCAATAGAAGATAAAAACAGTCTCCGAAGTATGATATGAAAAACGTGTATTTCTCAATACCTTGCAAACTATTTTGCCTATAAATAAATTGTTTAAATAGAAATTGCGAACCTTCATTGGAAAATGTATCTATGCAAACAGCTTTGAAATAGTCCAAGTGTTTAAAAAATGTAAAAAATTATTATTTGTTATAATATTTCTCTTACAAATTACTACCCTGAAGCGTAAACATGTTGGTATACACTTCAAATGAGTATAAAAATACATGTACAGTAAAGTTTTGGTTTATGTTATTAGAATTATTAATATATATTATAAATATAATAATTAGAATAGTACATTAAATTTTACCTATACGTATTTACACGCTTGTGGCAGTGCCTATCCGAGCCTGCATTAGCCCGCGGCAGTGCATGCGTGCACCTACACATATGCGAGCCCAAGCTGGCACTGCAACATAACGGGTAAACTTAAAATATGCATTTCCATGTATTTTCTAGTAAATTGTCGAAAACATACTTCCTCGCAGATTTGATCTGATTTGAAAAAGCTAACGACATTAAAGGAGTGAGTTGTTTATTATGGTTGATAAATAAGTTTAAATTAAATTATAATATAATGTAGCGAAGTTTATTTCTAGAATAGATGCTAGGTCGAGTTAGCATTCAGGATAGTTGTCCGCGTTGGGGGTGCAGGGGAGACCCTCCCCCGCATTTCAGTTTTAAACTGTAAACATCGTCTTGCAAGCACAAATGTTACTGATATCGATATATGTAAAAAATTTCAAACTAGTTCACCCATTAGATATGTTCTCTCCTGTGTTTACACAGACACCAGGGGGATGAGGGCTAGGAGTTTGTAGGAACAGTAGTTAAGTGGCGGCCGTACGCTCACGCATGCGCTGGCAAATGCATGCACCTATACGCAAAATTCGATATGTTATTTCAATTAACATCTTAGAAACTATTAAAGACCTGTAATTGAAATTTAGTATTTAATGTTTACCCCTCCCCCTCGCCCCCCAATTTCATTAGAATCGGCGACCTGCGATCCTTGGAGCTTTACCCAAAATTTTAATTTCAACTTCCCAGTAAGGTTGAAATCGTTATATAATAGAAATACAATCTTCGGGGGACATAGTACGCAAAAAGCTGTAAAATTATATGATACTTCAACCAATTATATTGAGGTGGAGGGGTATCTACAATTAACCTTTCACGCTCGGTTATTGCTTGCAGAAGATGACCGTTTAATTGCACAATGTCCGACACATAGCAACTTCGCTGCTCTAGGTTTCGTACAGGACTCTCTGGTGGCACTCGTTTCGTGGGGTTATATACCCGGTGTCCTGTGACAAGGACAGCGAGCAAGCCACGCCGATGAAAAAGCGTAGGCGAAAAAACGTGCGTAGAAAAGGGCGCCAAAAATAGTGAAAGCGGTGAAAGATTCCGCGTGGCCTGTAGGAAAACCCTGGCCTGTACGAATCTGGCTGCCAGATGCGTGAACTGGCCGTAGCCAGGCTCGCACACACCTTTTTAAAGCGCAGGAAAATATTTTTCCGTCGCTACAATATGATGGTTTGTTCTCTTGGTTTTAAGCGTAAAGACTAACTCCAACATTAGTCCTTAAATGTTAAAAATTATCACCGTAGTTAGGAATCATCTGTGGCGTTGATTCTCATTGTAAGAGAAATGGTTGCATTTTGTGTTTGTGTGACTTGAAATCATACCTTGAAACACAATTGCGTGTACGTGAAAAGAGTACGTACTGATTGCCAAATATTTTTTTAGATTTTCTTGTTTTTATGTACTTTATACAAACATGAAAGTGAATGTACCAGAAACGATTTTGAAAAATAAGAAGCTGCACATCCATTAACGCATACGGAAGACAACGTACCCTTTTCATACACACATCAACGTCCTACGTGACAAAAGAAAGAAACAGGAGAAGGGAAAACAGAGAAACGTGAACACACTTTAATATAGCAATCTTTTGCGTAACGCGTTAGCTCCAGTGGTCACTTATCACTACTAACAATAATTTGTGTTCCTTTAAGCCTTGATCGATAACACTTGACCGTGTCGCTTAAGTGCCACCTGTAGCAACCGTAAAAAGACATCCATTTTTTCAGCCCATTACTGAATTTCTGTTTCGATTGTCAAACTACCGCGGCCAACGTTAAAAAAAATCATCGCGCTCATTCCAAAAAAAAAAATAGAACAAGAAAATCCCTGAGTGAAGCTTTATATTTTACACGGAATGAAATTCAACGAAACGAAAAACATAATTATTTGCTTAAAGATATACGACGAACATGACGTTGCTACATATGATGTATACGAAGTTTTTGATACATCAGTCAATAGAGGGCATAGAAAAAAACACTCTTCGCAAATTTTCAGCGCCCTATCCCCATTTTTAGTGTAGTTATAGGGTGTATCGTGATTTACAGTTTTTTATTAATTTCCCTGACTCTCTTGTATAGAAAATACTAGAAAAAATTGGGATGTATTCTATCGGAATACATATCTGGAAATTTTTTCAGAATTTTATGTTGCAAAACCAAATTTTAAAAAATAAAAGAAGTTTTAAAATGCCGATTTCCTATTGAAGTCCTAAAATGACTAAGTTTATATTTTTACATGTAGCACCTCCTTATGGTTCTTAACATGTAATTTTTCCAGTTTTCTAACGGGGGGGGGGGCGTGTAGTCGCAAAAATAAGAAACCGGTATTTTATAATATTACTGGCAGTGTCAGTTTTCCGACTATCTTAATACTTATCATAGTTTTACAAGCTCATTATGAATATTAAATGAAAATTTTTCAGACTTTTTTGAAAGGTGCATTATATTGAAAACAATTAAGAAATTTTATTCTTTACTTCTCTCATGTCCGTATAAGTACCACGTTCGTATGACTGATAAAGCTAATTCCATACATGGATATTATATTAAATTCTAAATATTGTGGATGTACATTACCTTATAGGGAGGGGTCATTACTTCAATTTGTGCTTATCAAAAATAATGAGACCTGAACTTATCCGGCACCCTATAATGATTACCATTTTATTAATTTTCAATATTTTATACTGTTTTCTGACAAACGTACCCTTGAAAATGATCTATGCTTCATTCATTTAATAATACTGCTTTTACGATTGTGTCGTCCGCAGGATAATGCAAAGTAAAATGAAGATAGGTGAAAGTATTCAAAATAGCATCTACAAATTAAAATTGTTGTAACGGAATACGATTGAATACTACAAATGTTATTAACTGCAGCGTAAGAAGATTTATATTGATATCTCTTTTTACTTTTTCTTTGTGAACAAAAGAAAAAAATTCAGCTCTTTATACTGAAATTATGCATTACACTATATAGTTATGCATAACTACGTTGATTTTTCGAAATTCCAAAAATACTTATTTAGAAATATTTCTTTACACTTACGAAACACAAATGTTAAACAAAGAAATCATTTTCTACCCTGTACATATAAACCTTCCCTTAAAGTTTTTATAATTACTTTTAAAATTTTTCAAAACTTCACAACTTTAGATTCACAGCTCTAGTTTTCAAAACTTTAGTTGGAAATGAAACTTATTTGGCGCTAATATGTAATAATTTACACTACATTCATAAATAATGTGATTAAAACAACTCTCCAAAAATTTTTTAGCCGATAGATGATTTACTTTTCTATCGGGACGAAAAATCGTCAGTAGTAGATATACTATATCCATGATAATCAGACATGCTACGTGAAACATACACACCCCACGGCTTTCTAGTTTCTAAACACTAATTATTTCTGAGCAATTGCAGCCGACAGAACCATATTACATCGCCCTTCCGATCTTGTGAAAAATTTGTCATAAAGTGGAATCAATATGTACAATCACTTTAACCCTTTGACTGTGAAAGGCGTATAGGGGAAAGTGGTACAGCGCCGACCGGCTTAGGTACCGACCAAACTTGGTATTCATTTCTGTCGGTAAATGAGAGTACTTCTCAGGCAAAAACAAATCACTATTGTATAAATATCTAACATAGTTCGAAACCATAACGTTCTTCCCCTATTTCCAAATTTTATGTAGCGATACATATCCACATTGCTATTTCCGTGTATTGAAATTTATTTTTTAAGGTTCATATACTACTTCTCATGGATATAAATGATTCTACTCTTTTTTTATAACTAGGGTAGATATCCCAATTACTGCCAGTGTCCCTATAACTGACATTTTAATTATTTTATTTAATAGCAAAGTAATGTACGAAGAATCATAAGTAAACAAATTTTGGTACTAAATTTGGACATTGGTTTACATAACAACACATAGACATTGTATATTCGTTTACACTTAACATTTAAAAATAAATATTAGGTGGTAAATGTGCTGCTGGTCATTAAAACGTGACCAATGTAATTATAAATATGTAACGTGTCACGATTCAGTAAACGCGATACGTTTACTATATATCTAATATCTGTTGCACAAATTGAATTGTTAATATACGTAAAAATTGTCTTTATTTAAATGACAACTTTTCAAGTGACACTAATAGGGACATTAGACTTCGTTCTACATTTTCAATTACATAGTAATTAATTCATTATATTTAACAAATAAAAGTCTGATCATAAATAAAAGAGATGTTGAACAATATTGTGCTGGAAACTAGAAGGATTTGTAGATTAAATAACTTCTAAGATAATTAAATAAAGTTACACGATAATCTTAAACTGGCAGTACTTGGTACATCTACCCTATCTCCTATCAACTAAGAATAATTTAAAACAATGATATGGTGATTTTTTTGTGTGCACTAATAATATATAATCTATGCTGTTCCCAAGCGTACCAACCAAACTAGGATCGACCAAATTTTCTTTATTTTTAAGTAGAGTCTAGTGGTATTTCATAATTATTTGGAGGATAGTTCTTCCGTTTCCTTTTCATGCTTTCGCATAGAGAAACGTTGCCAATTTCAAAGAAAAAGAAGAACAATGGACCTGTACGGTCTTAGAACTCGCGTTTCGCGGAAAGGAAATAACGAATCTTTGACCGGTGTGCTCGACGGCAAATTAATGTCGTGAGGACGCGTTTAGTAGGTGATGTGATGGATGGATACAATTTTATAACTCAACACTTATTTATTTAAAGTTAACGGTTCGACAGATGATGCTTAAACGGTGTGTGTGTTGTATGGTGTCTTTCTTAAATCTGTCGTCTTAGCGTTCTGCACCAAAAAAAGTAAACTTCACTCAGGAGGAGTCTATGGTGGATCGGAGGGGATGTAGGAGGAACTATGTAAAAAGAGAGAAATTTTGAGTGATGATTGGATTAGGGAATTCTGAAAATTGGCAAGGGTGGAGGAAAGAGGTGGTGGAGGAAAACTGGCAGTAGGGATGGCGATGTAAGCGGTAAATTCTCGGGTTTTTCCCCAAAATTTTATGGGGGGCCCGCAACGTGCCGCGGACTGGAGTTTTAAGGGATGGTTTGAGTGGAGGTTTACGATGGATTAAAAGACTGACTGTCGTGGCTGATTGCCTTTTTGATTTTGAGGGTTTACGAGCCCATCGGTACCGTGACACTAACTTGTACGGTGCATTGTGCATCGTACATGCCGCCCCCTCTTGAACGGTCATGTTCAAAGTGAAGGATCAAAGATGTGGTTGTTGGTGATTGTCTTAATGTGGTGTACTGTGATATTGGATCTGGAGCTTAATGTGTTACATATTTATAAGTGGTTAGATATGGTTACAATGCGTATATGCATCCTAGAGACGTCTAACGCGTGATTCTGTGTTTGAATGTGTACTGCTTCTAAGGGCTAATATATTCCGTTTTACAGATGGTTAGGTATTGCGAGATATATATATATACATATAGATACAATTTAGGGTTTATCAATGGTGCTAGTGTCTGCTACATCAATTGGCAGTGGAGCTAATTTCTTAATAGCTCGCTTGTACGTCCCTTGTGTAGTTTTGACTGTCACTACTCGCACTATCCCATCTTCTCCGGGGTGTATTTGAGTAATGTGAGCAAGCGGCCAACAGAGTGGTGGCAAGTTGTCCTCTTTAAGGATGACAAGTGGTCCATGTTGTACGTCCGGTGTTCCTGATCGATGCCATTTTTGACGAACTGTGAGCTCGTCCCAGTATTCCTTGTGCCACCGCTTCCAGAAGTGTTGTCGAATTTGTTGGATCTGCTGCCAGCTGGAGAGTATACCTGTCTTGGTTTCTGTAAAATCTCGCTCAGGAATACTCGTCAAAGAATCACCAATAATGAAATGGCCAGTTGTAAGCGCGGTTAAGTCGGTTGGATCGGATGACAGAGGAGTGATTGGTCGGGAGTTAGGGATGGCTTCAATTTCTACTAGACACGTCGTAAATGCTTCATACGTTAGCAAGGTATTTTGCATAAGTCGAGTAGTGTGGTGTTTTACAGATTTGACTGCTGATTCCCAGATACCACCAACATGTGGCGCACGAGGTGGAATAAAATGCCAATTAATACGTTGGCTGGTGAGATATTGCCTTACAATGTCATCCTTTGATTCAGAAAAGATGACATCGTAAAGTTCTTTTAATGAGCGATTTGCTCCAATGAAATTGGTAGTGTTATGTGAATAGAGGTCCGTTGCTTTACCTCTCCGCGCGAAAAGTCGTCGTAGGGCTGCGATGAAGGTATCAGTAGTTAGATCGCCTACCAATTCTAACTGTATGGCTTTTGTGGCTAAGCATACAAAAACACTTATGTATGCCTTAATTTTTTTTGTATTTCTTAATTTCTTCTCCTTTATAAAAAAGGGTCCGCAGTAATCAACGCCTACCTTTAAGAATGGGCGCGTGAAGGTTACCCGATCTTTAGGTAAGTCGCCCATTTGATATGTGGGAATGGAGGGGTTTGCTCTAAAACAAGGTATGCGCTTGTGAATAATACGTTTTACAGCCATTTTATCATGTATGATCCAATAATTCTGGCGTATTGCGCTTAATGTATTTTGTGTACCGGCATGACCGTGGAGAATGTGATAATGTTTACTTATGAGATCAGTTACTGTGTGCTTATTGGGTAATAAAATCGGGTGTTTGTGGTCGTAGCTCAAACTAGAGTTAGTTAACCTACCGCCAACTCTAAGAATACCGGTAGAATCTATGAATGGTTGTAACAACTCGGAATTATTGGAGGCCCATTGCCTCAACTGAAAGCCTCCGCTTGATGTAAGTGCAATAAGCTCATCTCGGAGAGTTTCGGCTTCATGAAGGGTAGCAGCACCGGTTAGTAGGTCGTCTACGTAAAAATCGGTTTTGACTACCTGCGATGTAAGGGGGTATTTACTACCTTGGTCGATGGCGAGTTGTATGAGCGTTCGAGTGGCTAAGAAGGGTGCACATGCAGTGCCGTAAGTTACGGTGTTCAATTGAAAAATGCGGATGGGTTCATTCGACTGCTTCCTCCATAGAATTTTATGATATTTTTTATCTTCCGGTGCTAATGATATTTGCCGGTACATCTTGGCGATGTCGGCAGTGAGAGCATATTTATGCGTGCGGAATCGAAGAGCGAGATCAAACAATTCATCTTGAACGGTTGCTCCTACCATGAGGGTATCGTTTAACGAAAGCCCGGATGATGTTTTGGCTGACGCATCAAAAACGACTCTAACTTTGGTGGTGAGGCTGCCTGACTTAATTACCGCGTGATGAGGTAAGAAATAACCATTAAACTGGTCTGGCTCGCATAGAAACATGTGCCCTAATTCAAGATATTCTTTTATAAATTGCCAATATTGAGATTTGACATTCAGATTTTTATTTAATTGACGCTCAATGGCAAGGAAGCGTTTTAATGCGATTGGATAAGATTTCGGTAATTTGTCAAGATTATCCTTGAACGGAAGCTTAACAATATATTTGCCACTACTTGCGTCTCTCACTGTGTGCTGAAGATGAGTTTCGCATGCAGCTTCTTCGACAGATTGATGTTTGATTTTTGATTTTTCTTCAATTTCCCAGAATTTAGAAATCTCCTGGTCTAAGGAGTTGGTGATGAGATTACAGGTAATAGAAGACTTATGACGATGTTGACTAATTAACTGACCGACTACTACTCAGCCTAATTTCGTTTTATGCAATTTGATATCGGTATGTGGCAATTTTATGCAGCCGACGGACAATAAGTCCCAGAAAATTAGAGCGCCCAATAACCCATCTACTTCTGCCGACTCATGAAATCGTGAATCAGCTAATGGCAAATTACGTGGAATATTTATGTCTTTTCTTTCTATGTTGATGGTGGGAATTCTTTGTGATACTTTGTCAACTATGAGAATGGTTAATGACTTGGAGAAATTGTTAAACCGTGATTTAATATTAGCTGTAGTTTGACTAACTATTGTGGAGGACATGTTATTCGTTCCTGATAATGGGATGTTCGCCCGCTGTTGATCTAGATCTAACTGCTTAACAAACTTATGGCTTAAGAAATGAGCATGTGAGCATGAATCCAATAACACGCGGCAGGGATGTGGTTGACCGGAATTGTCAATTAGTTCTATGATTGCCGTGGCTAGGAATATTTCAGAGGAGAAGTGTGAATTTAAACAGCTAATGTTAGCTTGCACAGGTGGGTTAGCGTTTCCCTGATTGGTATTGCGATGTAACATGGTGTGATGTTTTTTACAACATTTTCTACAGGTTGTCGACCGGCAGTCAATGGTTTGGTGGTTACCCTTAAGGCGGTAGTCCCCAATGGCGGCCGGGCATGTCAGAGAGTTGACTTTACCGACAAAATGAGCCAAAAATATGGGTTTGCGGGGTTCGACTTTTCGTCCTCATATAAGAGAATTTTGGGTCGAAATAGGGCTCATTCGAAAGAGGAAGCTTCAATGCAGTGGGCTCTGGTCATCATTTGATCCGATTATGTTGATGCTCAATAATATGAGCGTGGAAATGTGGAGCAAATATTTACAGCTTGACAGCCGCCGAATCTAAGCAATTTTCGTATACAAAGAGAATGTTCTCAATGAAATGAGGACCAGAGCGCACTGCGTTGAAGCCTCCCCTTTCAAATGAGCTATCGTTCGACGCAAAATCTTCTTATATAAGAACGAAAAGTCGAACCCCGCAAAAGCATGCTTTCCCGTGTGATTTCGCCATATTGATGATGATACAGAGCAAAAACGTGTAAACTTTAGTTCGGCTGTTCTCCGCGAGGAGGCACCTAATCGGAAAGACCCAATGAGAGTTGGCGCGAGTGTAGCAGCAGCTCGCTGTACTACTACACATTGAAGCCTGTCTACATGTGTGTCGTCACGCTTTTCGCCACTGCAATAGCTTGCACCTCGTTTTGTTTTGAGCCCGGCAAGCGGCACCGCGATATGTTTATGCACAGAAAAACGAAACGAACGGCGCTGTCTTGTAGACGCAACGCGTCCCCCGCACACTTATAGACAGGGTACAATGTAGTTGTACAATCATTTTTTTTACATTTTGAAATGTGATATATGATAATATATGTTGACGAATGTTTTCGAATTTTTTTGCTGCAAAACTTAGGTGTAAAAAATGAAAAATCTTATAAAAATTTGAAAAATGCATATTTCGTAATAAGTTGTAAGAGCACTACTTTTAAACTTTTATCGTAATAACACACTATTGTCCCCAATTTTTTTTTGATTTTCTGAAAAAGTGCACCGTGGTTCAAAAAATCAAAAACCAACTTTTTCAAGGTGTTTAACGCGAAAAAAGGACAGTTACTTCAAATTTTTATATGCCCGTTATGCAGTGAGTAGCGCATGTGATTTTTAATATTTCTACATTCGGAAGGAAAATACATAAACAGAAAAAGTTGCAGCTACACGAAGGAAGTTACCAAACTCAAAAATTCTGAAACTCGGTAAACAAATAGTGTAGGTCCCCAGTAACACAAAGCTATTTTTCGTAAATGTTAATTTTCACTTTTAGGGAGTAAAATCAACCCCCAAAGTTTTAGTTTTTTTTTTATATTTTTGACTATAATTGTGTAATGATAACGGATAGGACAAAACTTTAAAAGGGTACATAGTTCAGTTTTTTATGCTCTACAACCCCACTGCGATAAAAGGTATGCTCATAGTGCAATATGTTTTAAATACTCAAAATCTCCGTTTTTTATTGCATAACGGTAAATGATAGAAATGGTTATATTATATAACAAAAAGTATTCATTTTGAACGATGTAACGGAGTATAAAATAAAATCATTTTTTTTGTTTTCGTCGTTGTTACAAACAATTAATTACTGTTATTCGTATATGCCTACGTTTTTGTTCGACTCATCACTGTGTTTGTACTTTTCAGCATAAAGTAGGTGTGTTCTATCATATTTGAAGGTCTAGTATATATTTTCTTTTGAAAGATTTACTTAAAAAAATTTATTGCTCGTGTATATGGAACTTTTTGCAACGCTTGTTCTCGGGTGTTTATTCGGAACCATCACGATCAGGATCTCTCTCTCAAACGAGCAGAAAGCTCTTCACCCATACTGAACATGTACATATATGTATGTTCAGAAAATGTTTGCATTAACTAGCTAAAGAAATATGTAAGAAATAAAGCAATATTTAATATGTGGGAGAGGCTGATCGCGATAATCACTCGAGAATAGGCGTTTTTGCAATATATTTCATGTACACGTGTAATACAAGTATTTATATAAATTTTTAAGTATAGAATACATATTCGACCATGAAGTATAATAGAAAATACATATTTTGGCGTGAAAAATGCAAATAGAATGAAGAATCGACCAAAAACGTATCAAGATGCGTATAACGGTAATTAATTGTTTTTAACAACGACGCAAAGAAACAAATTATTTCATTTTATATTTCGTTAAATCGCTCAAAATAGAAACTTTTTAGTATATAATAATCATTTCTATAATTTACCGTTATGCACAAATACAAATAATTTGTTTCTTTAAAACAAATTGGACGATAGGGATAACTTTTATTGCTGCAGGGTTGTAGATTATAAGAAAACTGAATAATTTATTCTTTTGAAGTTTTGTCCTATCTCTTACCATTATAAAGTTATACTGAGAAAACTAAGAAATGCTAAAACTTTGGGGATTGATTTCACTTCCTAAAAATGAAAATTAACACCGACGAAAGATAGATTAGTATTACTGGGTCCTACAATACTTACTTGTGCATCGAGTTTCAGAATTTTTAATTTCGATGACTTTCTTTATAGTCTATCTGAAGCTATTACACATGACTATATTTCGAAGTTAGAAAATGGATTTCAATGGTTACATTGGCAGAGTGACTATGGTGTCAAACTGTAAAACACGTACTAAATATTTTGGTCATAAGTTCGTGCCTTGCACAAGCGCAATTTTTTTCTCTTACATTTTTTTCAATCCTTATCTATACAATATGCAAATACGTAACAATAATTTAAAAACATGTGAAAGATATTTTAAAAATATGTTACTCTGAAGTATACACAGAAATAATTTAGGAGTATATTTTACACAATCGTTTCTGGAGCCACGAATTCTTCTACTTATGGGTATTGCTTCGCATTTCCTTGATCAAATAAATATATGGAATGATGCAATGTACTTTTACTTCAAGTCAACTCCATTTATTACTGATAAGTACTATCGAATTAAAGTTTATTTATTTATTAGGTGTCGAAGAATCTAAATAATTCTTTAATTAACGAGGTAAATGAATAGTAAAACTGCAGAAGGAAACAATATTATCATGTAGTCAAGAATTGAAAAAAAATCTTAGAGAAAAAAATTTAACTTGTGTGGGGCGAGAACTGGCAACCAAACCATTTCGTGTGGACTTCACAGTCGAACCATAAACCGCTCTCGTGCAATCATTGCGATGAATTGTCACGGCGGCAACGCGGCAACACCGCCGTTGATTCATGGCAACGCTGCTGCCTTGAGACGATTTCCCCCCTTGCCCCACTTTCGCGTAATAAACAGCTGCGAATTACTCTACGCTTTCGTGAAGGAAAACGATAGTGGCTCCGCCTCGTATTCGTCGGGCAGCCACATGCTTGTAGGAAATGACCTTACTGTAACGAAATCTACCATGCCTACGAAATCTGTGACGTCACGCGAGGGGACTACCGCCTTAAGACAGTTACAGCATAAATTCTTTGATTTTACTAATTGAAACCGTTCTTCTGCCGTTAATTTCACGAAATTTTCACATTGTTGGGAGTAGTGTGTACCCCTACAGAAACTACATGTTACTACGACCTGAGTTGCATATGCCTGAGCTGGCGAAGGACGATTGTCGCGAAAGTTATATCTAGAGTTCCTTTGCTGGAGTGTTTGATTGCGCTGACCAGAATTATTAGGGTTATGGTGTGATTGAGCTTGAGAATTATAAGGTTCCAGGATCCGACACCTTTCGTGTAAAAATTCGAAAAAGGTTTCCAACCGTGGGAATTGTGTTTCGCGAGTATATTCGCGCCATTTTAATGAAGTGGCTTTGTCCACCTTGGATAATAATAAGTGTATCATGAAGGTATCAGTTGTCGGTTGGTTTAGGAGTTGAAGTGCGTGATAATGTGCTTCTACCTTGTTTAGAAAAGCTCGTAGTTCTCTGTGTTCAGGACGAGCGACGTTGGATAATTCGAATAAGGCTTGCAAATGATTGGCGACGATTACTGCGGGCTGATTATATCTTTTTTCTAATAAACCCCACGCTACGGTATAATTGGCTGCTGAATTGCTAAGCGATTCAATACTCCGATAAGCTTCATCCTTCAAACACGATCGCAAATACATCAATTTTTTACAATCACTTAATCGCGAATTTTCGTGGACAGATGACTTGAATTGATCGGAAAAACCCGGCCAATCTTCATAATTCCCCAAAAAAATGGGCAAATTAATCTTGGGTAGCTGAATTTCTGAATCTACCGATTCAACTTGCGAGAAAGGTGTAGGTGGCTGGTCAGCCCGTGTTGTTTCAGCAACTGTTGAGGTGGTTGTAGGGGTATTTTCAGCAATTAAATCAAGTGCCCGTGCTTTTAATTGCGTGTAAAACGATTTAATATTAATTCTGTCGCGTAATAATTGACCGTCGTCTGCAATGTCTAGCTCTGGTTGAGTTTTAGCAAACGTGAGATATTCCGCGTTTAATTCTTCCAAACGAAGCTGAATTTCTCTATCTTTGTATGGTTATCTGCGTGCTCTAAAATCTCCTTAAGGTCTTGCAATTCCATAACGAAAGCTGAGCGTTTGTCTTTAAGAGCCTTAATGCGGTCCTCAGCCATTTTGAGTGATTATTTAAATTGATAGGAATAAGATAGAAAGGGTAAATGGTGATCTTTGACTAAATTCTGAGTTCGACTTACAGAACCGTGACGATTGGTGATGCGCTGGTGATGCTGTATTCTGCTCGCTGACTGATGATTGTAGCTGCTCACAACTCCTTTCGTAGAGTCAGTAGTGTGATGACTGGACAGCTATGGCCTTGATCGGCAACGTCGTTCGACGGTGATGGCTGCTTCTGCTTGGCGGCTTACTCATCAATGTGGTTGATGGTTTGATGATGTTCAGATTCTTGATCGAATCTTTGTCCATGATGGTATGATGGTTCAAGATAGTACGCTTAATTGGTACAATTCTTCAATGGTGTGGCACTGGACTAAGAGTTTTCGTCTCTAATCCGGCTCGAAGGACCAAAAAATGTACGGTCTTAGAACTCGCGTTTCGCGGAAAGGAAATAACGAATCTTTGACCGGTGTGCTCGACGGCAAATTAATGTCGTGAGGACGCGTTTAGTAGGTGATGTGATGGATGGATACAATTTTATAACTTAACACTTATTTATTTAAAATTAACGGTTCGACAGATGATGCTTAAACGGTGTGTGTGTTGTATGGTGTCTTTCTTACATCTGTCGTCTTAGCGTTCTGCACCAAAAAAGTAAACTTCACTCAGGAGGAGTCTGTGGTGGATCGGTGGGGATGTAGGAGGAACTATGTAAAAAGAGGGAAATTTTGAGTGATAATTGGATTAGGGAATTCTGAAAATTGGCAAGAGTGGTGGAAAGAGGTGGTGGAGGGAAACTGGCAGTAGGGATGGCGAGGTAAGCGGTAAATTCTCGGGTTTTTCCCCAAAATTTTATGGGGAGCCCGCAACGTACCGCGGACTGGAGTTTTAAGGGATGGTTTGAGTGGAGGTTTACGATGGATTAAAAGACTGACTGTCGTGGCTGATTGCCTTTTTGATTTTGAGGGTTTACGAGCCCATCGGTACCGTGACACTAAGTTGTACGGTGCATTGTGCATCGTACAGGACCGAAGAGAATATGAATGCGGCGTTGAAATCGATTCTCGAAAAGAATTTTATAGATGAACTAGAGCAAAGAAAAAGGCTGAAGGAAGAAAGAATAGCAAATACATATAAAAAGAAAGTTGAAAGAGAAACAAAGAGAAGTAAAAAAAATAAAATTGTAGTAAGAGAAATAAAGGAAAGAAAAACTGGTAAGCAAACGGAGAAATCACAAGAATAAGAGAGAAGAAAGAAGCTATGAGAAGAGATAAATAAAAAGACGATAATTTAGTAAATGGAAAGTTGGACTTGAATATAGAAGTTATCCAGAGCGTTATTTGCATGGAAATGTTTGAGGAAGATTGGGTGCAATGCATCGAATGTGCAAGTTGGGCACATATTAAGTGCACAGATCAAAAGAATATCAATTATTTTATATGTGATGTATGTAAATATAAATTTCGAACATTATCCGAACAATGAAATGTCTTTTTATTAATATCTTAATCAGTTAAACCTAAAAATATGATCTGGTCAGTACTGGACGACAATTTATCACTTCGCTCAGATGATAACTTTCGCATTTTTGCTAATTTTCAGTTCTTATCGTTAAATTTTACAAAAATATTTTCCCTCCGTTCATCAAATACTATCTGAACTACAAATTACTCTTTAGAAATTCAAATTTGGTTCTTTCTAACGTAAGATATGACAATAAAACTTAGAACGGTTGGTACGGTACGACTATTCCCTATATATGTTCCATCGACTTAGTATAATACAACATATGTAGATTAATTTTGTAACATACCATTTCATAACAATATTTTGAGATTGGAGTTAACAGCAATTTAACATTATATTATCTTAAATTTCAGATTAATTTATACACAAGCAACTGTTTTGCCTATGTAAACTATACGCGCATTTTTAATTATCGAATTATGCAAATATCTCTCCTCAGTTAACTTATCGTTTAAGTTCATCGATTAAATATTAATAAACATGAGGAAAAAAATTATATTTCTACGTCATTTCAGGTATTCAAACAAAGAAGAAAAACACATATATAGAATGTTCATTTTCTAACCGTGTCAACCAGAACCTCTCCTTAAAAAATTGATTACATTCAAGTACTTTTTTGAACTTCTAAAGAATAAAAATTTAATGAAAACTGAACGCTGATTTTTGTGATAAATAAGCCGTTTGCGAAGTAGATTGCAAGACAAATTGTAACTATTTTTGCGACAATAAAACACCTCTGAATACTATGTTTTTATAACTTAAACCACCTATTTATGAAAACTTGGCACCAGACGATCTATTACGTTGATGTCATCATAACAAAAATATTACAAAATACTGTAAACTTTCTCGAAATCATCTTTCTCAATCTGTCGAGAGTACTTAATATCTGAAGAACCGTTCAATCGATTAACTTATATTTCTACAAGAATACTTAAAGCACATCTGGCTACCGTTCGTATCACCTTTAAGTCAATATTACTAGTATACTTTTCGCAGTACTCGGAAGTTACAAAATTCGTTTCAAATTTCGAACTTCTCACTTTAAAAAGCCTCCATTTTGTTAAATCTTTTTAGATGTTATTTCTGTTAGTATGAATTGTAACTGCATTCATTGCGGTTCAAATGAACTAAACAAATTTTATTTCAGAGATTTGATGATTTCACAAAAAATATTCTTGCCAGAGAAACACAACTTGGAAGGCAGAAATCCTAATCAAATTTAAAATATTGTCAATAGAACATTGAAATAATTTGCTGAAATAACTAGAATGTCATTAAACACGGTTCTTTATCATTATTTCTTTAATTCAGAATATATACTCCCTTAATACGAGTATGATATAACTCACCATGCATATTAATACAGTGGAACCCCGTTTATCCGGCTCAAACAGGACCTGGTCCGATCCGAATAATTGAAAATCCGACTAATCCTGAGAATTAGTAAACGACCTGAATAACACAGTTTATATACGTTTTAGTTCATTGGTGTATGCACTATAAACGATTGAAAATGACTAGGAATCAACAAAACAATTCATAGTAGTCACCGAGGGAATGCATCAAATTGGAATGAAACATGAAATAACGAGTGGCGATTCGAACGCATTAGTGTAGGCAAAAAAATTCGGGCTCTCAAATATGAAAATGTTGTCCACAGTTTTCTTCATATTTCTGAGATACGAACCATGTTTCACAATTCGGATAAACCGGAAAACCGGATTACCGAGTACCGGATAAACGGTGCTTCACAGTACTAACATACCTATTAAACTAATATAATAATAATAAATATCATACAAAAAAATCCACGAAAATTATTACAGCTCAAAAGCCATCCCTCTTTCTATAATTGCATAAAAGGTTAAACACCAAGATCAGCAATTTTCACAGATAATTTTACAATTTCGAAAAATCTCAATTACTTCTACAGTACACATAGTGGAGTGTGTAATAGTTACATACTATAGGGGTATAAATATGCACCACGGCGTTTAAAGAGGTTCGTTTCGGAGCAGATATTTCGGTGTGCACGAACCTTCAAGTACCGTGTCCATTAGCACATGATCCACAATAAATGGAAAAGCCCGCATAAAGGGAAACGAACCTCAAAAATATACGTACGGCGCTCTACAGTGGATGTACGCTACACTCAACATTCAGCGATAAAATTAACTATAGATATACGTGGAAGAAAAAGGATACAAGTTTTAAATAACTCATATGAAAGTAAACAAGATTCTGCATCGGCTACCTCGTGCCTGTAAAATGAGCGGTTTCATGATTACTTCAGAATGCTTTTCCGGGGAAAGGTTAGTATAATGAAGAGAACCATTTTCCGTGGCCGCCTGTTACCAACAAAGAATGCTTAAAACTCGCCCTAAATCGAAAGAATTTTCCTCGATCAACAGAAAGTTTCAACGATTTACAACGCGATTTTCACATCGAGGTCTCTTTTGTTATAACGCGTTACGGTTTAACGCGGCAAAATTAATGAACTTGTTATGGCTACTTCTTCCTAGGAACGGAAAATTAGTTCTAAAGTTAAGTTTTATTAACGAATTATGATACCGATGACATAGCTCTCGCAATTTTCTTAACGATAATGATCTTTAAGTAATACATTCAAGTAAAATTTTCACAACTTCTTTTATACCATACGACCCTATAAAATTAGTAATAACGAATTAAAATAATATTTAACGTTAATAATCGATATATATAAAATAGCAATAAGTGAAATTCAATTGGTTTTGTAGAAATCGTGTCTTTGATACAAACTGTAAATGTCTTCAATCTTAATTTGTTGATGTTAGTGTCTTTAAATAATTCAAACATACATATTTAGCCGCAATCTAAAACCTTCATTACAGATATTAGCTTGAGTTATCATTTCTAGCCATTTCCTGATCAGAATTAATGTGAATCTTAGCTTTTATAATATCATTTATCAGTGTTGACATTGTGTAGCTATATTTACAACATATCAAAGATATAATGTTTTTTATTAAATTACTAAGTAAGTAATTATGTACTTACAGTAGCGTAAATTTTGTGAATTCACCGCGAATTCAACATTTTCTTAATTCTTTAAGTAATTCTAAGCTACAAGACCCCTCTGCAAAATTTGTCTACATTGTCGCATATCTTCAAAAAAGCTTTTAATATATTTATTGGAAACAATCCGCGTGTAAGTGGTTTCACGTAGTTCGATCACGCGTTGTTCGGGGGTCAACCGTACTTCGTGTTGGCTTTTTGTTCTATTTCCGAAACCTGTGAAATTAGATTGGTCCAGTAAAATCAGCACGTGGGAGTTGCAATAGGATCACTGTTTCGAAAACGAAACGCAAATAGAAAGCAACGCTACAGCACAGTGACAACGAGAAAACAAATCAAAGGTTGACAGCTAGTTCGTTTACAAATAATTAAAAAAAAAGATTATCTAATAACATCGTCGAAGTATAACACAACAGTTGAATAGTAACTATGGAATGAAACATGTAAAAATTACGATTGTGAGGTCTCAAAATGCCGCCTTAGTTCCCCGATATGTTTGCTAGCTATTCGCGGATGCGAATCAATCTCCTTGAACACCAATCGTCATAGGCAAATGTGATAGAAAAGAAAGAAAAGAAGAAAGGAAACGGTGCTGCTCCGTTTGTGCGACATAGTTTAAATGGTTTAGAGAGATAACGCACGTGGTCATACATCGCATGTGTACGGGCATACAAAAAAAATAGCGATTCATAGGACCGCGAATATCTCTCGCGGGACCCTTACAAAAACTAGCGAAGCAGCCAGATACGATTTCTTATCACACAAATCCATTGGTCACCTATGATTGTTCTATCCGATAACGCAAATCGTGACGTTAGATAGGACATAACTAACGTATTTGTATTTTCATTGTTCGATACTGTTTTTGGTTCTATACAGAAAAAAAGGTTATCGAAACGAACGACTCATAACAGCAGTAACTTGTTAAGATCGGTACTCAACATGTAAACAATATTATATACGTGTCCACCGAATAAATTTGGAGAAGACAAATGCTACGCTCACCTTGAATGTAGCCCAACACAAACAGACTGCAGAGAATCCAGCTTCGTATCATCGTATTCATGATCCGTGAACACTTCACACTTCACCGCAGCAGCGTACACCTCTTCGGCACTAACTGATCTCCGTTCGTATCACAACCACATTCACACACTTTGCATTCACACAATAACACGCGTCAACGATCCGTCTTTTTCCAGGTATAAGAAATTAACAATTACAGTGTGAACAAGTATCGGGAAGTGAAACGCAACGTGCGTTAGATCTACACGAAATGCAGAGCAGCACACTTTCCCACAAGGACGAACGAAAGCAAACTGAGCCACGGTTCGCTATGCGAGTTCGTATCCGCCGGACTCTCCCTCCGTTCCGCGCCCGCGTAAATCCCATCCCCTCCAGCTTCACGAATCCCGCCCGACACTCTCGCCCTCTCCTAACTCTCTTACACCTGAAACTCCCATCTGACGCATCCGACAACCCGTTTGCGTCGGATTTCTCGCTCATTTTTCCATGATAGCAATCGTTCCAACTCTTTTCTGTTTTCTACAACTCCTCAACCCCCCTTCGATAAAGCTTATCAAGCACCATCGATACAGTCGACCAAATTCATAAGCACCGTCCTCTGGTCGCTTATTCGTATGTGTCAATTTATCATGCTTTGTAGATTAAGACGCCATGCGGATCACCCACGTATTTGCTCTTATACTGTCTCTCTTTCTACCCGAGTAACGTTACACTACCTCTGTTTTAGCTATTAAAGACCCACCTTCCGCGCTTCGAACTAGGTTAATACGTGGGAAATGGTTATTTGTATTTGCGAGCAGGCTGATACGAACTGATCTAGGGTGCGTATTTCGAGCAAATACGTATCGATAATGGGCTGCCTGTAATTTTCTGCTCTTACAGAAAATTCCGCGATATTGGATCGTGATATCGTGCGGTGCGTTGCACGAGAAGTGGACAAAGATCCGTGAAAATTGTTTGCGCTGCTTCATTGGATTTTCTTTTTGGGTAATTGTTAATTAACGGTTTTTGTTGTGCAGAATGTTCGGAATTGATTTCTCTCTTTAACCTATTTTCTGTAACGAACAAGTTAACTCATTATTCAAATTGCTAATATTTTCGACATAATAATATATTTACGGAAAAACTGTTAGTTTCTTGATAAACTCTTTTAGTTGTGTTAAGATTGCCTTATCACATTCATTTTTGTAATGATTAGATTCTGTGCTCAAAAGAAACTTTTAACTGAAAAATGGGTAATTATTTAGAAAAGAGGGGGTCTCTCCGATTTCGATAATTTTCGAGTATGTTATGGAAATCAACATTTCGAACAACTTTTTCCTATACATATAACCGCCGCTTGACCTTAGTTTCCGAGATTTTTCCCAAAAGAGATCGGTACTACGCATTGAATTATGTCTAAACGTACGCGTCCACGGGAGCGCGTGCATAAGCGTTTGATCGGCAATTGTCTATCGCTTCTATATATGTACATACATATAACAGCGTAGCCGCCCGCGGCGAATATTATACATTGTGTACAAAACTTTTTTGAAATTATGACTGAAATATTTTCAACTAGGGATAATATCAATAGAGATTATTAAAGCAGAAGGTGAATGTGTCTGACCGCCCCACGGCGGCCGGAATGAGTACTCCGACCCGAACCTAAACCGAACCTAATTTATTAAATTAATTACTTGGTGAAACAATTCGATTTCATTAAGGTCCGGGGCGGACCTTTATTCTGGCCTACGCAAATTGAATTCTTAACTCATTCACTACCAGCTGTCACATGTGTGACACATCGGTTTGTTATCAGAGCCCGTCGTCACATATATGTATGGGACAGACGTTTTTGGTCAATTTATGAAGACATGTTGATAGGCGTTGTGTTTTGAAGAGAATTGTTATGTTCTAAAACGGCGAAATATATGAAGAATGTGCTGGGTCTGCGATAATATTAAATTATTTAGAGTTTGTACAGCAGTGGAATAATTTAAAGTCTATTCCAATTGGTGCCATATAATCCCGGAAAAAATCATGGGCTGTGGTGGACATTTCTCCCAGGAGACCATGGTAGCGAACGAGTCAAGCACATCCGTTATACGCGTTCATTGCCGACCGCCTCGATGAAGTTTAAAGAAACCGTGGAAAATCACTAATCGAACGTTTACGCATGCACTGCCGCGGACGCGTACGTATAGAGAGAATTCAATGTAATAGTACCGATGGTTTTTGGAAAAAAATCTCGGAAACTAAGGCCGAGCGGCGGTTATAGGTGTACGAAAATGTTGCTTAAAATGTTGATTTCTACAACATATTAAAAAATCATCGAAATCGGTGAGACCCCCCCCCCCCCCCTTCTAAATAATTACCAAAAAATGATTCAGATCGTAGGTTAATACTCGTGCGGCTTCACATTGTGCTTTTTACAAATATTATTACTGATATTTTGATATTCTTATTTTTTGTATTTTCTTTCAATGCTCGTTCATGATTATTGATTGGTTGTTCATATTTAATTTGTATTAATGTCAATTCCGAGGGTATATGGTTTCTTTCTGCTATTTTTTCAAAAGCTTCCAACTTATTGAATTTTTCTAAAGACTAATTTATTCGAGCTTTTTCAACTATAACACTGTATTATCTCGCAAAGGACGTTGTAAATATCTTTCACTAAACTCGTTATTCCTAGAATTTCCAACTATTAACAAATTTCATAAAGACTTGACTTGAAATGTCTGTTCGATTTTTTAGTAATTTCTAACAATATAGTGATGATAATTACATTTCCTATATTTTATTTTGTTATATTATTGTATTTACTTCTTTTTTCACGTTTACAGTAAGTCTTGTGTACTATTTCGTTATATCATTGCAAACTTGCATCTATATGTACATCGTGTGTGGCAATTTCACAAGCTGCCACTTTTTTCATTTTCGTTTCAATCTAATTTTTTAGATATAAATTTAATTTAGGCGTTATTTAAGAATTTAAATCACATGTTTGAAAAAAAGTGTTAAGTGAATATTTGAAGAAAAATTTTCATGGAAAAATTGCCTTTTAAGTTGTACAAAAGTTATTTCCTACCCATGTAGTTTTTACTACCTAATCGGTATATAGTATGCAGAAAGAAGTTATTTTAATTCATCTGCCAATAGGCTACTCTATATATATCATAAACTTCTGATTAATGATACACAAACGCATTCAATAATTCAAATAGTTAACTCATTCCTGACATCATTGTCAATGTAATCTATGAGAGATAGTTTTCGGAGAAGTATACAATAGAATTCGTATAGCAATTAAAAATTTAAAGCAAATAATTTATTTGGTTTGTACTAAAGTAATATTGGCTTTTAATAATCTAAAGTTTTTCAAGATGTTATTAAAACAACACCAAGAAATTCTCAAATCGTTAAGCTTCAAAAGTACACAAGAAGATAATAGATATTACACAATTAATTAAGTAAAATAGTAACACTCTGATAAGTCGATATACTTTCATATTCCTAAGACCACCTAACATTTCCACCAAGTCAAAAAAGTAATAATTTTTAACAAAATTTGTTTTATCTTATTTTATAACGCAATGTTATTATTGCATCAATATTAATTACAAATATTTAAATAATAACTCGTATTTTTTAAGTCAGTAGAATTACGGTTACTCTGGCGAGTTCTTAAAATAAAAGCGTCACCTCGCCTACTACATTAATTGCTAATTTATTCTATTCTAAAATCACAGTGGTATCTCATGAATCGCAACTCGAAGTGTTTCGCATATTGCAACTTCGCGAACCTCATCATGGCTCAGAATCTGTTTAGGCGAGCGTGCTTCCGGAGTCATCTACGCCCCACTACAGATAGGGGTGACCGGGGTAAAGAAAGACCGAAAAAGTTTAGGAAAGAAACAGAATGTATTCTTCATTAAAAAAATATTTTAATATATTTAAATTATAGTTCAATATCGCAATTATATAATCCCAAAACATTAAAATTGAAAATATTTTAATATTTTTAAAATTACAATTAAATGAAAAACACAATTGGTTCTCTTTGACTTACACATGGGATATGGAGAACTTTTACATGGGAGCTAGAAGTAAAGATGTAATAAAAAAATTAGAGAATAAACAGGTCAACGTAATTTAGTAAGATTTTTGGTAAATATATAAGTTTTACAAGAAAGTACTGAGAGAAAATCGTTTTCCGTATATAAGTGTATTGTTTTTTTTAAGGTGAGGTTTACTGCACATTGGACACTTTATTAACACATTTTTCGTCTCCTGCACGATTAGAGATGGGCATATTTTATTCGAATAACATCTCGAATAAATTATTGGAATAAAATTTTATTCGAACATCATTTCGAATAGCATTTTGTTCCAGATGTTTTTCGAATTGAATTATTATATTTACCTTACAGAGCGAAGAAAACTCTGTTACGTTGTTTTTAGCTTTGGTTATTTTTTTACTTCAAATATGTTTCATCGATACTTCCTCTTCGAAGATTATTTATGATTTTATTGATTTTTATGAAATGTTATTCGAATAAAATTTTATGGAGACAATCACGCGTCAATGGATAAAGAATTCTAATATCAATCCGCGTGTGGGACCACGATCGATTTTCGTAGATCGAGCGACGCAGTTCTTTCTCTAGTAGCATACGATACGTTAATTTTGATATATGCACGTCATTCAACTTTTTCATTTTTATCTCATGTGAACTAAACCACAAATATAAGTTTATTGTGGCATAATTTGAAATGCCTTCTTCCCCTGCTAACAAATTTTATTCGAAATGTTATGCGAATAAAGTTTTATTTGAATAAAACCGAACTCTATGCACGACCACCAGAGTCATGCGACCGATTATATAGCTTTGTTTGCCCCGCTCGTTTTGCCTCGAATGAAATGTTTATCATGAATCGATTAAGTTATCTGTGTTTCAACAATTTTACATTATTATTAATAAAAATATCAATATTTATAGAAATTATAAACGCGTAAAGAGAAATAGGTAGTGAAATTTCAAGTAAGTAACTTATTTATCCAAAATTAAATTTTCACAAAATTATCTGTTGAAGGTACTGGAAATTCAGCACCTTATTTATTTATCAAATAAAAGTATTATTATAATATAAAGTATGGAATAATCATTGTAATTATAAATTAATTTAGTATATCATCTTGTTTTAACTAAATTTTAATTTACTAAATAATTTTTTTTGCAAAGGTCTCTTTATCCCAAGTTTTTCTGTGCCCCGGTTGCCCCTAGTCAGCGATGAGTCGTCACTGTAATTTAAGAAAAATGGAATTTGTATGATTTTTATTTTATTAGAAAATATAGATGATTTATGAACTTGTAACAATCTCCTGAGTAAAATGAGTCCAAACATTGTACAAATCGGCCACCCTTCCGAGTTATTGGCAATGATGGAACTTTGAATCGCTTCATGCCGCTTCGAATCCGTAGGTATATACAGGGTGTCTCAGTAACTCAGTTACAAGGCGATATCTCTGGTACTGTTAATAATACTGAGAAATGCTTCGGCAACAATTTACGTGGTTCGAAACGGCACATATAATGGTGGAAATAATTTTTTCTGAAGGTCATATTTTTCGCGACTTCAAGGTCATCGGTGTTTTCATAAATGGGATTATATACTTTTATTATTATATCATAACAACTGAGGTTAAGACAAATCCAATGACCTATAACATCATGACCTTCACGTGATTTTGAGTACGAAAAATTAAAAAAAATTTGGTATAACGCAAATAATGAAATAACTACCATAGAGAGATTATTAACGAAACATTTATTGGAGTAAATGTTCCAAATAGTTTTCATTTACTTATAAGCATCTGTTAATGCAATTTTGAAGAGAGCGTCGCACGTCTGTGAGCATTTGAAGCGTTACAGCAGCATAAGCTTGCCGAATCCTTTCTTTCATTTCATCACGATAACCAACTAAAATCATGCGATTACACGTGTCATGAAAACAATTGACAATCGTAGAGGGAGAGAAAGAGATGGCAAAACGATTTTTAGGTGACGTTTTGAGAAGTGGGACGTGTTGTTTAACAAGACAGTGCTCCACCACATAATGCTGGATTTACTCGAAATGCACAGAATGCTCCCGCCAAAATTGTATTAACAAATGTTTAGAAGTTAGTGGAAATCATTTTGAATATTTATTACAATTAATTTTGCGATACTAATTTCTTTATGGTAGTATCATTATTGACAATATTCGCACTAATCTTTTAATTTCTCGTACTTAAGGCCACGTGAAGATCATGATATTATAGGTCAATGTATTTGCCTCAACCTCAGTTGTTACGATATAATAATGAAAATATATAATCCTGCTTAAGAAAACAACGACGATCTTGAAATCTCGAAAAATATGATCTTCAGAAAAAAATTATTTCCGCCTTTATATGTGGGTCATTTCACGCCAAATCGATCATTTTTTTCCCTCGATGTCTGGGATTTTGTTCAAATTGAAATAGGTTGTAGTATATGCGAAATTATGGAGGGTTTGAGTCATCATTTTGCCAATAATGATGTTCAACGTGCACGTTTTTTATAATTTGTGATGTGTTCAAATTATTTATTGTGCGCTTCAAGCGGTAACTTAATAGCGCTTGAATATTTAGGGTGATGCAATAGTGGTACAGTTAACTTATTATATTAACTTTTGAAGAAAAAAAATTGTCTTTTGTTTTATATATATATATATATATATATATATATATATATATTATATAACTAATTATAATGAGATACAAAGATAAAATATCTTATCACACGTGGCCACAGTCTCTCTCGCCATACATCTTTTCATTCTGCACACCATTCTTTTGTTCTCTCACTTCTTCCAGCCGCTTACAGGTGTCACCACCAATCTATATGAATCCAGACGTACTCTCTTAAGGCGGTAGTCCCAGGCATGGCAGAGAGTTGACTTTACCGACAAAATGGGCCAAAAATATGGGTTTGCGCGAAACAACTTTTCGTCCTTATAAAGGAGAATTTGGTGTCGAAATATGTCTCATTCGAAAGGGGAGGTTTCAGCGCGGTTCGGTCAGGTAGTCTTGCGATCAAATTATGTTGATATGTAGTAATATAAGCGTTGTAATGCGGAGCAAAAATCGACGGCTTGATAGTCGTCGTATCTAAGCATTTTTTTGGTACGGAGAGAATGATCTGCATGAAATGAATACCTGACCGACACGCGCTGAAGCTTTTTCTTTCGAATGAGCTATCGTTCGAATCAAAAGCTTCTCATATAACGACGAAAAGTTGTTTCGCGTAAAGGCATGCTTTCTCGGATGACTTCGCCATATTGACGATAAAACAGAGCAAAATACGTATCAAGTTTAGTTCAGCTGTTATGCACGAGGGGCGCCTAATCATCCAGACAAAATGACAGTTGGCTGCGAGTATAGGAGTAGCTCCATGTACCACTACATTCAACCTCGCCTGTACGTGCGTCGTCGACGCTTTCTGCCTACAACAGATTGTTGCGCGTTTGTTTTCCGCCCGGCAAACGACTCCGCGATATATTTATAGAAAAGCAAATCAAGCAGCGATGCCTTTTAGACGCAACTCAACGCAACGCGTCCATGGCACTCGCATAGGCGGAGTTCAATGTAGCTGTATCATCGTTTCCTTTTACATTTTGAAAAGTAATATGTATGGGAACATATACTGGAGAATATTTTCGGATTTTTTTCCTGCAAAACTTAGGTGTAACATATGAAAATATCTAGACTAATCTGAAAAATGCAGATTTCGTAATGAAGCTGTAAAAGTACTACTTTTATATTTTTTATGGCAACAATATATTATTATAACTATTACCCCCAATTTTTTACATTTATTGGAAATGGGAACCGTAGTCATAAAAATTAAAAAGCAATCTTTTTGATATATTTCAAGCAAAAAAGCAATCTTCACTTTAAATTTATATATGTTCTTTATGCAGTGACAGTGTTACGTGATTTTTAATATTTCTACATTCGGAAGAACAACATACATATACAGCAGACTCTCGACTATCCGGCCCCTGCGGGACGAGATCTCGGCCGGATAAACAAATGGCCAGTTAATCTGGCAGCATGCTTTATAGATTGTTATGTTTATACCAAAAAATTAATATTAAGTATATTTATAATGTTTAATATTTATACACGCGTATGAACATACGGTACATATATACAATCACAGCATTTCAATATAATATAATGCTACGTAATATCTATGTAATATTTGTTTAATGTCATTTTTCACAAAAAGGTTGGTAATCTTTTCTGTTTCTTTTATTTCGTTTCGTTCGTTATTGTGATGTCACGCCACTTTCTCAAAAATGATATGTCAATTGCTGATGAATCTTCTTCCTGTTCAACATACTTCGTCGCACTTACAAGTGCAATCTTTGCTTTTGCTGACTCACTTTCTCATCTCTATCTATATTTTAAGAAGTGCGGAATACTGTACTTAGAGATTTAGTACGAATGGAAAAAAAATTAATATGGGTTTGCATATTTAAACAATTACAAATACATGTGACAATAATTACGCAAGAAAGTGAATAATTACAAAATATTTCATATCAACAAAAATGTGGTCGGATAAAACGGAGGCCGGTTCAAATGGGGCTGGATAATCGGGAGTCTATTGTAAATAGAAGTTGTAAATTCAGTTAACTGAAACTATTTCACATATTTATATTTTAAAGTTGGAAAGATAATTTTAATGATTGGATTGGCAGCGTGACTACGTATTCAGACTGTAAACCCATACTTAACATTTTGGTCATAAGTTCGCTATTCATTTATTCGTAACTATACAATATGCCAATAAGTGGCAATAATTTCAAAATATGTTAAAGAAATTTTAAGAATATTTTACTCTGAAATATACGCACAGATAATTTCGGAGTACGTTTTATGCGATTGTCTCTCTAGCCACGGATTCTTCTACTTACGAGTATTACTTAGCATTTTCTAGATCCTTTAAATGTATGAAATGACACCACGCACCTGTACTTCAATCCAACCATATTTATTAACGATAAGTAATATTGAAATATATTTCTTTTATTTATTAGGTGTCAGCGAAGCTAAATGATTCTATAATTAACAAATCATATCAATAGTAAATCTATTGGTGGAAACTGATTTGTCATGCAGTTATGAATCAAAAGAAAAATGTGGCAAAAGAGAGATTAATTTGTGCGCGGAGCGAACTCACGACCAAAATAATTAGTATGGGATTTACAGTCAGACCCCATAACCACTCTGCCAATCTATTCACTGAAATTGTTCTTCCTATTTCAAGATATACTGGGGGTAAATAGTGTTAGTTGACTGAATCTATTATTTTTGTTATCTAT